>OY757912.1:65204696-65574696 GCA_963585895.1 Sepioteuthis lessoniana
ATGCCGTTAGTTCTAGATAGATAGAGCCCTATCAGGTACTACCATGCCGGGCCAGAGTGGACCCGAGAGCAATGGCAATGAAGGTAAGCTCCACATTACCTAAAGCCCCAGCATCATTGGAACCTCACCATCAGATTGTTTAGTGTCATATCCAGGAAACTCCTTGGGGGAGGGTCTTACCCCTTTGCAGAAGTGTAAACAGTGTATTCTACAGCCCCAGCCAACTGGGCAATCAGAAATTTGATAGATGATAAAGAAAGTGAGAAGAAAAGCACCTCCAAGAAGGAAAACTTTAGAGTGGAAAGAACATTTCAAGTCTCTACTTGAAAACCCTTCTGAAATCACTGATAAAACATTGACAAAAAAAAAAGAAAATAAAAGCAGAAAACCAGCAGGCATTGACAAAATACCAGCTGAAGTATTGAAGACAAGAAAATGTGATAGCATACTTCTTTGATTATGTCTCACTGGGTGTCCCATTCATATGGCCTTGTGCCACATCTAACTAGAAGGCTTAGTAAATTACTACTTTGATTATGTAGCACAGTGTATAAACAAAATACAATAAAGTTATAGTCAAAAGGCTGCATCATTCTCTTCCTCAAGAAAGGTGATCTCAGAATCACTAAGAATTACAGAGGCATAACTCTTACTGCTATAGTAGCTAAGGTTTATAATGACCTGCTTCTCAATCATATCCAACCTGAAATTAAGAATGCTGCATGCTGTTTTGAAGAAATCCAGGAAACAATATTCCACAAAACAACAGCTATACAGCCACCTTCAACCTATCTCACAAACCATCCAAATAAGACATGCAGAGCACGGCCGGAGAAGCAAGGATGAACTCATTAACGACATTCTCTAATGGAGTCCAACACATGGACACACCAATGTTGGCTAACTAGCAAAGACTTCCATAAGCTCTGTGCAGACACAGGATGCAGCCAAGAGGACCAACTAAGAGCAATGAATGATTGGGATGGATGACAAGAAAAAGTTAGAGAACTCTGTGCTATCAGTACAACTTGATGATGATAAAGGTAACTTACAACTTAGCACTAAATCTTGTAGTTGTCTTAAAATTTCAAAATGGTATTTTCTGCATATTTCATGAAATAAAAGGTAAATGATATACATTATTCTATTTATGCAAATAATAAGTCAATAAATATGATATAAAATTCTGGAATAAAAACTTGATAATCAAAATTATTAATTTTATAAGCCTCATTTTAGTTTTGAATATTTTTGCAAAAGTTGAAATCACTTTAATTTATACTGGAACATTTCCCTTGCTTTCTGATTAATAAGAAATAATTGATACCTAATAATAGGTATAGTTGCTAATTAGCTAATAATTGGATGTCAATTAGACTTCAGCTAAAAAATTTTTTTCAATTGAGATGATTTCTCCAAATTTTTATACAAAATGATTCTTTTCTCAGAGATGATTTTTAAATCTTCAACACATTTATAATTTGCTTATTTGGAATATTTAAATGGGATTTTCATAAATGCAACCATTGTTTGTCCTCAAGACTCATTTTATCTCTGAATCTCAGAATATTTCAACTTGTATATGAGGGTGGGCTGAAAAGTTCATATGTTGAAGATTTTTTTTGACTAATAGGATCAAATACTACCACACTAATGAAAGAAGTGTGAACATCAAGGGAAACTTTGTTAAAAAATAAATAAATAAATAAACAAACCTCATTTGGTAACATTCCTTAAGACTATCTTAGTCAGCCTATGAGCTTTTTAGCTGACTCTTGTAATTTCAATATTTGCTTTTTTTTTCTTTTTCATTGAACAAAAAAGAAAATATTACATAAAAGATACACTAACAAAATTAGAAACATGTTAGAATTTATTTGGAAAGTCCTTAATAGATTACTGAATAATCTATATTTAGATATTTTATTCATAAAAACAAAAAATAAAAATAGCACAAGTCAAAACTTTTGTAATATTTTGGTATGTGTTAGTTTGTAGTGCATATATCATATGATCTTTTGATTCATCCTAGTATTGTAGCAATTGAAAAATTTTAGCCCATCAACTTCCAACCAATAAATTTTAAAAAGTTAAGAGATGAAGCAGAATGTAAATATCTCTCGTAGAATATGAATTCTTTCTCTTTTCTCATACTTGTGTGTATGTGTGTATTAGAGAGTGTGTAACAGAAAATTGTGAAATTAGAGATTTTATAAAATCCCTGATCATTTCAGTAATTTCATGAAGCCTCTAAAATCTTTGTAGATTTTATGAATTCAATAAACATACTAACCAGTGATCTCATAAAAACACTGAATTACTTGCGATTGATTCAGTACTGACAACATTACTGTTGTAATAAATAACACCAATAGTTATAATAAATTTAATTAATGAGAAATGGCTCTCCTTAATGGAAGTCATTTAGAATTTCATCTCGTTATGTTTTCCATCATAGGATAGAAGATTTTACACAAGGGTTGGCTGAAAAGTTCACAGACTGACCAAGATACTCACATGGAATGTGACCAAATGCAGTCTGCACATTTCTTCCATTAGTGTTGCAGTGCTTGGCTTCCATTGGTCAAAAAAGTCATCAATAGCAGATAGGACACCATCATATAAGTTTTTCAGCCCAACCTTGTATACAAATATTTTCTTTATTGCAACAGTTGACACTGATGATATCTAGAGTTGCAGCGAAAAAGCACTTGTAATGATTTGTTTTCCAATATTAACATCTTGATGCACATCTAGTGAAGTCTTTATTACCATAGAAATACTTATTTGACATAGCTTCAGGAAATTTTAAATCATTACTTCTCTTTCTGCCATATTTATGGCAGATTACAAGATTTTTTTCAGTGTTCAAAACTTTTCTTTTGCCAGCTAAAATGTGTATATTATAGAAAAACAGATCATTTAAATCAAAACAGAAAATTTAGATATTTAAATAATAACTTCATTTAAAAGAAATGAACTAGTGTCAAAATGTATACATAAAAATAAATTTTTATTAAGGAAAAAACAGAACAGTGGAACAAAAGAGCAAGAACAACATTCTATAGAAGTAGAAGGAATCCTAAGAGTATGAAAGGAAGAAAATGAATGTAGTAACATGAAACTGATTAAATAACTAAAAGAACTTCTTATCAGTTTATAATGTTCATCCAATGATTTTATAACAACTATTAAGTAGCTGAAGCTAAGCAAATAAACTATACAGCTGATTTGTTTATCATGGTGAAGGCTTGTGTAGAACTAGCCACACTTTTTGGAGAAATTGATAATCTCTTCAGAGATTTTTTTTTAATATTCAGTTTTTCCTCCTAGTAAACTGGTTACCATACCAATGCTAAGAAGTCCAATCTGCTTGACTCTTTAACTATAGCTGAGAAGGGAAGGATTCATGCCTTTCCAAAAAGTACTAGGGTAAAAAACCTCCAAGATTTGAATTGGGCTCATCGAGTTCATTTTCTATGATGATAACCATTATATCACATATATATATATTTTTTTTTATATATGTATGTGTGTGTGTGTGTGTGTGTGTGTGTGTACGTAAAATGCCTGTTACTTCTTTATAAAAGAAGACTATTCCTCTCAATAGCACAAATAAAACCCATTGGGTCACATGTAAGAAACAAAAGACTGGTACTGATATGAATCCCATACACTCTCATGTGCCTTCTCAGAAGTGCTGCAAACCCACATACTTAGTCACAGAATTGACCCAAATTAACTGTAGGTTGCTGAGGAACAATGAGTAAAAATCAGCCAATGATTGTTTGCTGTAATAAGATCTTATAAAACAAGCAAGTCAGACTTTGGACAAACAGACCCTACAGCAAATGTTACAAACATGTTCAGGCTGAAAAGTATCCAGGAAAAGTCCTTTTTACACACACATACATACATACATGACATTAAAGTTTTACATCATTATTCAACCTCTTTTGCTATTAGTCCAGGTTAAAAGCACAATAAGAGTTATTTTTACTGAACTTTTAACCTGGACTAATAATCAGGATAGAAAAACTTTCAGTAAATATAAATCAGTATTTTCAAGAAATTATAAATGTTAAGAAAAAAAAATTGATATAAATTGAAAAAAATGTTAGAGAAACAACTCTCGTAACAAGGAAAAATTTCTTAAATATTCAAAAGATGTTTTCAATCATTTTAAAATCATAGAAAATAAAAACCTTCCACAAGGAAAAATAAAATTATCATTAATTTGTAAATGTTCAACATCAGAAAATAATTACCATTATTTTTGCACATGTTAAAAATATCAAGGAAGTAAAAATTACATAAATTATTAATTCAATGGATTTCTTATTGACAGCAGATTTTTAATGAAAATTTCTATCTCCTTTTGTGCGTTCTTTTTCAAATGAAATTATTTTTAAGCTGGAAAATAATTTTATTATTTTTTTTTTTTTTTTACACAAAAGCTGAGTACTGCTACATATTGAAATGATTAATTTGCTATTGAGAGCCAATATATTTTTACAGCATCATTTCTTTTAAGTTTGAAATGCATCCTAAGATTCAAAAATCAAACTGATAATTAGCCATATTGGCTTGATCAGACCATGCAGGATAGCTAGAACCATCCATTTCTCCTGCATGAGAATTAGTGGAATCCAATGCATGAGATTCTCCTCCAATGCTTAAACCACATTCTGGACATGTACTACGTTCCATTGCCCCTCCACATTCACCAATAACATAGTAATGATCTGAAAATGCACAAAAAAAAGCAGGATGAAACATGATACAAAAGACAATGAAATAATTAGTATACAAAAACATTAATCTTTCATTGGAGTTCATTTTCAATGGAATAATTCAAGTAGATGTAGAAGACTGTAAATTAATTTTTTTGAACACATTTAACTGTTAAATGTTTATCAATTAACAAAAACAAGCCACAAATTGGATGTTGCAAAAATATTGGTATATGAAAAAAAAAAAATCACAATTGACACGTGATAATTTACATCAGAGATTGTCTTTTTATATAATTTATATTCAAGTTTGATGACTTAACATTTAAAGTAAAAGAAATAAGTGAACAATTGAAAAAGATGTTGAAAGGGAAGAAATGGAAATATCAGATTTTGCAAATGCTTTTATCAATCAGTTTATAACAAAATTCGCCTGATTGACAATAATACAAATCTGATGAAAACTTACTAAGAAATGATTCATTGGATTTGACTAATAATATGGTTGCGTGTCAAAAATAATGCAAAGTATAAAAGAGTCATTCAATAAATAAGGCAAATTTTCACCAAAGGATTTGAAAGTAGGAAACACTGTTTACAGTTAAACCTTTTTACTAGGAAATCAATAAGGATGTCTCTTTTCATGTCCTAAAAACAAGCAGCATGACTTTTACAGACAGCCACACTTAAAACTTTTTGTTTACAAGAGACAGTCCATGAAGGGGAAATATACTGACGTATATTTCCACTTCATAGATTGTCTTTCAACTCAGACTTGTAGTGGCAAACCCTTGATTAAACTATTTGTAAAAATTTTTGACTAAAGCATGCTTGTCTATAAACATTATGAATTTTTCTGTAGATTTTATATGGCCTGCACTTCTCAACCATCAAAAATTTGATGACTAATATATGTCTAAGCCTGGAGCACTGATTGACTTGCTGCCATGTGAATAGCCACAAAACAAATACTTTTGCGAGAGTAAAGTAATTTTTGCGATAAGCCAATTTCAAACAATGTAGAGTTTACATTTATGGAAAAAAATTCATTTAGCTTAAAAAACAAAAAACAAAAAAACAAAAAACAATCCTTATTCATTGAATGACCCTTGCATATTGTAGAAATTGAAAATTTACCATTTGGACATTTAAACCAATGGCCAGGAGGAAGTCCCATAGATCTGACTACATAAGTTTTTTCTTGTTCTGAAATTTCAGGATTGGATGTAGAAATTTTATTTCGTATTCTTAACACATCATCTTTAACTCTTGAATAATTTTCAGATGTCAGCATTTGCAGACCCTGTTGGATCAAGCGTTTGATGGTGTTTTCACCCACAGTCATGAATTTTCTTTCAACCTCATGAAATGCAAGAATCATACTAATGCGTTCCATTTCAGTTTCAATTTCTTCCAACTGACTTTCTGAAAAGATTCCTTTATAGTGCAAAAACCACTGTGATAAATCAATACAATGTTTCCTTAAAGAATCATTTTGGAAATCATTTTTCATTAATTTACATAGAGCTAAAATAAAAGTAATTCGATGATGAAATGAAAACCAATAACTCAATGTTGAGAGATCATTTTTTGATTTGTACCATTCATCTTGAAGATAACCACGGTACTCTTGAGGTAAATTGTAAAGATCTTTTTTAATTTGAAGAATCAGTCCAGAGATTTCTCGTCTATCACCAATAATTTTTTCTTTAACATTATTGATATCCATTAATATTTTGTTGATAATTTTTCCATAACGCAAATTGCGCCTGATTGGAACTCTGCATTTTGGACAAACTTTCAGCTGGATTTCATTTTCTGTTTCTTGGGACATCCATTCATCAAGACCAGACTTTTCAAAAATATGTCTACAATCTTCCAGTTCTACAAAGCATGCATCTTCTTCCTCCTCTGTGCCAAAAAAAATTTCTGTCAATTCTTTTTTGTCGCACACACGACACAAACGTGGGCACTTTTCACCACACAACCCAACACATGGGTGACCACAGGAAAGACTTTTCAAACAAGGTCTGTCACATGTGGGACGATCACAAGACTCGTGACAGTATCTATTGCACGTATAATGTTGGCAACGCCATTCACATGGCTCATTGCAAGGTATGCACAACTCCCCACACAACTTGATGCATTTACTATGAATGCATCTATTCTTACAAGATTTCTGACAAGGTAAACATACATCACATTGTTTGTTTGTGCACTGGTGACCACAGACTAAAATCCTCTGACAACCATGAGAGCAAATCAAATGGATCCGTCGATCAGAACACTCACCACAAATACCGCTGCACATATGTCCACAATTTAAACGTTTTGAGCATTCTTCTGGACAAACAGCAGGTTGCTTGAAACAAGGATATTTCACAGTATGGTTACAAGGATATGTTTTGTTGACATCAATCTTGCAGTGAATGGTACAAACATCACCACAATTTTTTATGCACTGATGACCACAAGACAGGTGTTTCTGACAGGGTCTTTCACATTTAACCCTGTTTGGGTTTTCAGAACAAGCCATTATTTGCTGATGATTACAACTGGGTATAATTTTGGCCACCATTTTCATGCAAGGTGTGCATTCCTCCCAGCACAAGTGAGAGCATCTATGATTCTCTAGGCAGCCAGGTGCTATTTTAGGACATTTCTCTAAGCATTTGTATTCATCATGGTCATTGATTGGATGACAGACACGCTTACACATGTGCCCACATTTAAGACGGCTTTCACATGGCTTTAAACACCCTCCCTCAGGTGATTGGTTAAAATCAAATCCATTCCTAACTTGGATTTTCTGATCTGGGTGATTTTGGCAACAAAGTGTCAATCCAAAACCAATCAGATTCTCAGATTTAGATATCTTTAAAATGTTGTTCCACAATTTACTCTGCTCTGAAAAAACCTCAAAATTCCCAAACACATAAAAGCCTTTTTTGGCTCTTGATAGAGCTACACATACTCGATTATCAATCTTTAGAAAGCCAATCTTTCTGTCTGTGTTATTTCTTACCAAGGAAAGTAAAACGATATCATTCTCTTCTCCTTGATAATTGTCGACTACTGTCAGTTGTACACCTTTAAAAATTGTTTGTTTCATCTGATTTTTCAGCTGGAAGAGTTGAGCTGTGTAGGTTGTTAGAATGGTGATTTGAGATTGACTGTATCCTTGTTTTAGAAGATACTTGCACAGTTCTACAACAAAATATGCCTCATGAGGATTACTATAACTGCTAACTTCTTTATTTGTCACCTCAGGTTCATTATGTTGAAGGAAATAGACATTGCTAGCAACTCCTCTGATGTCTTCGTATTTTGTGACAGAAGGATGATCATACAATTCCACATAAATTGTACGCAGCAGTTGAGAAATCTCTGGTCGCATACGATGTTGATGGGAAAGACATTTTACTTGACACTTGTTAAAGACCATTCGCTCAAACAAAGAGACTTCCAACTTGTATTTACGAGCCAATTCATAAACATTTGGATTAGGACGAAGTTGTTTATGATCACCAATCAGGATCAATTGTTCACACATAGGATTCAAGGCTGTGACAACATGAGCCTCCAAGATTTCAGCCGCTTCCTCCACAATTATAATTCTTGGCTGAATTTCTTGTAATAAGTTATAGTACTTGGCAGCTGCCGTTGTAGTCATTCCAATGATGAGAGAATTTTTCATGATTTCACCATCCTCATGCTGTTGAAGTTCTTTATATTCTTGTGATACACGATTATATTCAACTTCTTTCTGCACAATATCCTCTCGCACTTGCTGACAATATAAAGCAACCCAATATCGATAAAGTTCCCATCGCTTTTTTTTACTCATAAGCCACAGGTCATGGTAACGAATTTGATCAATTTCATCATCTATCATTTGAGTGTTAGAATTTAAGTCTCTTTGCAACTGTCTTTTCAATTTCTTCTTTTCCTTTCTGGTTTTTTGAAAACTGTTTTGAGTGAATTTTTTTACTCCGTCAAGATCTTTAATATTCAGAGCTATAAATTCATCATCATAAATTTCCACCTGAGAAAATTCTTCCTCTAAGCTATCATTGTCCAACAAACAATTATGCTGAATGAAATCTTTCTCCGTAAGCACATCATTATTTTCTTCAGGTGAAAGGTCTGCCTCTTCTTCTTGCTCAACATCTGGGTTGTCTAAAATGTCAACATCTCCATAGCCTAACCACTGGATCATCACAGATATATTGCTATTTGTTTCAAAATCATAATTAGCCTCATAACTTTTCACCAACCAACCATAAAATTGTCCCATATAATTTTCCAGTACATCCTCATGTAGAATTCCTTGTTTAGTCTGTTTAATTTTATTTGTCATTCTTTCAATTTCAGATTTCAGATCTTTTTGCTCCTGTATTGTCATATATTTATTCCTCATAAAATCATTGGAAAAAAATTTGCTTTGTTTGTAACTATCTTTCACGTTCTTCAACAAATATTTGCTGAGAACTTCGCTGCTACTTCTGCCCCCAACACGAAGAATCCCTCCTTCCAGAAAACTAGCTATTCCTTCTAGAAACTTATCCAATGCTTGATTTGTGTAACAAACAATCAACATAGGACTTTTTTGGTTCATCCGCCATAGGTTGCAGTTAGAACAAAGAGTTTTCACAATTTTCAGGCCGACATAGGTTTTTCCAGTGCCAGGTGGTCCTTGGGTTAAGGAGAATTCTTTCATCAGAGCATTTTGTAGTGCCTGATACTGGGAGGGGTTCAAATTCAAAACTTCTGCATCCGGCCAAGCATCCTCTAAAATGTTGACAGAAAGATTAGTTTTAAAATTTTCTTTGATGGTTACAATATTCTGGCTAGAATCAAAAACCAGTTGACAGTCTTCAGTTAGACATGTAAGATCCATTTGCAGATGACTCTGTTGAATGAGATAGCTAGGGGCTTTTACTTGAGGTTTGCCATAAATAATATAGTCTTGAAATGGCATGTTTTCTTCTCTTATTTGTTTTAAAGCTGTCAAAATAGGACGATAAGCTTCAAAATAAGCTGTTGTTTCAGCCATAACAAAAAGTGTAGTGGATGGGAGGCGTGCAATATCTTCACAACTGGAAAAAAATAACAGATCCACCATTCCCTCTTTTAATTCATATATGTTCCTATTTATGACCGTGGCAAAATAAATGGTCTGGAAATCATCAGGTGTCAGACAAACAAGAGAACCATAGAGAAGTCGTTTACTTTGCCCCCAATTAATTGGCAGACGTAATGCATCAAATGACACTTTATGTGCAATACCATTCAAGGTGCACAATGAGTACAAAATGTACACTTTTTGGTAAATGCGTAGATCATCTATATGTCCATTTTTCTGATTATTTTTCAACAAAAGGTATTGTTTGATGCCATCTCGTAAAGGACCAAAAAAGTCCTCTCTCATCAGACGAAACTGAACATCTAAATAGTGGTCAACATTATCATAAGCACCTTTCACTTTATTCTTTCGTAGAAATATTGTTTCTTCTGAGTGAATAGTCTCAACAGTTGGCACCGTTTCAAGATCACGAAAATTTTCAGGAGGAAATTCAGACAAACAAGAGGACTCCTCTTTTTCTAGATTTCTTTTTTTCTTGGTCACTTCTTGCAATAATTGTTGAAGTTCTATGTATTTCTCCAACAAGTTTCCCATATTTTCAACTTTGATCTGATTAGGATCCTGCAAGATTACATTGATGACACCAATAATTTGAAGAGTGTTTAGATATTCACTGGGGTTCTGAATGAGAATTGTCTTTAAGATAGATATGAGATTCAGCAAGAATTCCACATGAGCTTCTCTGGAATAATTAATGCTAACAATTAGCTGAGATATAATCAAAGGAAACTTTGACTGTAATAATATTGAAAGAATTAGGTTCTTTTTTTCTTTTAAGGAAATACTTTGTATACTTTTTTTAAGAACTTTGACAAATAATTCTGCTAATCCATAATCCATCGGCTGGTCGATAAATTTTCTAAGGGACTGCAGATTAGAAGCCAGACTTAAGGTAATTTCATTTGGATCCTGGTGAAGCAAATCTTGTAACTTAGGTACTGTTAATTCATTGCCATTTCTGTTTTGATGAATGTCTCTGCCTGCAATGTGGTGGATTCTTCTTCTTAAAAAAGAGAGAAAGAGAGAGAAATCAATGTTTAAAAAAAGATAAATAAATCTAAGACTATCAATATTTAATATATTTTTATGAAAATCTAATTCTATCATTCTTGAGGAATTCTCCATGATGATATCATCGAGATAGACTCGTTTACAAAATATCAATTCTATTTTAAACTCAAAGTAAGTTAATCTTTGTTCTGAAGTTTGATAGTAAAATGAATAATCTTAACAGAAGAACATTGAGAATTTTACATCAATAGATTAGGGATATCTTTTTTTTTTAGTGTTTTATATTTGTTGATTCTTTCATTTCTTAAGATATTGCTCCTACTGTCAATTTTTAATATCATGGCACAAACAAAATGATCAACGCAATACAGAAATCTTTAATAATGTTTCTTTTTCTTTTCAAAGTGCAAAATCCTTTCTAACTTATAACCTTCATTAAATGAAAAGACTCTGATAGACTGACACAATCTGATTTTCTTCTCCCTATTTAAGTGGTAGTTAAGCATAGTAAATATGAAAAGGTTAAGGAGTGAGAAATTTACCTTCGTCTGGGATGACCTCTATTCATCTTGAAATTTTGATTTTAAATCTTAAATATTCTGTGGAATAAGAAATAAATTATTAAAAACATTTTAATAATTAAAAAGCTTTTTATTTAGGCAAGACTTAAACAAGTATTTATTTCTCTAATCAATATTTAATGTTCATCTTTACTCACAGATTAAGTAAGGAATTATTGACTTTATGACCAGAGAGTTCAATAATAAACTGAAGAAGTGGTTACCAGAAGTTGAGGAATGTATATAAAAATTTAACAGAAAGAGGGATAGGATATTTGTGATAATGCAGTAAACAATTTTGATATTAATATTTGGTAGCAGATCATAGTTTTTCAGGATAAGAACAGAAAGAACAAACAAAAACATTAAAAAAAATAGTTGAATAAAACAACTGTTTTCACTTTTAATTTTTGTTTTTGAGATGACCTGGAGATGGCTAAGAAGGGTAAACTTTAAAAAAGAAACTAAATTTCTTTTAACAGCAGCACAAAATAATGCCATAAAGACCAATTATATCAAATTAAAAATTAATAATATGCAACAGAATAGCAAGTGTAGGTTATGTGGAAACATAAATGAAATAGTTAATCACATGAGTGAATACAGCAAACAGGAACAAAATGAGTACAAGACCAGACATGACTGGATGAAAAAAGTGATCCACTGAGAATTGTGCAAGATTAAAATTTGACTATACTAACAAATGGTATATGCACAAACTAGAATGCATCCTAGAAAATGAGGCTCACAAAAGTCTCTGAGATTTTGAGATACAGATTACCAAATCCAGGCTAGAAGGCTAGACCTAGGGTTAATTAACTATGTTGCAGGACCGATAAATACATTGATTCCACAAACTTCTTATTAATGAGTGATTTGACACAAACTTGGCAAAGAAGATAAATTTAAAATGCCAACTTTTATTTAGCAAAAAAATACATGAAGGTGAATTTAGATAAAGTTCCTGTTGTGTCAAAGTGTAGACTCAGTTGTCTTACAGTTTTGGTGACAGAGGATCTTGGACAGGTCATTGGCATAGGTATCTAGAGAGAGTCAGATGTGTTAGATTGCAGAAGCAGACTAATCAGCATCCCAATCCTTGATTTGGCAGTAAACAAGGTTAGCTTTGAAAAGTTGATGAACTGTCAATGATAGTCCAAGTGGTGTTGTCAGCTTGTGGACTGATGGCTTGCTCTGAGTGTTTGTTGGATCTGGTAAGTTGTTATTATGTCACCATCCTTGTAATGTTGATGAGTCTACTACCCTGAAAATGGCAGTAAAGGGGAGATAAGGTCTTTTGTAGTCCTAAAAAGCACTGTTGAGTTAGGGTAAAACTTGCAAACCTAAAAAGGACAGTTTATCCCTGAAAAGTACTGTTGAGCAGAAATAGCTATACTGCAGTCTTCACTGATTGGCTAAACCTCTGCATCTGCTAATAGCTGGGAAGAAGCATCTGGTTGTCTGTACCAGAGAAGAGATCAAGTTAACCCTTTGCTTCGGGCTGGTGGCCCACAACTTTCTATATGCCATCAGTGACAGCTGATTTTATAGCAAAGATGGGCTGATTCTCAGCTAGGTTTGTGTGTATTAGATTTTAGACAGAAAGCTTCTCTTTAATCTTGTGTGATAATGAAACTTTATACAGCTAAGAGAAGTTTGCAAATATTACCAACTATACACAACAATCAAAAAATACTTTCAAGACGGCTCACAAAATTTATTGTCTTGAAAATAGCTTTAGAGTTTGCAACAGAAAATTCCATTCACTGACAAACCAGGTGATGGTGTTAGTATTGATGCCAGGATTTGCCTCCAATTGTGGGGTAAAATTCTGTTCACTGACAACATAGACGATGTAGCGTTTCCTTAAAACCAAGATTTCTGATATACGTTACCAGTGGCTATGATAATAACAAAAACAAAAAAAGAACTTTTCATCTAATGGATTTTGCTCTTCCAGTGGATAACAGAGTGAAAATGAAAGAAAGCGAAAAGACAGACAAATTCAAGGAGTGCTTGGAATTGTCCTAAAAGGTTTGAGAAATTAGAAATCAGAGGAAGAATTGAGACCATACAGACTACAGCATTGTCAAGATTGGTTAGAATATTCAGAAGAGTTCTGGAGACTTGCTGTCACTCAGACTCCAGTGACATATCACCAGTTAAAAATAGTGTGAAAAACTCTCAAGGAGTGAAATAATAATGATAATAATAAATGGCATTGAACAAAGTGTTCAAGTTGTTGCTATTAATGTAAAGGAAAAAAGCTGAGTGTGTGGGAGAAACAACTTTGACGGTCGACAACAGTGAAACAGGGAGGTGATTTCACAAAAGCCAATGACATAATAAATGGGATCGCAATTGCACCTTTTTCAAACAATAAGGTTTTAACAGCTAACAAAGTGAGAAAAAAAATCATATACATATACAGATTGTTTGACTACGTTTATCATAGTGCAAATAAAACTAAAAATCATGCCAAAATACTAACCACTTAATAACTTAAAAATCCAAAGGAAAACAAAAATATCTGAAAACAAAAAATAAACAATGCAAATTTTGAAATAATGACAAAGTTTAATTTTACCATATTCTTTAAGAGATCAAGAGGGTCTAACTATTTAAAAATGAAAATATTGCAAACAATCCGAAAATTGATGTTTTATAAGTTTGTTTTTTTAATTAGCTAAACCATTTTTTTTTTGTTTAGCCCCCACTACCAGCACCTGTAATATTATGGCTCTATGATAGTCAATACATTATGAATAAAGTAGAAACAAGTCAGGATACGATGTGGGAGTAGCCATGTTGGCTATCTCGTTTATTATTCTCAACTGTGTGAATGGAAGTGTTGTATACTCATCTACAGCATCACAACGACACAATAATAAAGACAGACGCATGAAGGAAAACGCCGGAAGACTTCTTTAATAACATAGTTACCTCTCACTTTATTTGTAAGGGTTCGAAAGGTTAGCATGTGAGAGGATGCTGGAGACCGAACATAAACTTCATATTTTGACCCCACTGTTATGACCGTCACGTTGTGTCTTTATTGTTCTCCTGATGTTGGGGTCTACTCCATCGGGGCTTTCCGAGGGCCCCCTCGGTCAGGTGTGGCCTTCCCTACCACATCTCGTCTCTAACTCTCTGGGAGTCTGCTGGCAACTGCTTCGGGGGCTTTCCGAGTGCCCCCTCGGTCGGGTGTGGCCTTCCCTACCACATCTGGTCTCTACTGTCTGGAATTCGACTGGCAACTGCTTTTGCACCCCAAACTCAACTGAGTTAAATAATAACTCAACGCCCACACGATCGCCTACTGGATCTTTGAAATCGAATGTTTAATCGTCATCAAGCGGAAATAACTGTCATGCAGTTCAGAGGTTACTCTCTTCCGGTGCATGACTGTAATGGCAGAATGGGACCTTGACCTTGTCCCATATCATAAGCCTTAATCCGCCCACGCGATCTCTTTCGATTACTGGCCATTGGAATGTGTCACTTCCTTCCGGTGTATTACCTTGGAATAGTATTTTTAGGCCGGGGCGAGGGGTCAAAATATAACAGAAGTACCTATTATTTTCTGAGGTGCATCTAGGGGGAATAACTCATACTATAACATCCCTCTTTTTTCCCCAAACAACAAATATAAGTAACACATCAAAGAACCATGACATATGTATGGGCGTAGCCTGATAGTTTGATTAGGAACTGTTCTCATCATAATTAAACTTTCTAGGTGGTCTTATTACACGACCGGATCTGGATGTTTTTTGAGTTCCATGATGAGTGTAGGGTGTCTTGTGGGGGTGCATCTGGAACAGGTCAGCCCTTGGTTGTGATGGTGCTAGTTTGTTCCATGGGTGAGAGGTTTGTTGTTGTACCCACTGCTGACTCTCCATTGGATTCTGGGAATATCACGGGTATGGATGCAGATGCCTCTGGGTTCAGCGTTGCTGCGGACTTATCTTCCCTCAGATGCTTGCGGTTTCTACGAAGCGACTTTCTGGATGAAGTCTACACTATATATGATCTGGGTTCAACACATATGACAGCAGATCGGATAGATGAATGTAGGGTGCTAAGTAGGTGATGATTCCTAACACCTTTTGCAAATCAGTGAAGCTTCCACCTTATTTGGATCTGGCCTTATACCATTCTTATTGTAGATAGCACCAAAAAAATGTATTTGTTTTTGATCTATCGTGCATTTTTTGCTGTTAAAACATAATCCTTCAGTTTGCGTTATTCTCATTAGATTAAGCAGGTTGCTATTGTGCTCTTCTTTCGTCTTCCCATAGACAATGACATTGTCAATCAGTCCAATTCTCTGAGGACATTTCTCTAATATCATGTCCATTCTGTCTATGAAGACAACCTGGGACATCACAAGACCAAACGGCATTCTACGAAAACAGAATCTCCCAAATGGTGAGTGAAAAGTAGTCAATAGTTGTGATTCTTCATCAAGCAGTATACACCAATATCAATTTTTGGCATCTAGTTTTGAAAAGTGTTGAGCACCTGACAGCTTGTGTGCCAGCTCCTCCATTGTGGGAGTCTTATAATGGCATCTCATGATCGCTCGATTCAGATCCTTTGGGTCTAGACATAGGCGAAGTTTTCCATTCTTCTTTCGAATGTACACTATGCTGCTAACCCATTTGGTCGGCTCACTAACTTTTCTAATAATGCCTTGGGATTCCATGGTCTTCAGTTCCTCTTCGATCTCATCCCTCAGATGTATGGGACATTTCCTGGGTGCATGGATCATTGGGTGATGATCGGGCTTTAGGACTATGTGATAGTCACTTTTGAAGTGTCTTATGCAATCGAACTGACTGAGTATGAGTTTGTTAACTCGACGATAGAGTTAATTGGACCTTTGTCTTCTTCACTTGTGCAGTGGAGGCTTATTAGCTTCAGGTTTCTGAGTGAGGGTAAACCTATTATTGTGGGTCCCTCTGTTGTCATAACAAAAAATGTAAGTGTGGTCCATTTACCTTTATGTGCACACTGTATGTACACTGAACCATGCAGCACTATGCTTGAGCTGTTGTGTGCAGTTAGTATTGTGAGCTCCATTTTTGTAGAACTTGGGATCGGCTGTCCTAGGTCATCTACCTTGTCTGGAAACATCCTACAGAAGGTTCGTAGGGGAAGCGTATTGCCTTCTGCACCTGTGCCCACTTTTGCCTTTAATGTGTGGGAGCCTGGTCTATTAGGAAGCCTTATTTACAGTTCTGTGAAGATTTTGGTCCAATTGTCTCTTTGCTGCTGAACTGCATCAAACGTCAACTGTTCAAACTCTCTGAGTATCCTGCTGGGCTCGCTTGTGCCTGAGTTCATTGCAGATTCAATTGTTGCGCTTTTTATTCTGAATCTCATGCGGTTGTTTAAGGGATGCTTCATGCGTTCGACCACTATTTAAAGCCTCTTGAAGTGTCAGCTCTATGCCTTTGGATACCAAAAGCTTCTGTAATTCAGGGTGTCTTGTACCGGTAATAACTGATTCTATGAACTGTTCTTCAGTTTCCTAGCTGTCTCTAAATTTGCAATTTTTGGCCTGTAATCTGCACCTAGCAATGAAATCGTCAATATTTTCTGTCTTCTTCTGCTTATATTCATGCAGATAAAATCGTGCAATACAGAAATTAACTTGAGGTTTGAGTCGCTCCTCAAATTTACGCCAAATAATTTCTGGGTCTGCTCGGTTGGAATCAAACATCCAAGCATTGTATCTTCTGAGTCCTTCCTCACCAGCTAACAGCAGAATGTGGTCAACCTGTTTCTCGCTTGGAATGTTTTCAGCAGAGAAATAGTTTACATCGCCGCTTGAAAAATCTGAACGAATCGACTAGATTCTCCAAGTCCCAATACATGACTGGTTCACATGCATTTGTATTCATTATCTCGCTTTAAATATCGGGCAATGAAGTAAATAAATAAATTAGGCATACTTGTTGCAGAGCCGATAAGCATGTCAACCCCGCAAATGTTTTAAGTTTAATGCGAGCAAGTAGTGACAACCAAAGACAATGAAGGGAACAAAAGCGAGATAACAGATACAACAAAAGTGACGATTTATTGTCAGAATTACAAACATGTGTGTAAAGTCTGTGGCGGTTGTATTTGGTCTTCAGCTAGACGGGTGATGTCGATAGCTGATATGTTCGAGTTGTAGTTGTGCACAGCTGGATATTTGATGAGGGTAGCTGGCATAGGTCGAGTCGTTGAGATACAGCTAGATGTTTGATGCGGGTAAGCTGAGATCGGTCGGGTCGTTGAATGCAGCTGGACGAATGTTGCGAGTAGCTGAGGTCGGTTGAGTCGTTGAATGCAGCTGGACGATCTGGTTGCTAGCCCGTATAGTGAGTCATATCTGGGCCAGATGTTGCAATGCTAGGGCAGTTCGTAACAGCAAGTCATTATGTGGACTGAATGCTACATTGTGGGAGCGTCGAGGTCAAAATCGGTGTTGGCAGCTTGGTTGTATAGAGTCAAGCGAGTTGGTGACTAAGACTGAGCTGTGTCTTAGTACTACGGACCAAGTGAACGGACAGGGAAACTGTGGCTAAAGTTTGCCAGGCCTTAACACATACGAAGTCAAGCAAGTGGATCGGTGGAGCTAGGGCTTTGTTGTGCCCCTAGCTGTGTGGGCGTATCATTTACAGTAGCTATGACTGGGTTGCGCCACAGCTGTACGGACATGTCAGACAGTAGCTAAGGCTTTTTACACCAAAGCTGTACAGACGTATCAGACGGTAGCTAAGGCTTTGCACGCCAAAGCTCTGCACTGACAAGCGAACAGGCCAGGAGGCCAAGGCTAAGATTAGCGTTATCTTAGTGCTACTCAGATAGCGAAGCAGTAGCTAAAGGCTAACTCATGCCTTTAGCACTGCGCAGCCGAACAAGCAAGCGAGCGAGCGGAACTGATGAAATAGTTAAGACCGGCTGGACGTAGAAAGTAAGTTCTTCTTTAGCCTTTTATAGGCTAGTGAAGATAATTAATTCCATTTTTATAGAGTTATTTCTGGCAGAAGTGTTTTGCAAATGTTGATAAATGTTAATTTATCCCTTTCTTAGCTGTAACGGTCGGTTAGAGTCGAAAAAGGGCTTTATCATTTTCGGCCGTACCCGGATGTAATTTTTCTAGGGCGAACGAGTAATCTGATGTTTGTAGGCAGGTCGCGGCATACTTACTTCAGACTTCTGTTCCGTAGTGAGTTTCGGCGATTCCTTGTTACTCTTTCTTTTTTTTTTTCCAATATGGCACTCGTGTGTTTTCCACGTGCGTTCTAAAAAAATGGAGATTGACCTTTTTGGAGACGTTTTCTTTCTTATTTATAGTTTCGTCCATGCGTTGTGTTTGTGAGCTTCTTTGTTAATCCCATCACTGCCACCAAATAATATTATGACTCAATGATAGTCAATACATTGGGAATAAAGTAGAAACAAGTCAGGAGACGATGTGGGAGTAGCCATGTTGGCTATCTCGTTTATTATTTTCATATGTGTACCTATTATTATCTTTATTTTCTGAGGGTGCATCAAGGAGGAATATACTCATACTATGACACCACCTTTAAATCTTCCTTAATGGAATTTTTCGAAAGGAACACGTAATTTAATATAAACATTATCTTTTAAAATTATTTTTTCTTTCTTAGAGGAATCGGGTGTTCCTTGTTAATTTCAATAAATCTGCAGTTTTCTTCCTTTTTGGAAAAAAACAACACTTTTTTTTAAAAATAATTAACGAGAAACATGAATACAAACTTTTTCTTTCACAACTAAAATTGGTGGAAAGATTTTTTTTTCTTTATTTGATATTCGTATTGCTGCGTGATGCGTAACTATAATTTGTATAAGTTTCTTTAAAAGCTAAATTCAAGTAGTTTTCGGCCCCACCCACCATAAAAAAAAAAACTGTAGCTCAATGTTATTACAACTTACTTAAAATTCTGAAGACCTACTCCTGCGATTAGTCAATTTTGGAAAGTATCGATTTTAGAAGGATGAGGTCCTATTTACGATGTAATTATTATGTAGAAACGATTTCTTATTTACAGAAACGCATGGATACTAGTTATTTTCTTGATTTTATTTTTATCATTGCCTAAGGAAATAAAAAATCCATAATAACATTAGAAGGCGGAAATCGTTAGGATCTAAGTTTCACTATTTTAAAGTTGACGATAACTAGTATACAAGTGTTGTCAGAAAGTCAAACATCGTTTCCAAATAGTGATAAAAAAAAAAATTAAAAAAAAACAAAAAACAAAAACAAAGATATTTCCGGAAGAAAAAAATACGATTTTTTAAAGGACGGGACCATTTATCTTCATTTGTGCAGCGATCGATGTTCATGTACCAAACCTGACTGAATATTTGGTAAAACATTTTAAATTACAGTATATGAGTAAGATCTTTAAAAGACAATTTCAAAACTTATGCAAAGAGGACCTCAGTTTAATAGTTGTAGTCATATATACATACCGAAACTGTGTTATCACCCTGGTTGGAGGCTGATGAGGACAGGTTAACGCACGTGCTTTCACACGTTGTATGATGACAAAAAATAGCTGCCAGTAAACGTTAAAACACGGACTTAAATGTTGCCATTGTGATTTTACCTTTATAACTTACCAAACAAAGAGAGATTACTACTATTATCATTATGGAAAAAGTTCTGAAGTTTATTACGGTTTTCTTAATACTTTTAAAAAATCTTATCTATTTGATAACAGAACTCGTTTCGGGAGATTCCTTTTATAACGTTTGAAAACAATTCCATCTATTTTAATCAAAATGTTTTATATTATTCGGTTAGAAATTAATTAAAGGAATCCATGTTAATTATTTTTAAAAATCTCAATATAGATTATAATTAATAGGAAAAAGAAAGAAAATTATCATTAATATAAAATAATAATATCGAAAAATTTGTATTTTTGACTTATTGCGTATTTTTTTATAATTTATTTTGACAAGTGATAAAGAAAACAGACATGAGTCGTTTTATTATTTTTTTTTAAATAATTGTTGATAATAAAATACCTTCATTTCGAAAGCAAAATAAATAAATAAAATAATAATTGTCTTACCTGAATTACCAAGTTTCAAATTTTTTCTGTTGTACTTTTGAGTCGGCAAAAAAATAACCCATTACAAGAAAAGACGACATTAAGTTTAAAACTTCATTCGTAGTCTTCCCTGATTGCACAGCAAAATGATATACTTATATATATAAAGAAACTGATATTTCCACGAATTGTTTCATTTCTAGAAAACCGAAATGTTTTTCTCGGAATTAATTCAATTTAGCATTCGAAAGGGAGATAACTGTCAATGACAGTTTTTTTTGTATTACTGACGTGAGAATACGTTTATTCATGATAACATTATAGTAATGTTACGTATTCATGAGCCATTTCAAAGTTTGAACAAATATATTAATTAATCCTTGGCAACTTATATACTGCAAATTATGTCATATATATATATATATATATATATATATATATATATATATATATATATATATATATATATATATATATATATATATATATATATAAAGTTGATAAGAAAAATAATTACCGTCAGGAATGAAAGTTCCGTTTACACCGCTAACAATTATTTTTTCTTCGAATTCGGATATTTTAGACTTCATTATAAACAAAAAACATAATTTGGTACTTCATTGCCATGAATAATTTGAAATTTAAAAATTTTCTTAAAAAGATTCTATACATTCAACCGTTCAAGATAACTGAGAAAGAAATTCCCCGAATTTTTTTTCGGTGATTTGAACTAATATAGACCCTAAAAATCACCTAATTTTAAAAAAATTAAAAACAAAGCATTTTTAAAATTAAAAGCAAAGCAAAGCAAACAAAAAAAAACAACAAAAAAAAAAAAACGATTATTTCATATCTTATAACGAGGGTTCATTTTCATATTTTAATTCAATGTAGAATGATCATTAATTTCCAGAACAGTTTGCGTTGGAAAAGGTAAGTAACCAGACAGGTCGAATTGATTTGGGGTTTGATTGATATGATGATACAGAAAGGACCTAGCCTGGCCCTACATTTCTCTAAGGTAATTTTTTTGTCATCAGACGGCCAGTGTTAGGTTCAGATGGTTTACTTTGTTGAAAAATCAAGTTAAAAAAAAACAAACCTTTCCTCCAAAACACACCCAAAAACATTACACAATAAGGTCTCAATGCTAAAAATAAATAAGTCGGGGTTAAGGACAAACAAGACACTTATTACACAAGTTACAAATGCTTTATTCTATAAAGTGGACAAAAACAGACTACAGCTAGTGGGTTGCATATCAGTCCCTATGCAGCAATTAATTCATTAACAAAATATAAAACAAGAGCAACATTAAAAACGTTAGCAAAAATAACATATCTCTTACATTCATTAACAAAACATAAAACTAAGGTAATATTAATAATCATATCTAAAATTATATGTATTTTACTTCCCTGTAAGCAGCTGAAACCAGCTACCTTTTTTTCTTTCTTTCCTAATAAAAGAAAGCCAAACACTTCATAGTTCATGTTGTCTGTGAAGAGAGAGTTTGTTATTTAGTGGGAGGCTTCGCTTTTTAGTTTTTTTATTGTTTTCTTTTTTCTTTATTTTTTGTTTGTGAGGAGAGTTTGTAGTTTATGTTATATATTGACCTTCAACCCGGCCAAATATGCCATTCCAAAGTGATGCACCAGATGGAAGTGACACATTCCGATGGCACTTATGAGGAGAAATCGTGTAGGTGGACTTGGCTAACAAAATGGGACAAGGTAAAATTCCCATGGTACACTCATAGACTGATGCACCGGAAGAGAGTGACCTGTGAACTGCAAGACAGTTATTTCCGCTTGATGATGATCAAATATGCCATTCCAAAGATTGAGTGGGCATTGAACTATAATATAACTCAGTCAAGACAGGAAGTCAGACAGTTAGGGATCGGAGACAAGATGTGGTAGGGAAAGCCACACCTGGCCGAAGAGGCCCTCGGGACCCCCAATGGAGTTTGGGGACCTGACCAGTTGGTGATAAGATGCAGTAGAGAAAGCCAGCAGAGTGAGCCCTGGGCCTCTGGTTGAGCAGCCCTGGAGAACGAGAAAGACACAACACTGACGGCCATAAGAGTGGGTGTCAATATATTGTAGTTCTGTTCGGTCTACAACTCCCTCTTACAGTAAAACCCTGAGTAACCCTTTTCGAACCCTTACAATAAAGTGAGAGGTACATATTTTTCTAAAGAAGTCTTTGTTCGTCTTTATTCATTGCATCGGTCTGCATTCAGCATACATATGTATATGTGTATATAAGCATATTTATTATGTGAGTATACAACATTTAGTTGTCAATGTCTTATTCTTTTTTTCTTTCCTTTCTTTACGCTTTTCTTTCAGTCCTTCTCTTTTATTGTTGTCTGTGGTGAGAGTTTACTCTTGTCTTTCTTTCCTTTCTTGTTGTCTTTTTCTTTTTTTCTTTGATTTTTCCTTTTTCTTTCTTTATCTTTCTTTCTGTTCAGAATCTGCAGGTTCTTTAGGCTTGAATTTTTCCAGTTTGTTTTTCCTTGAGATAGCTAATAAACAAATTGGCAACTTCGGCGGTACATATACTCATTTCAGAGAATTACACATATCTCAGTTTGACCATAAAAGTGAGTTTCTACTCAAAAATCTTCAGGCCTGCATCTCACAGAAACTAACTCTGCTAGACCATTCAAAATTAACTTTTTGCCCAAGCCATCTCCAGGACAACTTACACCCTATGAGGTGTTATTGAGGAAAGAGATCAAAATTCAACTTCCTTCTTCCACTTCCAAAAAATAAGTCTTGACTCTTGACTCTTCCCCCACCTCAATAGCAACAGCAAACCCACTCCACTGATGGTTCAGTAGAACCAAAATTCTAGAGTGTTGACTTCTCAATAAATATCTCCTTCCACTTGAATTACCTTGTTATCAGTTATTATTATATAAGAATATATAAATATATCTAAAAATATATTTAAAAAACTCACACGCTGAGCAAATATATCAATAATATCAGGTAGAACTTAACAGATAAGATCCATTATAAATTTAGTTCAACAATCTTTTTAATTAAAAGACTGTATCATCAGATGGAATACAAGATTTGATGGAGTTTTTACCGTTACACCATGGAATACAATTTACCTTGTTAGACATCTAAATAATTATAAATCAACATGCATAAAAAAACCCTCCTAAACCTTGCAATACTAACAAAATCCAATCGATTATGAATTAGAAATTAGTCTGTAATTATCTGGCATTGTACCAAACTATTTTTTATAAACAAACTTCAATTTAAAAAAATTTTAAATTTAATTTCTACACTTTTTTATATTCTTTATATGAAAAACTCAATTCCAAGAACCTAATTGTATTGTCAGTTTTCTAACTTAAATCTAATCTATTATTTGTTTCTAGAAAATATTGTAACAATTTTACAATAAAGATTACGTAACTTAATTGCTGCATTTAAGTTTGTTTAAATTTTGAAGGTCTTCTGAAGTTACGTGATTTTATATCCATCGAGTTAATCAGTTAATATCTCAATATTTAGCCTAATAATATGATTTTAGGGTGATTATGTACAGTCAGACTGTAACACTTGAGTTAATAAACACCTTTATTTCACTGTGTATCATTTTCCTTACCACGATACAACAGTTCTCATATTTTCTCAAGGGAATTAGTCCAAAAGTGAATGTAATAGTGCACCTGGAATTCAGATTTGCTCATTACAATAGGGGAGTCTATCACTTTAACCATTACACAATGTGGACTCCTATTTTTTTAATTTTGCATTCTTGAAAGAAAAGCATGTAGATTTTCACTCAAAAGAAATAAATCAAAAAGTATTCAAGTAAGTAATTACTCATTACATATTGTTTTTTGAGTAAGTATGAACAAATCTGCACCTACTCTATATGCTCTCAGCAGGGACTCAGCCTGTGTGCAAGAATAGAAGAGAGGGGATATGTCTAACTTTATAATTTAGAACTGACTGAAGTAGAATGTTGAATTTGTTTATCCCTCTACTATACCTAGTGGACTAGTCCATGTAGTGGGTAAAATATTTTTACCATCATGACAAATTAGGGTCCTGTTACAATATGTGAAAATCAAAACATGTCCAGCTCAAGTTGTCACTAGATGGAGGATGGTGGGCTCAAATGTCACTGATGGTTTAATAATAAAACAGATGAATGTGGAGTCAGAACAGTTAAATATCTGTACTGCGAGAAAATTGGTCATTATGCATCATGAGTTGGTAGAGAGAAGAAAGGAAAACAACCAAAAAAAAAAATCAAATTTGAAAACAAAACAGAATCAGAAAAGCCTATTAGAATTGTGAATCATGAACTTCAAAGTCAAATTAATTCATTTATTCAATTATATAATTTTTTAAGTTTTGAAAGTAAAGAAGCAGTTCAGATTAATGGACAAAGAGTTAAAATGGTCATTGATACAGGAAATAGCAGAAACTTCATAGTATTGGTGATGTTACCAGTTATTGGTAAGTTAGTACTTAGGGGGATATTTAGTCACTTCCTCACTTACCAAGTTTCAATAATAGCATTAGTAAATCCAATGATATACTAACGCTGAACAAAATGGAAGAAAGCCTAAAATAAGTTCATGTCTACATCATCATTAAGTGGTACTAATGGCCCAGGTTCCCTTGACTCTCTCTCTCTCTCTCTCTCACACACACACACACTCTCTTACATACACACACTCTCTCTCTCTCTCTCTCTCTCTCTCTCTCTCTCTTTCCCTCCATCTCTATCATCCATTGCTCTTGATAGATCCTCTAGTCAGCATCTAGTGTCCTCACAAAACTTATGGGTATAAGTCTTTGCTGGTTGGCCAACACTGGTGTGTTTAGGTGTGAGAGTCCACACTTATAATTTCATCTCTGCATTCTTGTCTTACACATACAGGATAATTAAGACATATAAAAGTTATACAGGGTGTGGAAGCAAAATATGGAATAATTTTAAAAACGTTCTTTTTAGTCTGATTAGCCCAATTTTAGAAAAAAAACCCCACAATAAATCTACATTTTCATGATTAGCTCTATTATTCAAGCACTTTTTCATTAAAATTCAGCTCAATATGAGTGAACTAGAAAATAAATGACAAAGAATCTATGATTTGCTTAATACCAAAACCAAGCTAAAAAATTTTCCAAAATAATTGGAGTTTCTTTATGGCTTCTATCAAACCCAGACCATAACCCCTTTGATTACACTATATAAGTCATTTAATAAAATAAAACAAACACAATTTCCCATCCAAATATTGGTTCGCTAAGAATTGAATAAAATGTCTGAAGAATTTATTTTGAAGGCATGCAAATCGTTTCAAAGGCATGTTGATACAATAATTGAAAAAATGGTGGTCATATTGAATAAATTTACTGTTTTGTGTCTATCATCTTATTTTGTTGTTTTTGTTTTAAAATTAAAATTAATCTTGTTTTATAATAGAGCCATTTATTATTATACTAGAATATTCCTAATTTTTCTTCTGCATCTTGTAAAAAATATTACAAGAATACACAAATGTGTCCCAATGGATGAAATGTGCACATTATTCATGTTTCGTGTATATGAAAAGGGGTACCAAAAGTGGGGTTTTATTTGTCTTCTTTGGTGTTTTTCATTTAAATACCAAGGTAAACAAAAATGCCATTCAGCTGATGATGAGACTAATCTGTTCAATGAACAGTGATACCAAGAGAGTTCTTATCTATATTGAAAGAACAAGGACAAACAGAGGATGAAAGGGGATTCTGAATTCTCAAGTGACTAATGGACATGTCCAAAGACATCCCCAAATCCAAGGGAAGATATCTATTGTATCCCTACAATAGAAAACAGTTTTTACAATAGATTATTCAAAAGAAACACACAGCTAAAACTAACAAGTAAAAGATTTTATGTATATGTGACACGACGTGCAGTTGAGTACTTAATATGTAAAAATTAGAATTTATGAAATATATTCTAATCAATATATATATATATATATATATATGTATATATCTCAAAAACAAAAAAGATCCTTAAAATAAGTATCTTTTTGTTCAAGGCTTATATTGACCTAAAAAGCTGATTGATTGTTCCTAAAGGTCAGTTAACTGCAAGACAATTGTTTTTGATTTTAAAGGTCAGTTAAGTGCGAGACAATTGTTTTTAATTTTGAAGGTTAGCAAATTTATTTAATTTTTCGGTTGTCAACTAACTTCATCAATCACAATGATGAAATGGGTCATTTCATCAAATATATTTTTCTAGTCCTTATCTTGAAGGTCAATGTCAAAAAGGAGATTTTATTTTGCTCCACCCTAAATAAAGGTGAGCTGGGCATGACTCATCCATCAATTGAGGCTGAGAATTTTTTTTGTTCAACCCCATTGCTCTAAACCTGTTCCCATTGGTCAAAGCATCTAAAAAGGGTCTTCCCTATACCTGTAAGATATAATCCTGAACTAGGATTGGCTGACCAATGGGAATTTGACTCCTAGTTGTCTCTTATTGGACAACCAATCAGAAACCATTTTTAGTCTAGATATTGATCTATAAAAATGGGATAATTAAACGAATCCTCAGAGAGGATAAGAAAAAAGAATCAAGAAGAAACTCAAGACTGCCAAAGAAGCATCTCTTCCATTCTAGACCCAAAGTACTCTGAACAACCTTCAGACGTTACAAAATTTAAAAGTCCCAGACTTTAGAGACATTAGTGTTACTCTAACCACACCTCATCATCACTCTTTCTCTCTCAATATTCTTTCTTCTTCTGTTTGCCAGGAAAGCAAACATGGTTTGTTTGTTATTTATTGTCTCACAAACGTGTTTCAATAAAAACAATTTTTTGTTGTTGTTAAACAATAGGTTTTCTCTATTCTTTGAGTTGCTAGACAATCTAGCCACTCATATTACCTGACCATCAGAAGAAGATATGGCTGAATTGTATCAACCTCCCTCCATGGATCTTTCAAACACAGTGTGGGCATGGAAGGATTTGATGAAGCAAACAGACAGAAGCTAATGTGGTAGTCACGAACACAATAGCCACAACAAGTACTGTGACTAGTAGTCACACCACAATGGGTTCCATGACTAGCATAGGACCACAATGGACATGTCCAAAGACATACCCAAATCCAAGGGAAGATATTTATTGTCTCCCTACAATACAAAATAGTTTTTACAATAGCTTATTCAAAAGAAACACACAGCTAAAACTAACAAGTAAAAGATTTTATGCATATGGACAGAAAACCCCCTTTACCATGCATTGGATCTTTTGAAGAACTGTGCTGGAAGGAAAGAAAAATAAAAATGATGTCATATGCGATCAAAGATGAAGTAGAAGCACTACTGGAAAGGATGTCTAGCTTCACTGTGAAAATTCTGAACAATAGAAGAATATGGAGAACTTTTTAGATGACAAAGAAAAGTGCAGTCTATATCGATAAAGTAGCTGGAAATATTGATAACAAAAGAAGCTCAGACCAATATAATATCATGTGAAGGAAGGTGTGAACTAGGAATTTGACAAGATACTTGAGCAGAATGTCATAGTGTAAGTTAATGAAGCACCTAAATGGGTGTCAAATATATTGCTCTTTCCAAAGAAAAAAAGATACCAGAGACGAGTTTATGTGCAGACCTATGTAAGATAAACAAGTCAGTCATCCTGTGCCTACTATTGATTGTATTTTACAAGTAGTTCAAGCATCAAAAGTCTATGCTAAACTTGATGCTAGGAAAGACTTTGGGTAAATTAAGCTAACCCCTTAATCAATAAATCAAAAGCATCTAGAACTGCTGAATTGTGCCTCACATTACCAAAACATTGCAAAACTTATGACTCACACTTGTAATAATTGAAAATGATTCATCTAAAAATAAAAAAATAAGTTTAAAAAGAAAAAATTTCTTTAACTATTTTAATTTAAATTTTATTTTTTGCACAATTTTTTTTATTTTTTTATTTTGTCATGAGCCTTAAAAGGGCTATCAGTTTGATTGAAGTCTTATATTTTATGGAGCTACTGATCTAAGCTAGAAACTTTCAACTCTTTGTTTGTGTTTTTAAAGATGTTCAACTAATTATCATACATGAAAATAATTTGACACTCTTGAAATTTTTTTAAAAAGTAAAAGACAATCCATCATTCATATAATTTCCAAATTTATTTATTGTCATTTTTGTATTTTGGCTATTTTAAGATATTTTATTCTTTTTTCTTTAACTTTTCTTTTTCTAAATAACAATTAACAGTGAAGTTTAAATTTTACAAATGAAAGACATCTACAATGATTTCATATATGGCTTCTTAAAATTTTAGTTTTTCTTCATCTGAAATTTTAACCTCTAAAGTTTTTTATTAAGTAAATATCAAGTATTTTAAAAATTTTAGCTTAATTTTATACCATACTTTTTTATAAGCACAATTTGGATATTTGGATCTTGTTTTCATATACATACAAAATATTCTGTTTTTTAAGTTTTCTTATCTTACAGACATGGTAAGATGAGAAAACTTTAAAAACAGTTTAATAAGCTAGTGACAACAGATTAGATTACATTGAGTATCTTCTAATAAAAGGTTATTTACCTTGAATAAGTTATAATATACCCTGAATTTTAGAACTGTCTTAGCATAAATGGATTTTATTTATTCCTATTTTGAATATTTTTTCCTCAAGAAAATATTTTTTGCTTCTGATGGCCAATAACATATTCAACTTAACTGTTAAATTGCCTTAATATTCAGTAGTGAATTTTCTACAGTTGCAAAAATCAGTTACACTATTTACTGTATTCATCACTTTATTTGATAGCCATATTCTTAAAGTGGGAATTTTTGTAGATGTTCGAGTGGGATATTTGTTGTTGGTGAAGGAAATGGAATCAGTGAGACAAGAAAAACAATTCCAGCCAAGGCTGTTTGCATTCACATTGTACTTATGAAAATATTGAATCCATCTCTTTTCCCTACTGCCAAGGGTAAAATAATAATGCATATTGAACCTTGGTAGACAACCAGTCTAGGAGAAACAAGTTTGAATTCAAAATCAAGGGCTGGATTGTGTAAAGCATTTCATTCTGGCAACTCTTGTGATGACACTGGTGTTAAGTAGCAATGAACTTTGGTCTTCCTCTAAACACTATCGGTTACACAGAGAGAGGACACTTACTCCATAGCCAATTACTAATATTCCATACCTCAACTACACTGGCACCCAGTACCATAGTCTTATAAGACAAAAATTTGGAGATAAATTTTGTAGAAACATAACAATTTTACATCTTATTTCATTCCAACTATGTATGGATGAAAAAATGTCATGAAAAAGTTATTGTTTTATTTTATTTGTATTGTGAGTTTGAAGTTATTTTTTTGTTTTAACTCTCACATTTTCCTCCTATTAAAAATATGTTGTCTGCATATAAATGTTTTCTAGATAACAAAAACAAAATATACTTATTGAACATTATCTATATTTAACTACTCTCACTCAGTTGAAGTATGTGACACAGTTTAACAGGGTGAGGACATCAAAATACACAATGAACAAGAGCAAAATTTACCCAATCCCTGTGACCAGTGTCATGGAGGCATAAGCCTCAGAGAGAGGCTTATGTCATTCATTTGCTAATTCTCAACCAAAGACAATAACACAGGTAAAGGAGATGAACAGGTACCAGACTTTAATCTCAGCCTGAAAGGAGCTGAAGAAAGGAGGTTATTTAAAAGATATTATCTGTTCCTATCGATATGATTATAGTTGATCCTATCAAGATATTATAGAAAGCTAGATGGCTACATTCAACTAAGAGTAGAATCAAACAAATATCACCACTTAATGGATTATTCTGAATTTTTGAAAAAAAATCTTTTCAGAACATCACAAGTTAAGTATTACTTATCTAAATTTTTGAGATGAAGTTTGTAAATTTTGATCATTCAGAGTATTTGAACTACTGTCTTCCATCATTATTATTATATTCCCAACATTTCAGCTGATATGTCCTTTGGCCTTCTTTAGGTGTTTCATGTTGAACTTGGGAGCCTACATCGAACTTCAAACAAAACTCTTTATTTAATCCATGGTGGCAGATTCTGTTAACCATAAATGGAGGTGCCCGTGGTGTAATGGTTATCGTCGTAGGAAATGGGCACAGCAACACGAGTTCAAATCCTCGACAGGACTGATTGCAATTCACATAGCTCTAATACCCTTGGGAAAGGTATGAATCCAATTATTCTCCCTCCAGCTATGAATAATAGTAGGTCAGACTGTGTTCTTCAGCCCTGGTTAGGCAACTAGTCTAGGAGAAGGAAAACTCTGAATTGAAACCTGTTAAACTCCGCTTAAAAATTGACCTTGTGTCATATCCTGCCCGAGCAGAGGGGTTGGTAAATATGATAAATGGGTACAAGTGTTAAGCTCAAGTAAGTATTCCTGGTTATTTTTACCTGTTGTCAGGATTGAACTTACAGGTAAAAACACAGAATATTTACTATAGCCTAACACTTGTACCTGGTTATGGTTAATGGAATTTGAACAATCAACCCCCATGGGTTAAATAAAGGGTTTGGTTCAAAGTTTTGTGTAGGCTTTCGAGTTCAGTATGAAACACCTGAAGACCTATGGACATCAGCCAAAACATTGTAAATATAACAATAGAGATGAAGACAACAGTCCAAATACTCTAAATGATACAAGTTAAGTAGTTTTTACTTTGGATTTTAAGCTTGACCCAGAATATTTTGACATGCTTTTATATATTAGAACAAGAAAAAAACAATGCTGAATTTGTTTGACAGCACAAATTATGTAAGATCAGTAACAACCAAGAAGGTTATAGTCGTTATGGTGACCAACCAACACCATAATGAACCCTTCCTTCTTCATAAATACTAACCCTATTTTACTCTCACTGAGACTCTCTCCCAGCTAGAGCTGGAACACGCTTCAGTTGACCATGTTATTTGGTACACAGATCTGGTCAGGTGTGTCCTAGTTCTGTTGACAGTCAGTTAAGGCTCTCTGACATGGATTCCAGTAAGCTGGCATTCATGTCGGTATGCCGAGACTAGCATCCTTGAGCCTCAGTTCCCCCCAGGTTCTAATCCTCCTTGGAGGGGCTAGGTTTATCACCTGGCACCCCTTTTTAGAGGAATGCCAATGGGACCCGAGGCATTTTTGGAGCCACCAGATGTGTCTGGACCCACCTAAAAAAAGGTTTTGTGTCATACTCATTCGGTCTGTGGGATGAACAACAAATACCAACTTTCTCCCAGCAGTCAAACCTAACAGTTCAGATGGACACTTCTTTTTGCTGTACTAACACTCTTTTTTTGTATATATGTTCTGTTTATTCAATACACTTGTTCAACCTACTTTTTCTTCTTCCATGTCTTCTTTCTGACCCCTAACAAGCCACAACAATAATTTTGTCAGTTTAGGAGTTAAATATGAATTTTTTATTACTGTTATAAATTGAGATAAATTTATCTTCAATTTCAAGAAAAGCTTTTAGATATTGAAATAATAACAATATTTCAGTTTTAGGGATGAAATCTGGCAAATCATAAAAAAATTAAAGCAATTACCTACTTTAATTACAGTAACAAATACAAAAATAGATACTGAGTCTTTATTATATAGGTAGAGGTTTAAGAGCTTACAGTAGTTAAGTAGGTATAATTAAAATGTTCTCAAAGCACATATCAATGTGTAGACATATTATACAAATATAAAGTGTACTATTATTTCTTTAATCAATAGATTTAATATTAAGTAGTTGACAAAACAAGTCTCAATAAAATGAAATGTGTTGGCCAGAATTATCTGTCCATCTTTTCTCAAATTTCTCTGATAGAATCCTCTCTCCGATCATCAGTTTTTTCCCACCTATATGGAAAGTTATATTGTCTAGCAAAGAAAAGCTTTACTTTTTGGAGGATGACATTAAATATGTAGCTCCCACAAACATTCATAAGTTAAGTGTGATTGACAAAGACCAAGACAAATGACGATGATGAGAGAGTTAAAACAGATATTCTTTTATAATATAAAACACTAATGAGGAAAAGTAAAACAATGTAGTGAATGTGTGAATATGTTAAGTATTTGTGTGTGTGTGTGTGTGTGTGTGTGTGTGTGTTTCGCATGAATAAAATACAGCTATTATGTGAATGTAAGTGTGTGTTATTCGAACATGTCTGTGTATACGTGTGTTCCTCATTAAGACAAAAAATTAAATAGGTGGATAATTCTTACTCACATATGTACGTACGTGTGAGAACTAAAAAGTACATAACAGAGAACTATGCGTCTGGCCACTGACTGAACATATGTATCTGTATGTAAGTATTAATATTAGTGTCCATGTAAAGTTAAGCCTATTGAAATATGGTAATTATACTAATTTCATTACAACTATGAATGTATTTTTGCTGGCTCCCATTTTCAGCTGCATGTCTGAAGTTATACATGGTGAAATGTCTAAGGCTGTGTGAAAGCGCGAGAGTGAAAGCTGACAAGCTAAGAGTGAGAGCTTTGAAAGTTATAGAATGTATAGGTATCCATGTCACATGACTGGCTCCAAATGGAAGATTTATACATGACTACATAGGCCAATCAAGTTTCAAGAACCATTTATTTTGACACCTTACAATTTTTGTTTTGGGAACAAGTGAGTCTTGGATCCTGTTTTTCCAGAATTTTCTGCTCCACATGCTTCTCGCCACCCATCTAAAAAATACAGGAGTGTAAACCCTTTAACTTTAGTTTTTTGTTAAACAGCGCAATTATTTTTTTTTACAAAATTATCTATGCATATTAGCTGTGTGCAAATTTCTGATAAGTCTTTATTTTTGATTGAATGCAATAGAAAATTGAGTGCCCAGTATAAAACCATTTTTTTTTCAATGAAAAAAAAAAACAAAAATACACACACAACAAGGGAAATTTTTGCACACATCTGGGTGTTCCAAAGCATCATTGCTATTAACTGATCTTGAACCAATATCCTGGATATGACATTAAACTGCATATATTTGGGTTAGTCTTGGGTTTCTGATTAAAGACATAACAAAAGGAGACTTTTTTCAGATTTAATGGGGCTTCATTAAACTAATTTGAAAAACTTAGAGGACTTGGGACTCTCTTGCTAGAGTTAGTGTTTTAAATTTTATGGAAGCCTTTTAAGGGGCTGTATTTAGATTTTGATGCATCTTTTTTCTTTTTATATACACAGATATTTAATGTAGCTTTAGTTTTTACAAAATTTTGTCTACTTTGCTAAATTTTTGCTCAATTTTACACTTCATTAAACACAGACATGTAAGAATTACAAAATTGCTCAGTATTGAACAAATCAGACCAAATAGTGCAAAATTTAAAAAAATAAAAACAGGAAAATTTTGCAAACATTGCCATTGCTCCCAGGTCTTCTCTGGAGATCTGTTAGGGTCTTATCCATGGGTTAAATAGATCTGTTTAAAAATTATTCAGATATTTCCTCTTGTATTTAAAGTTTTTCTCTCAATTTTTATATTCCTAAAAATGAATTGTATATAAGTATAATCTCCATATTCACACATATAGTAATATTTATTAGCAATCAATATACAAACTGGTATAGTAACAAACAAAAATAAATGGGATTATTTATTATGGTTCAGCATTTTGTAACATGGCATAATGTTTATGTGCCCAGCAGGACACATACCATAACAGTTATAGGCATTGGTTCCCTTAGCTTCTTGAGGTTACAGGTTCAATCCTGACTTGAGACGAGTAACAATACCGGAATACTTAACACTTGTACCCAGTTATGATTAAGGGAATCAGAGCAAGTGATCCCCATGGATAAAATAAAGGATGTGATTAAAAGTTCTGTGTTCAACAAGGAACACCTAAAGAAAGCCAGAGGACACATTGGCCAAAACATTCTGAATATAACAATAAAGACAAAGACAATAGTCCAAAAACTGAATGATAAAAAAAAAAACCAAGCTTTGTCTCAGAAATTTAAACTTCTAACAAAATTTAAGCAGAACAATCCATGTATTCTTGTTAGATGCTAACACTTAGAATCTAAATTTGATGTTAGATGTTTGAGAAACTTAGTTGTTTCTTGTAATAAATATGACTATAGCAAAAAGTTTGTCACTGACCATTAAAATACCCTTATGGAACCCCAATCTATTTTACTTTCATGGACCCCGCCAAAAAATATGTGAATCCCCCCCAGGGACCATAGTTGAGGAGAACCACAGAATTAAATTCTTAAATATCTTTTTTTTTATATAACTGCCAAAGGAGATAACCAAGATTTTTTCAAAAAGTAATGTTGCTTATTCTTTGAAAAATAAAATACTCGGTTAATTTCTCCACCTTCAATGATACTTATGAGATTACCTCCCTTGTCCAAAGAGTTTTTATTGGTGACCACTGGATGGCATTGTCAAAGAATTATGTAAGAAGAATGCACAAAAGTTTAAATATCTCTTACCTGCAGTGAACATTATCCCAATACCAGAATGTTATCCTTCAGGACAGTGACATTTTCATCCCCAACAACCTTGTGTCACATCAAACATGACACCAATGAATAATACACAAATGTCTCAACATTTCCATTTCTCATTAATTTTGTATTCTAAGTTATTGCCTGGCTTAAAATGAGTGTCAGATTGTTATAACTAATCCACAATGCAGAGGTTAGTAAATAATTAGCCCAAGACAAAAAACTTCAACTCATAACTGGAGTCTGACAAGATGCTACATCTTCCATAGCTGTTATTTTATTTTACTGGTGAGTTAAGATGCCTGCACAACTCCACCACTATTTTTTTTTTCAAGCAGACCCCCACCACACACACTATAAAATAAAGACATTGATATGGAAAAATAGCACTTATGACAACATCTGCCCACCCCATTTTTTTTTCTTTAATAACTTCACCATAAAGTCAGCTAAAGAAGTTCATTTTGTTAAGCTTTGAATTAAATTATTGCACAACTGTAAATTACAATTGTACCTTTGCTTTGACCAATGCAAATTGGTCTATGATGTGGCCATTTTTTTTTACACATTCAGCAGAGCAAGATCACAGAGTATGTTCTAACCCTTGGAGGCTCTTACTGAATGATCTCTTGCAGTTGCTAATAGAAATTGACATGGTTAACATTTGAAAAATAATTCTAGACTACCTCCCTAGTTTACACAGATGAATGGTCCTACTGCTAATAGCTCAGTGGCACCTCAGGCACGTGCCCTATCATAGAACAACCTTCATGAACAGACTAATTTAAACCGCCTTAAAATTTGTAAGTTAACTTATTAACCATTGTTCTATCATTTTTCAAAAAAAAAAAAAAAAAAAAAAAAAAAAATTCATTACAAACTTATATCCATTTATCACTTCCCCCCACCATCTCTTAATTGTCTAATTTTCTCATAAAGGCTATTCTTAGAATGGAAAGTGGTTACAGCGTAGATTCAGTATCAACTAAAAGTGTCCAAATGTGTGCCGATAAGACTGAACACCATTCAACCTTAAAAGTAGAGAAAAGGTCCAGTGCATAAGTTAGAATGACAATATACTAAGCAAGTTTAAACTAATTTGGTTATTAGTCTAGGATTTTTTCATTTCAAGGAAAAATTTCAGAAAGATTGTATTAGCTATAAAAGGTTATTTGTTAGAATAAATCATTCTGTCCTGATCTTAGTTACTGTTATATTTTATGATAAAGCAATTGATTTTAACAGCCTATTAACCTATCTAGAGTTATTCTATACCTAGAGAATCAGTGTTCAAGTTTTTTGTACATGGCCTTATCAAATATGCATTTTTAAAAATCAGATCTTTGCCCAATATATGGAACCCTAACCAGTATTATCACCACAGACTTAAGTGGACCAGGGAGGAATGGTAGCAAGTGCTCTACATTGAAGAACTAGCCTCACCAGGTTCAGTTTCATATCATACTGAGATTTTAAAAAGATGATACCCCTACTGCCAAAGACCTGTTCATAGCAGACATTAAGACCCTTTCATCTTAAAGCCATCTATTAAAATCTGACCTCTAACTTGTTTAACTATCCTCTTGATGGTATTGTGCCCAAACACGTTATGCCATATAGATATGCATTGTAACACCTAAATATTCCCACCTAAGGACAAGAGAACTTCGTGTCAGTACAAGCTAAGTTACTATTAATGACCAACTAATCCTTGAAGAATTAGCAAAATTGAAGATATAGCATTATATTTTCAGTAATGTGTGTATTGGGGTATGTGTCAGTCTTCAACTTTACACCAATTTTTTCATATTCAAACTCAGATTAGTGGCATAAACATGCAAAGCTCCTTGTGATTTATCCCAAGTGTCAACCAAACCATGTTTGACATTTCGTGACTTGGAGACTAACCATAAACCATCTCCCAAGTCAATCTGTCCCACTTACCGGTTAGAAGTAGACTCAACACTTTTCCTTAAAATCTGCTGGTTGGTTGTTCACAGGAACACTTCTTTCCTCTACATTGGACAACTTTACAATTTGAACACCAAATATGCACATTATGAAAACACAAGAGAAGGAGTATAAACAATATAAAACTGAAGACTAAATATTAGAAATTTTTATTGATACATTACTCTTATAAAAAAATGTAAACAATTATCAAATTCAGGCCATTTACTAACATGTCTGATATTCAGAAATGAAATTGGTCAGAGTTTCACATGTACAAAATTTAAGATAGGATGTACTTGTGGATCATTAAGTGACCACCAGTGGATACATGAAGAACCAGAAAAAGCCAGTCCTAGCCAAGTGGCTAGAGCGATTTAAACAGGCAATTCATATCTTGTAACCATGTAAGTGGTCTGACTGTCATATGATCGAGAGGAAAAAAGTAAAACAATTCAGCCATGGATTACTTGCAACTGCAACCAGAAGAACACTTGCAATCTGAATCACCTTTACAACCAGCCCCACATTTGCAGGCACCTGTCAAAGAAAGATTTCTGAATTAGATATTAAGATAGTAGCATTTAAGACTAGCATACTCAAATCTAAGTTTCTTTCAGTAAAATAAGAGTCTTCAAGTTGAAACTAAGTGAACCAAGTAATTTTTAGTGATATTTCCTAGGGCAATAATTTATTTAACTGTTCATCTCCAGATAATGACAGCTTGCACAGGGTTACCAGCAGCCAAAAATATTCTAACCTAACTTATCAAGAGACCTAAGATGGATTACTTTTTCCAAAACTAAAAACTGTCCTATTTACTTATGGCTGGAAGGAGGCAAGTAAATTTATACTTTCAAAAGATTGAAATAAGTGAAAAACTCAGCTAAATTTTGAGCAGAGCTCATTTTTGTACCAATTTCTGGTAATCACATTAATTTGGGATACTTTTTAAGGCGACAATTCCCTTGGGGAAGAAGAGATGTATAGAGAGTTGAGAAAGTTAAACCTTGCAAGTTCTTTTTACATCTATTTGTAGCTATGGCACAAGATTGTTATTAAATCTGAAGACTGGGAATAGTGATTTACCAAGTCTTTTGCTCAGATGTGGCACAAGGTCATGAATGGGTCACCCAATGAGAAACTTGCTCATGAGAGTTTGCTGATCTTACCTTTCTAACCAGCACACCACCCCAAGTGACCAAGACTAATAAATAATCACCTAACACTGTATCAATTGTTTTATTTTAACAATTTCAATCCATAGTTGTAATAAGTCAATGCTCAACTCCAAAGAACTCTTGGTCTATTTTAAAATGGTTTCTGCAAAGAAACATTTTGACAAGAAAAAATTTTCAGCTTTTGTTTGAGGTGTAAACTTTGATAAGAGAAAAAGCTGGTTAACTTTCTCTTATCAAATGTAAACCAAGATTCCCTGAAGAAGGCTAAAGATTCCATAATCAGAGTTCTAATCCTACTATATTGATTTTATTAGAAAAATATTCTGAAGTTGGCAAAGGATAGGATAGGAGCCAATAAAGTTCATAGAATTTTTTTATGTAAAGTATTTTTAATAGCCTGAAATCTAAAGTGTCATTAGCAATGAAAGTCTGATATGGGAGGGATTTGATGCATATTTTTACTCTTACAGATGTCACATCTGTATGGCATTAGGATATTTTCTGGTTAGGCAAGAGAGACTATAGATTTTAGTAACTCATTAATCTATACAATGACACTGCAACCAAAGTGTTATTGTGCAACAGATGGTTGAAGAAACATCTGCTTTATCACCGTGTAAGAATTACATCTTAAATTTTAAAAGCTTTATTTGAACTCCTATGAAAGTTTTAAAAGTTACTTAAAAAATCAATTAGGACTCAAATCATCAAAACTTGCATGAAGTAGCATATGATTCTTTAGTGGGCTTTACCAGAAATCAAGATGACTTAACATTGTTATCCAGATTTATACCTATTTGATAGTCTAGTTAAACTCAAATGATTGGAATGTTGATACTTACTGTCAGAACATTTGCAAGCTGTTCCTTTGCATTTAGAACATGTGCAATCAGCTTCACATTTGCAGCTACCGTTTTCACATTTTCCTCCTTTGCAGGAATCACTGCAGACACATTTGCCACCTAAAGGAAAAGAATTTTAGTTTGAGTTTTAATGAAGAAATAATTCACATTTCTCAACAAGTTTCTTCAGGGCAGCCTTTACAAATCAAGTTAATGAAAATAGAAGCTACAATTTAAGATGCCTTGGAAATATGGTAAAGTACCAGCGTTTTGTTTTGACTATCAAGTGAAACTTATATTGAAAGAAAGACATTCATTTCCCAAAAATAAATTACTTATTTCATTGCTAAAAATCTTGTGGGCCTGAATACCAGATATTAGATACCCCAGTTGCTAGACAAAAAATATCAGTCCAAAATTTAATTCTTAAAGAAATTCAGGACTGACAAACAATTACTAAAACAAAACACTAAAATTGTGTACATATTAAAAAAATTAATCCTGACAAGAACACTAAATTGCTTATAGTAGGGGAAAGGGTTCAACTCAACTGCTTTTATTTGTAAATTGTTTTATTCATTTCAGCATTAATCTTTCTGAAAGACTCTTGCAACAATATTAAGCTACATTTTGTTACAAACTCACTAAGCATAAATTGCTTAATTCATGTTATTACTTGTATGTGCCTGGTATAAAGTATCTTTCAGATTTTAAAGAAATTTACATCACTATTGAATCTAGAAGTTTCTAAGTATCCAAGGACTAATCTGATAAGCTTTTGGACAATACAGAAAACTTTTGTGATCTCAACTAAAGTAGAAGGCAATTACACTTAGAAGTACTTAGCAAAAATTAAGTGGTTCTGTATTGATAAGAGTCAGCCCCACCATTTGTCTGCTCTTTTTTGTTAGTTACATAAACAAAAAGCCAAGCTTACAAAATTAGTAAGTTTTAGTCACTATGAGTAGTTTAATTAAGACCAAAAGTTTAAAACTTATAGTAATAAGAGCCATGTTATCCTAAACTTGAAAGGAAGTAAACCTTTATAAGTAGTTAGTATTGAACCACAGATCAACGTCAGTATCTAAACCAATTCAGAGAAAAAAAATTCTTTTAAAACCATAATAACCCTAACAATATCAATATATTACTTCAGTTTAGAGTGCTACTATCTAAAATAAAAATATTTAGAATTTATTATTGCCAACATTTTCTGCAGGATGTTGGGCTGATTTCAAGGGCGTGTCAACCTGTCCAGGGACATTTTGTACCTAAAAAAGGGTTAAGCAATAGTATTCAAAGTCCATTTCTATTTTTGTAGAATAAAAGAGTTTGGGGAGTCTTTTGCAGTTATACATGAAGTATTCTACAACAATTCACGTTTTCAAGAAATTATTCTAAGTAAAAATTTGTTTGCTGTTATATTGATTCCAGTAACTAGTAGTTATTAAACAAAAGTTTCAAAACTTAATACAAGTAATTTACAGTTAAATAGGATCAAATATTCCTGTCTAATATGAATTCATTCCATAACATTTGACCAATAGATTGGACCCTAACAAGTCTAAGTGGACCCCAGGCATATAGTAATGAAGGAGTAGTCCACATTCCCTAGATCTCCAGAACTGGAATCTCACCATATGTAGTTTAGGGTCATACTTAGGACATCTTTTGGTGGGGAGTAATCCCGCTGCAGGGGAATACAGTCAGCATCTAACCCCAGCCAACAGGGCAGGAATTATCAATTTAATTGAAGTTGTAAATTTCTGGCAAACAAGGCAAAGCTAATTATAGATTATCCCAATTTGAAGACGGGCAAGAGATTAGAAAGCATCAATTATTTCTAGTCAAGATAATCTCGAAGTTCAACTACTGTAAAGTTTAAAAAATTTTCAAGAGAAATATTTTAGGCCAGGAGTGACAGGTGTAGCCATTATTATGTCAACTCCGGTTAGAGTAACTGATACAACTTAACTCTTTCGGATTGACAGGAGTTTTTAGTTTCCATATGGTCAATTGTTGAAGAACTTTATTACTTTGGGTACGCGAGTATTCCACGGTATCTTAGAAAACCAAGCGCGAAACTTTCGGCAGCTTCGTGGAGAGAGAAAGTCTAAGTAAGAGTGCTATGACGGACTATCATCATTCTGCTTCCTGAAGTGATAAAAAGTATGCAGGGCAGTGGGAACGTATTTCAGGTGGCGTAGTGGGGAGTTATTTGTCTGCAGTTTTAAAACAGATGTTTAAATACAAAAAGAAATTCCTATTTTATCAGAATCTCTACTCCAGAAGTATGGGGTGGTCGTTTACAGTCAGATCTTTCAGCGTTCATGTTGGTTATGCTTGCTACGAAATTTTACTTGTTTGTAGGGAGGATCACAAACAAGTTTTTGTAGTAAGTAAAATTAGAAGATTCTTTAAGCTAGAAAAAAAAAACCCTACCAGGATCAAAATCTTCGACAGCAAGTAGAAAGAATGCGCTGGTAAGAATATCGACTGAAACAGCTACTTTGAAAAATGAGGGAGAACAGTAAAAATTCTCATCCAAAAGAAAGATACCTCAAAAGAATGAAACGGACAACACAACTGTCGAAAAGGTGACGTGGACACCTGTCGATTTTGCGTATGTCTACATAACTGCAGAAGAAAGACGAATTCATCGTATCGGACATTCCCCTCCTCCCCAGGCCTTCATTAAATTCTTACAAGCAATTATAAAATTCTGAAATGAGCCACAAGTAATTTACATACGATGAATTTACCGGACACGATGCGGGAATAAGTTTCTCGCTGAGAGACCTAAGACGAAGGTTCAGGACAGTGAAAAAGAACGAGTTTTCTCCAGTTGAGCCGTGAACTCTGCCGTTCATACAAATGAAAGTATGACGCAGTTTATTTCTAGAGAAATAAACATTTGGTCAGAGCATAAAAGGCTAGCAGAAGTTTTAGTTCAGGCTATGAAGAGTCTGAAAAATTAGCAAACGAGTGAATTTACGCATAACTTTTTTTTTTTTTTTTAAATACTCCTTTTGTATCATACATATACGTTACGAGTAAACTTTCGCGTGAAAGACCTTGATTAAAGAAAAAAAATAAATAAATATTTCAGCTTACCTTCAGTACAACAACAGCTATCTGGCATGATTAGGTTTTGGTAGAAAGCTCTTAGCAACCTTAAAATTAAGAGTATGCTCTGTTAACCAAATCTTCGTAATGGGCCGAAAATTAAAACGCTAGCTGTTTTTATATTTACTAAAGTGACAGTGCCGTGTGCAAAACACGTGACCTGTGGAAAGTCATAGTGATGATGATATTGAAATTTATAAAATATCATCATCATCGTTGTGTTTGTTTGTATTTTATTTTATGAGTTAAAAGGAAAATGGTAGGAATTGGATTTTGGTCAGTAAACTTTTGCTGAGTCAGACACACAGGTCTCAAGTTTCTAAGTATCTGCTTTGCCTAAATAGTCACCCATCTAAATACGAAAGACTATTATCGTTGTTTAACTTCGGTGATCAAACGAGAACCGGTGCTTTCAGTGAGAATGGTAGAAAATTTAGTGGAAATTGTAGCAGTATTAAAACATTTATTAGAGATATATTACAGAGGAAAAAGCAATAATTACAAAAACAGCAATAAAAATCGACCCCCCCCTAAAAAAAACGTAAATATTTATAACGGAAAAAAATCAAAGATCATTTGATTTGAGTTGAAGGTTAAATGTAAGGAAGAGTAATAATTACAAAAACAGTAATACAAGACGAAAACGATTTTTAAAACAAATATTTGATAATGAAAAAATCAAAGATCAATTTTAGCCGCTATTCGTCCTGATGTGATTGATAGGAGAGCAATAGTATTGCCGTAAACAATGGTGAGTATAATACGTTATTTAACAAAGTTTGCATTGACTAAAATAAATAAATAATCCCGGTGCCAGTGTAAAATAAATAAATTATAAGTCTGTTCTGAAAATTAAGCCGCAACTTGTCCAGAATATCTTACAGAAAAAATGTCAACATAAATGTTCGAAAAATTTTTATGATTTCAGGTTAGTGTGGCCAGTTATAAAGTTATATTTAAAAAGTTACCGAAAAAAAAAGCCAAAATTTTGACAAAGAAAGAAGTCAGGAAAAAATATCACTATTAATTTATGGTCTGAGAGTATAAATATACTGAGTGTGGTATTTTGGTATTTTGTAGTGTAGGTAAAAGATGCCTAAAATTACGATTTACGAGGTGCATACGATAGGTTTCCAGACTTTTTTCGTATGGGGATTTAAAATTGTCGTAGACTCTTGAATATTCAGTATGTTATTGCTAAACATCTTATGAGATGACTGATTAATTTTTATGATTTCAGGTTAAATGAACAGCTACAGCAGGAATTGGAATACACCCTACTAAAACCTGATTGTCACAGTTGGTGAATTTCAAAAATGAAATCTGACACTTTAGAATAACGATATGCAATAAAATTGTGTTTTAAACTTGGAAAAAATGCCACAGAAACGTATGGAATGCTTCAGACTGCTTTTCGACCATCTTGCATGAATCGAGCATCAATTTTTGGGTGGCATAAGAGATTCAAGGAAGACAGGGAGTCTGTGAGGGATGATGAGAGGCGTGGGAGGAGTAAGGAAGCCAATACACCAGAGTTGACTGGCCAAAGGGTTAGGGTTAGGGTTACTATGTTGATGTTTTAAGGGAGTTCAGGAAGAGATTCCATCGGAAGAGGCCAGCACTCTAGAAATTGGGTCAGTGGCATTTCCACCAGGACAATGCACCAGTCGACAACTCCATCCTTGTCACAGACTATTTGACCAAGATGGGCATCAAGACAGTTCCTCACCCTCCCTATAGTCCAGACCTTGCTCCCTGTGACTTTTAGTTATTCCCTAAGCTCATAGGCTGTCGTTATGCGACAATTGAGGAGATGAAAGCGGCAGTGACGAAGGTCATTAACACGCTCACACAAGAGAACTTCCATGTGGCCTTCCAGAAGTTGTTGGAACGGTACAAGTGCATTGCAGCCGGAGGAGATTACTTCGAAGGGGACTAGAGTTTCATGTTTGTACTATCAACAAAAGTGCCCATACGAAAAAAGTCTGGAAACCTATCGTATGTACCTCGTATATAGCACATTTGACGGTTACAGCTAAATCATTTTTTTTAAGTATTGCTGAAAATGAGAAATCTTTCAAATGAATAAACAAACGTATCTTTAAGATATTTATATAATCACTTGGTTGAGTAAAAGATTTTGCAATATTTTGGTACGTGTTAGTTTAACGCACTATATCACCTGACCTATGCAGTTCAAGCAATGGTAGGTACCCTCTGTGGTTGATAGTATGGTGGTAGTTGGTTCGCTGACATGTTGTGCATTGCTTCACTTCGTGTCTGATCTGAAAGCCGCACAGATAAATGTGCCATTTAGTTCAATTTGGTAACTTCTGCTTTACGAGTTCGAACTGGACCATAACACCGTGGAAGAAACCAGAAACATTTCTTGTGCAAAAGGTGAAGGCGTAGTTAATCACAGTACAATAATCAGATGGTTCAAGAAATTTCGCTCGAGTTTCAAGCAAGGTTAAATAGACCCAAAATCGTGGACTCCTCGGCTGTGCTCTTAACCATAGAGGCAAATCCAGCGATTAGTATCAGAGTAGTATCAGTAGTATCCAGAGGGTATCAGGTTAGCTCGGTTTCTATAGTCCATAGTATACACCGACTGCACCTCAGCAGAGGGGTAAGACCCTCCCAACAAGTGTTCTGGATATGACACTAAACGATCTGATGGTGAGATTCCCATAATGCTGGATCTTTGGTGAATGCGAAGTACTCTTTCATGGCCATCGCTCCCAGGTCCACCCTGGCCTGGAGTGGCAGCACCTCATAGGGTCCTCTCTTTGGGTCAAATCGAACTAAACTGTGTACTTATGCTAAACTGAATTACTTGAGATAGAACTGTTTCGACATGTAAACTGCGTATTTATGCTAAACTGAATTGTTGGAAATAGAACTGTTTTGAAATTTAACTGTGTGTGAACAAAAATTATACTTATACTAAACTGAATTGTTTGAACTAGAATTGTTTGACAAAACTGAATAGCTTGAAATAGAAATGTTTTTGACTAGTAAACTGTACTCTTGCTAAACTGAATAGTTTAAAACAGAACTGATCATTTGAATAAAAATGGATTTGGCATAAAATAAAGGTTGATATGTCATAAAACCCAAACAACCAACCATAGCCCATAGTAGTTTGTCTTATTCACGAATTCAGCCAAAGCATCTGCAGTTGCTGAATTGTGCCTCAAGTTACCAAAATATTACAGAACTTTTGACTCACTCTAGTATAATAAACTTGGAAGATAGAAGAATCTTTCGGAAGACCTTTTCCGAAAATTATTGGAGATTTCATTTTTTTTAATTGTATTTTGGTAATGATTTTTCTCTCGGATTAAATTGAATTAAACTGAACCTACAAGTTATATACTGAGAAAAATTATCAATAATCATAAATTATAAAAAAACAAAACGAAAAAAGACTACAAAACAAATTAAATGAATAGAATCCACTCTAATTTCCCAATCAAACAATGACTTGAATTCTTTGAGATATCTCCATCTTGGATAACTTGGTGCTAAGGAAGATATTAAGTCAAATCCCCACTCACCAAGGACCAATATTAATATTAGTATATCAGTGATATACCAACAAGAAGAAGATATAATAATAAGAATAATAAAGCATTTAACCAGGAGCTGTTCATGTTGTATATCTGGCGAAGTGAAAGGTTGTGCCGAATGTCTGTAACCCTTACAGTGGTGGAAACGTTGGAATAAAACCAACAAAGGTGAAGAAGTTATAACAATGGCAACAACAATTAAATATTTAACCAGAAACTGTTCATGTTGTATATCTAGTGAAGAGAAAGGTTGTGCCGAAAGTCCGTAATTCTTTCCTAGGGAAACATGTCTGTTTGAAAAGGGGGAAAAAGATAAACAGGACGATAAAGATTTCAAATCTGTTCTTAAATGATATTGAAAGAAGTATTCGTTTTGCTGAAAGGTTTATTTGGTTTATCAGGTAAAAATAAAATAATGATTGGAATGCTTAGTGGTTGTCATAGTTATTCCTCCTAGATGCACCCTCAGAAAATAAACATAATAATAGGTACTTCCGTCCCCGTAGTTTAGAACAATAAACGAGATAGCCAACATGGCTTCTCACTCATCGTATCATGACTTGTTTCTATTTTATTAATAATGTACTGACTATCATAGAGCCATAATATTACATGGTGGCAGCAATGGGATTAACAAAGAAGCCCACAAACATAGTGCATGGATGAAAACTATAAATAAGAAAGAAAACGTCTCCAAAAAGGTCAGTCTCCATTTTTCGGAACGCACATGGGAAACACATGAGCGCCATATTGAAAAAAAAAGAGTAACAAGAAATCGCCGAAACTCATTATGGAATAGAAATCTGAAGTAAGTACGCCTAATTTATTTATTTACTTCATTGGCCGATATTTAAAGCGAGATAATGAATACAAATGCATGTGAACCAGTCATGTATTGGGACTCGGAGAACCTGGTCGATTCGTTCAGATTTTTCAAGCAGCGATGTAAACTGTATTTCTCTGTTAAAAACATTCCAAGCGAGAAACAGGTTGACCACATTCTGCTGTTAGCTGGCGAGGAGGGACTCAGAAGATACAATGCTTGGACGTTTGAGAACGATTCCGACCGAGCAGACCCAGAAATTATTTGGCGTAAATTTGAGGAGCAACTCGAACCTCAAGTTAATTTCCGTATTGCACGATTTTATCTGCGTGAATATAAGTAGAAGAACACAGAAAATATTAACAATTTCGTTGCTAGGTGCAAATTATAGAAAAGAAAATGCAAATTTAGAGACAATCAGGAAACTGAAGAACGGCTCATAGAACAGGTTAATACCGGTACGAGACACCCTGAATTACAGAAGCTTTTTCTATCCAAAGACATAGAGCTGACACTTTAAATTGTGGTTGAACACATGAAACGTCCCTTAACCATATGAAGCAAATGGCCGAAATTCAGGGAGGAGATAAATACAATAAAACAGTCAATGTAAACGACGTGGAAACGCATGCAGCTATCAGAAAGGAAAATGCCCAGCCTGGGGTACCACATGTTCGGCTTGTGGAAAAAAGAATCATTGGGCAAAGATGTGCACCAACAAAAATGAAAACAAGAAAAGATTCGCCCAAGCATGTACGACACACAATCCTAAACAACCGCATGAGATTCAGAATAAAAAGCGCAACAATCGAATCTGTGCGATGAACTCCGACACAAGAGAGCCCAGCAGGTTATACCGAGTTTGAACAGTTGACGTTTGATGCAGTTCAGCAGCAAAGAGACAATTGGACCAAAATCTTCACAGAAATGTAAATAAAGCTTCTTGATAGACCAGGCACCCACACATTAAGGCCAAAAGTGGACACAGGCGCAGAAAGCAATACGCTTCTTCTACGAACCTTCCGTAGGATGTTTTCAGACAAGGTAGATGACCTAGGACAGCCGATCCCAGGTTCTCCAAAAAAGGAGCTCACAATACTAACTGCACACAACGGCTCAAGCATAGTGCAGCATGGTTCAGTGTACATACAGTGTGCACGTAATGGAAGATAGACCACACTTAAATTTTTCGTTATGACAACAGAGGGACCCACAATAACAGGTTTACCCTCACTCAGAAACATGGAGTTAAAAAGCCTCCACTGCACAATTGAAGAAGACAAAGGTCCAATTAACCCTATCATCGAGTTAACAAACTCATACCCAAATCAGTTCGATCCCATAGGATACTTCAAAAGTGACTATCACATAGTCTTAAAGCCCGATCATCACCCAATGATCCATGTACCCAGGAAATGTCCCATACATCTGAGGGATGAGATCGAAGAGGAACTGAAGACCATGGAATCCCAAGGCATTATTAGAAAAGTTAGCGAGCTTACCGAATGGGTCAGCAGCATAGTGTACATTCGAAAGAAGAATGGAAAACTTCGCCTATGTCTAGACCCAAAGGATCTGAACCGTGCGATCATGAGGTGCCATTATAAGACTCCTACAATGGAGGAGCTGGCACACAAGCTGTCAGGTGCTCAACACTTCTCAAAATTAGATGCCAAAAATGGTTATTGGTCCATACCGCTGTGTACAAGCCATAAAATCTGCTATGCAAAAGGCTACCTCAAGTAACCGCGACTTAGATATGATGTTGCTATGCTTACGGTCCACTCCCTTCGACCATGTAATTCCATCACCTGGCGAACTTCTGTACAACCGAAAACTTGTGGGAAACTTACCTGTAAAGTGCCCCAACAATGCAAGCCAAAAAGAAAAAAATAGCAACCCGCCTGTATCAAAGGCAGTCATACCAAAAGTCTCAACATGACCAGCACATCCGAGACCTCCCAAACATACTAGAAGGGTAACGTGTTCGAGTATATAATCCGGATTCAAGTAAATGGTCCCCGACAGTTGTTGCACAGAGATGTGTTGAACCCAGATCATACATAGTGCAGACTTCATCCGGAAAGTCGCTTCGCAGAAACCGCAGGCTTTTGAGGGAAGTTAAGTCCGCAGCAACGCTGAACCCAAAGGCATCTGCATCCACACCCGCGATATCTCCAGAATCCAATGGAGAATTAGCAGTTGGTATAACCACAAACCACTCACCCATGGAACAAACTAGCACCGTCACAACCAAGGGCAGACCTGTTCCAGATACCCCCCCCACACACACACAAGACACCCTACGCTCATCATAGAACTCAAAAAGCATCCAGATCCGATCAAGTAATAAAACCACCTAGAAAGTTCGATCAGGATGAGAACAGTTCCTAGTCGAACCATCAGGCTACGTCTATACATATGTCATGGTTCTTTGATGTATAAATTACTTTTGTTGTTTGGGGGGAAAGAGGGATGTCATAGTATGAGTTTTTCCCCCAAGATGCACCCTCAAAAAATAAACATAATAATAGGTACTTGCGTCCCCGTAGTTTAGAACAATAAACGAGATAGCCAACATGGCTACTCACTCATCGTATCATAATGTACTCTCATAGAGCCATAATATTACAGTGGTAGGGAATATATTTAGTCGAATTCCCTCCCACCTAGAACCAATATTAGCATTTGTATATCCGTGATATACTAACACTTGAACACAACAGAAGGTAAGACAATATAAACTAATTTACACATACAGGAACATTTAAAATTTGATTCCCTAACAGATTCAGGGACAATATCTCGGCTGTTCAAAGAATCTAGGCAAAAGAAAATCGAGAAGAGCTTTCTGAACTGTCATATAACACACTACGAGCCCCTAATAGGTATGTAAATTGTTTAAGGGAGATAATTATTAATTGTAACCCTCCATCAGTTTATGACTAAACCAATAGTAATTTTCAATTGTATTTTAATGAATCGCAATATCCATCTTCGATGATAATCTTTAGTTATGTTTTATAATAATAATAATAATGATAATAATACAAAGTTAGTAAATCACAAGAAAAGATCAATCCCCTAATGTACATGGGCGATATTAAAGTGTTTGCCAAAAACCAAAAAGAAACGGAAACCCTAATAGAGGCCGTGAGAATATACAGTCAAGATATAGGAACAGAATTTAGCATAGAAGAATGCGCCATGCTAATAATGATAAGCGAGAAACGACGCATGACGGAAGGAATGGAACTACCAAATCAAGAAAAAATCAGAACCCTCGGAGAAAAGGAAACTTACAAATACTTGGGAATATTAGAAGCGGACACCATCAAACAAGTGGAGATGAAAGAAAATTTTTTTTTAAATATCTCAGGAGAACAAGAAAACTTCTCGAAATCAAACTATATAGCAGGAACCTCGTCAAAAAAGATATATACCTGGGTTGTCTCCCTCGTAAAATACTCGGGACCATTCATGAAGTAGACGAGGGAAGAACTTAAACAAATGGACCAGAGAACAAGAAGACTAATGACGATGCATAAGGCCTTACATCCCAGAGATGACGTTGACAGACTATATGCGTCAAGAAAAGAAGAAGGAAGAGGACTTACCAGCATTAAAGATAGCGTTGACGCATCGATACAACGACTCGAATATTTCATAAAATGTGTAGAGGAAAACTGATTACAGCCTCCAGAAACAATATAGACAACACGAGGATCAATAGAACAAAAATAATCAGAAAACAATAATGGGAAGAAAAACAACTGTATGGATATTTCAAACGACAAACAAATGAAATCTCCCACGAGAAAACGTGGACGTGGCTAAAAACTGGAAATCTTATGAGAGAAATTGAATCTCTTCAAATAGCAAACACAAAACGCCATAAGGACCAATTATATCAAAGCAAAAATAGATAACAACAAAAAAGCAAATATCGGTTATGTGGTGAAAGAGCCGAAACGATCAATCACGTTATAAGCGAATGCAGCAAATTATCTCAGAAAACGTATAAGATTAGACACGACTGGGGAAGGGGATCCGCTGGAAATAGTGCAAGAAGTTTAAATTTGACCAGACGAACAAATGGCATATGCACAACTCGGAATCAATCCGGGAGAATGAGACACACAAACTTCTCTGGGATTTTGAAATACAAACGAATCACCTAATATCGGCTAGACGACCAAACCTAGTGATAGTGAAAAAAAAACAAAAAAAAAAAAACAACAACAGATAACCTATCTAGTTGCGGACTTTGTTGTCCTGGCAGACCACAGAGTAAAATTGAATGAAAACGAAAAGAAAGATAAGTACCTGGACTTGGTAAGGAACTGAAAAACTATGGAACATGGAAGTAACAGCAATAGCAATTGTAATCGTTGCGCTCGGTACAGTCACCGAAGTATTGGTAAAAAGGTCTTGAGGAATTGGAAATAAGACCACAAGACCATCTAAACGACAGCATTGTTAAGATTGGCCAGAATACCGAAGAGAGTCCTGGAGACTTGAGGAGACTTGCTGTTACTCAGCTTCTAGTGGAAAATCATCGGCAAAACGCTGGTGTGGAAAGCTCTCAAAGGAATAATAATAATAATAATAATAATAATAATAATAATAATAATAATAATAATCTGATTTCAGAATAATATTAAAGTTTAAATTTTCAAACTCTACCAAACAATATTCTGCATCTGTTTCCATGATGACAGTGTCAATATTTCCGTTATGATTTTTAAAAGAGAATTCCGTAGCATATGATGAAGCTGAAGTAATATACTGTTGCAATGTTATATATTTTATAAGGCCTTGTAGATAGTGATAAAACTGGGAAACATCGAGGTTATCATTATTGGTAACAGCTAATGTTGGTAGAAAAATGAAATACAATGAAATACATTGAGGAGTCCATTAACTTAAGAAGATTTATATGTGTTTAAAAGCAAAAAGGAAGTTACAAAAACAGAAATGAAAAAGATAAAATAGTAAAATTGTATGTTTGAAAGTTCTTTTCATGATTCGTTTGTGTATATGAAATGATCAGAATATAGTTGTCTAATGAATGATATTTCCTTGTTATTGGTTCAGTGTGTCCGAAATTATATTTGCTTTCAACTTTGTTTGTAATATAGTGTGTATGTAAAATTCGCCACTGTTATTCTTGCTGTTATATTCAGGAGAAAAAGAGGGAAATGTCTCCATATTGTAAGAAGATAATAGATAAATGTCTCCCTCGGATTAGGGGGAGGTCCCTTAGACACCTCGTAGTCACATAAGAATCCCAGGATCGATCTTGTTCCATTTTACAAGTGTTAGTGTAACATTGCATATACTAATGCTAATATTGGACTTTGGTGAGCGGAGACGCCACTAAATTTCCTCTCTAGCCCCAACCATCCCAATAGTACTTTTTTTATATACCAGAATATGTTGCGATAGCAATAGAGGGTGAAGTTTCCAACAGGTGGTGGCTATCACTGGAGATCAAACGTCAGCGTTGTCTCTCCAAATATCCAGAGCTTATTCCAGCTAATATAATCGTAGTACTCATTGTGTTTTTCCTTGTAGTATAGGGTGGCTTTTGTGAGAAAACAAATGTCTTAAAGTCTATTTAATACCCTTGTACTCATTTTTGTATTCTGACAAAAAGTTTTAATAATACTATCGCCAGGATAGTTACAATTCTTCTTTTAAAGATTTCCAGTACTTCCAACCTCTTTGCAAAGTTTTTGGGGACTGTTCCAAGTGTACCGATAATGATGAATACAATCGTCACCTTCATGTTCCATTTTTCTCTAGTTTTCTGCCAAAGTCAAGATTATTTGCTTTTCATTTTAATTTAGTTTGTAAGAGATAGAAGAATAAAGAATAAAACAAATAAAATGAAGTAAATTCAGGAAGCATAGAGGTTCCCAGGGTCCCTTGACAAGGAATTATAACTGTGCATGCTTGAAAGACACCAGCACGAGAAACTCTTTCTCAATCAGCAGTGACCACTTGGGTCGGAAAGAACTACTTTTCTCTTGCTGGTGGGAGAAACCACATATCCGCTTAGCGGCACGCTGGCTCACTCTTCCACCAGAAGCAACTGTTTCTGCTAACAGTAGCCAATATATAAAGCACCAAACGAACTTATCACCCATTACTAAAAACACCGAATTTGGACATATCAACCTCTGAAAACGACTAGTGCATTTCAGCGCCTTATTTGGGAGAAATGACTGTTCTCTAATGGTTAAGGAAGTAATTTTCTTGCTACAGAATAGCCGTATAAAAACCCCAAAATAAAATTGAAATTTAAAACCTATCTTAGTCGCCTTTCTTCCTTCCTTCAGAAATTCTTTTTGCAGCTTTCATTGGCAAGAAGACGCCAATGAAATAAATGGAGTTGAGAGGAAAACCAGTGAAGTCAGATATCTATACCCAAAACCGACATATACCAAACGAGACTAATAACACCAACGAATTAGCTAATCTTCATAAGTTTTCTATGATTTACTGTGGTGCGCTGAAGCAGCGAAATTCACTCTCTGACACGTTTCTTTTTCTTACTGACGTTGTCTCGACCTGGACTGATGGCCTGGATTAGATGACTAGTTTGAATTTCAATGTTCCAAATCATTTCATGTTTTATTTTGCTTTTCTCTCAAGAACAGATTCTGGTTTGGGCATATAATATTGGTTTACGTAATGAAACCCCAATCATTTTGGTATTTCCTATAGACTCCCCATTCTCATGTAATCATAGATATTTTTGAACTATTTCTGAAACATTTGGATTGATTCATTCACTTTAACATTTCGACTCGTCTAGGATTATTTTATACTTTGAGGTTGGGTAATCACGCTTATTGTACGTTAATATTTACATTTTTATACAGCTGTTTAAGAGATTTTTGTATTTTTTTACACGATCCAATCGAATACGAATGATTTTTAAGTCAATCTGTTACATTAAAAAATCGGATCCTAACAGGTTCTTTCATTTTAGGTGTGAGTGGACCTGGTTATAATTGCAATAAAGGGGATCCCCAGAGCTCCAGAATTGGAACCTCACCATCAGATGCACTTTAACGTCATACCCAGGACACTTGTTTCGGAAGGAGGGTGTCATATCCTTCAGCAGATTCTAAAACACGTCGACAGGGTGTGAGACTCAAGTATATATTTACTCAACCTCACCGACACGACCAGGATGTGACAAAAAATCAGTTTATTAAGTGGTTTGAATCCAGAGTTTTCCTTCTCATAGACTGGTCGCCTAAAAAACAGTCTTCCCTATTATTTACTCATAGCTGAGGGATTCGTGCCTTTCCGAAGGACATTAGAGCGAAGTGCTGCGCAAATAGTCTCGTCAAGGATTTGAACTCGGGATGTCGATTCCATTTCCGACGCCGAAAACCGTTACGCTAAGCATGAGACATAGTGGGAGAAAAAAGTAATAATTTGTTCATCTTGTTGCGGAGCCGATAAGCGCGTCGACTCCGCAAATAAATTAAGTTAAATGCCGGCGAGTAGTGTGACAGCCAGAGGCAGTGAAGGGAGACAAAAGGCAAGTCAATAGGTACAACAAAGGTGACGATTTTATTGCCGGAATTACAAACGTGTATGTAAATGTCCGTGGCGGTTGTATGTAGTCTTCAGCTAGGATGGGTTACGTCGTTAGCTGGTATGGTCGCGTTGTAGATGTTCGCAGCTGGACGTTCGACGAGGGTAGCTGGCGTAGGTCGAGTCGTGGAGATACAGCTGGATGCTTAATGCTGGTAAGATGAGATCGGTCGGGTCGCTGGATACAGTTGGACAGTCTTCGCGGGCAGCTGAGGTCGGTCGAGTCGTTGGATGCAGTTGGACAGTCGTCGCAGGCAGCTGAGGTCGGTCGAGTAGTTGCGGAAAGCCGAAGTCGGTCGCTGGTAAATCGATGTCCCGGTTTTGACATTTCGTTGGTATGGTCGAGTCGTGGTGGCTAGATCGTAACAGCGAGTCGTTACGTGAGCTAGTTTTTGCAATGCTAGTGTAGTCTGTAACAGCGAGTCGTTACGTGGACTGAATGCTGCATTGTAGGAGCGTCGTGGTCGGTAGATCGATATCCCGGTTTTGACGGTACGTTAGGTTAACCGGGGGTGTGTCGATCAGGTTGCTAGCCCGTAACAGCGAGTCGTTAGGTGGGCCAGATGCTGCAATGCTAGTGTAGTTCGTAACAGCGAGTCGTTACGTTAACTAGATGCTATATTGCTGGGGTAGTCCGTAACAGCGAGTCGTTACGTGGACTAGATGCTGCGTTGCTGGGGCAGTCCGTAACAGCGAGTCGTTACGTGGCCTGCATCGCCGGAGCGTCGTGGTCGGTAGCTATGGCTTTGTCGTGCCAGATAGCAGTGCGGGCATATCGTTTACAGTAGCTATTGCTTTGTCGTGCCAGATAGCTGTGCGGGCGTATCGTTTGCGAGAGCTATGGCTTTGTCGTGCCATATAGCTTGTGCGGGCGTATCGTTGTCGGGAGCTATGGCTTTGTCGTGCCATATAGCTGTGCGGACGAGTCGGGGCGGTTGCTAAGGCTGTTTCGCGCCAAAACAGTGCGGAGGTATCGAGGCGGTAGCTAAGGCTGTTTCGCGCCAAAACTGTGCGGACGTATCGAGGTGGTGGCTAGGGCTGTTTCGCGCCAAAGCTGTGCGGACGTATCGAGGCGGTGGCTAAGGCTGTTTCGCGCCAAAACTGTGCGGACGTATCGAGGCGGTGGCTAAGGCTGTTAGCTAAGGCTTGCGCGCCAAAGCTGTGCGGACGTATCGAGGCGGTGGCTAAGGCTGTTTCGCGCCAAAGCTGTGCGGACGTATGGTGGCGGTAGCTAAGGCTGTTTCGCGCCAAAGCGGTGCGGACGTATCGAGGCGGTAGCAAAGGCTGTTTCGCGCCAAAGCTCTGCACTGTCGAGCGAACAGGTCAGGAGGCCGATGCTAAGATTGGCGTTATCTTAACGCTTCGCGGATGGTGGAGCGGTAGCTAAAGGCCAACTCTTGCCTTTAGCGCTGCGCAGCCAAACGGACGAGCGGAACCGAGCGATGGTTAAGACCAGCTGGTCTTAGTGAGTCCTCTTCGTGTTTGCCTCCGGGCCGTCTATTTCGACTGATCATTAATGACCGCCAGAGATGCACCGACCCGCAGAAGGTGACCTCTCATAGCCCTTAAAAAGGACCGTAAAAAAAAAGGTTGAATCTGCCACTAGAAGTGGCGGTGAGGTGGGTGCAACCACGATAACGTAGGACCCGAGCCTCGTGGAGCCGAGTGGCCCCTGAGAGCGTCTGCGTAGACCTCTGTTTATTTGTCGCTGCCTCCCACCAGACACGACTTGACACATGGTCAAAAGCCCGATGGCCGATTAAAGTGGGGATAAAGGGGAGGGGAAGGTCGGGAACGAGCCGAGACTCGAACCCTGCTGGTCAATGCTGCTCATCGGCTCACTTGGTGCAATGTGAGCCTGATAAGGCAAGCAGTTTCACGAACCCAAATCTGGGTCCGGGCACGTATGCCGGGTTATGGCTTGAACTAGACACCAAGGTCTAGTGCCATACATAGATTTCGAGAAAGTCCGCGGGGACCTCTGTATTTATCGTTGCGTCCCACCAACGCCCACCAAGGCGTCCCACCAAGGCCGTTTTTAAGGTGGGCCCGGTCGCAGGGCCGAAACCCACACGCGTCCGGCAAGGCCAAAAATACCTTCGGCCCCGTCGGCATTCCCCTTTTTGGGGCGCCAGGCAATAAACCCAACCCCCCGAAGGGGGTATAAGCCTGGGGGGATGGCCCCCTGAGGCCGGAGGAAATCTCCAGTGCCGAGGCACACCCGGCAGAACCGCCCAGAAGTAAGACGGCCTACCGAATGCAACCCAAGAACTGGAGAGGAAAGGCCACACACAAACACCCTAGAGCGTCCGCGGGGACCTCTGAATTTTCGCCGTGTATTTGTCGCTGCCTCCCACCAGACACGACTTGACACAAGGTCAAAAGCCCGAAGGCCAATTAAAGTGGGGATAAAGGGGAGGGGAAGGTCGGGAACGAGCCGAGACTCGAACCCTGCTTGTCTGTGCTGCTCATCGGCTCACTTAGTGCAATGTGAGCCTGATGAGGCAAGCAGTTTCACAAACCCAAATGTGGGTCCGGGCACGTATGCCAGTTTGCGGCTTAAACTAGACGCATGGTCTAGTGCCGTACAAGGGGGACAAAGGAGACAAAAATGCAGCTCGCCCACCCAAAGGTAGCCTTGTCGAAACTAGGTGCCTAATTAAAGGCCCCAAGTCTGCCATTGTTCCTTTTCCAGGGCCACGCTCAGGACCGAAGTCCAGAACAGGCCCCGGGGCGCTTGCGGGGAAGCCTTTTTATATGTAAGAAAGGGAACTCCACTTCTGTCGCACCACGTGGATAAAAAATTCTTCTACAAAAAATGGACGCAGAAAATAAGTATTTCTTTAGCCCGGTGTAGGCTAGCGAAAAGTATTACTTCCATTTTTATAGAATTATTTCTGGCAGAAGTGTTTTGCAAATGTTAATAAATATCAATTTTTCCCCTTCTTAGCTGTAACGGCCGGTTAGAGTCGAAAAAGGGCTTCATCATTTCCGGCCCTACCCGGATGTAATTTCTCTAGGGCGAAATGTAATCCGATCGGTTTACGTTCGTCGGCCGGTCGCGGCAATCTGTTTAAATGGTTACTTTTTATTAACAGTGTCGTTGATTGTATGAAAAAAACATTATTATTTACTATCAGCTATAGGTTCCGCTTTAGTAAAATTGCAACTTATGTGCAACTTTCTCCATTTTAGGAAATTTAAAACTTAAAAAATAGCGTATTTAAAAAAAAATAGAGTATTTAAAAAAAAATAGCGTATTTAAAAAAAAATAGAGTATTTATTTAAATCTTTTTGTTGATGTGTAATATTTACTAATTTCCGGGTCGACTATGACTCACTAGAAGAGTACACAATTAAGAGAAGTTCAACGGTTCCTGGAATCCTGAGCAAGCCGGACTTGGACACTTTTTGAAGTATAGTATTATCTATTTATCTATGTTTTACTGCGATAAAAATGAATACACACACACACACACACACACACACACACACACACACACACACACACACACACACACACACACACAAAGGGTGTGGATAGAAGAGACGTTCCGAATCGTAAAAAAGACTGCCAAAAAACAAACAAAACAATAAAAATAAAGAAGTCTTTGATGTGAAGTCATAGAAAAAGTCATAAAAAAATAATCATAAAAAATCTTAAATATATTTTATGCGATAAAAATGTCATAAGAAAAAGAAGGGGGTCATTTTCATATCCCAGAAAAAATGCCAAAGAGAAAATAATTAATCTTAAGTTTTATATCAAATATGAACATTAACTAATGTTACAAATTTCGCGAAGAACGGAATTGATTTTGTTCTTAAGCGTTTGATACGAGGGTAGCGTGACTTTTAGCAAATTATGTGTAACAACTTTATACCAAAATGTAACTTAATATTCAAGCAGAGGTGTTTTCCGGGTGACTGTGATAAACGGTTAATGCTGAAATAGATTATAGAATAAATCAAGCAAACGCTAAAACAAATAACAGGAGGTTGAATTTAAAAGACGCTGTCTTTTTCTTAATTATTTTAGTAATAAGCAATTATTTACAAATATGTTTTTGTGTAAGCATTAATTTTTATATGTGTACAGTGTATTTTGTATTCATTTTTTTAAATTGCTTTTTTGTTTGTTAGTCCTAAATTTTTTTGAGGATAAATCCTGGTTATCGTCGTGAAATTTGGGACAAAAATTTTTTATTCAGCGGTTAGAGTATCTAAGGTCTGTTCTCTTTAATCACTGGACTGCTATGGAAAAAGAAGTGTATAGCTGGAATTCTGACTCACAAGAATTTGGTGGCAAAATAGGGGAACATTATTTTTGGAAATTATAACACACGTGGGTCTTTCTACTTTTAGATTTGAGTTAAGGACAGTTATACGTATTTAACTGCTTATAAGATTGAAATATAATTCTTATCTTTTGTTGTGAGCGCTTCTCCTGTTTTGGGCTTTTCTGTTTTTTAACTTAGAAGCACAAAAGCTGCTTGCAGCTTAATTACAGGGAGTCTACCCACTGACAGCACATGCTCCTTGTCTAAAAGGAGTAAGGGCTGGATTTATTGCACAGTGCCTGAGGCGCCCCTCAAAGGGAATGCCGACGAAATCAAAGCATTTTTGAACCCGCCGCACGGGAGGTTTGCGCCTTGCGTGGCAGCCCATTCACAAAATTATCTTGTGTCGATTTTAGCTTGATGGGAAGCTAAAAATATTTCTTTAAATATCGCTCCTGTTTATTATTATCTCTCTGATTCATGATAGATTGTAAACATATATTTAAAAAAAAACTTGTCAATGGCTGATTTATTTTATTTTGTTGTTATTTTTTGGTTCTATCCATACTCGTTGGGGTGTCCTCGTGGTGTAATGGATCTGCGGAATCGTAGTAAGCGTGTTCGAAATCTCTTATCCTTCCAGCTATGGGCTAAATAGTACCACTACTCATCTTCTAGAACGATGGCGTTGGCATTAAATGACATACAAAGGTTGATATGCCATTAAACCAAACTATAATCTTTTTCACTCTACAGTTCTTGGCAGTTACGTTTATTTTAAGTATCGTTATTTTGTTTGCCTTGTAAGCCTTGTTCCCAATTTAAAGACAATATCGCATTTCACAATAGACCATATTTACCTATAATCTAATGAAAGCAAAAATACCAACGGTAGAACTCAGCCTAAATGACTTTTGGGATTACCTTGCGAGCTACATTTCTACTTCTACCTTATAACAGGTTGACTGTATCCCTTGCAGAGGAAAGAGAACCTTCCCCACCCCCCAAAATGTGTCATTGGCATTTAATGGTAAAGTTCCAGTTCTGGAGATCTACGGTGTGTAGAGTAATCTTTCATTGTCATTACTCTTAGGTCCACTCTGATTCTGTTAGGTTGGTTGGTTGGTTGGTGTTTTATGGCATATCAACCTATGTAGGTTATTTAATGCTGAATCCATTTTATGCAAATAGTCAGTTCTGTTTCAAACAATTCAGTTGAGCATGAGTACACATTTTAATTGTCAAAAACGTTTCGACTTCAAGCTATTTAATTTAGTAAAATAGTTCTTATTCAAACAAATCAGTTCAGCATAAATACATAGTTTCCATGAAAAAACAGTTCTATTTCAATCAGTTCAGTTTAGCATAAGTACACAGTTTAATTGTCAAAAATATTTCTATTTCAAGCTATTCAGTTTAGTTAAACAGTTCTAATTCAAAGAAATCAGTTCAGCATAAGTACGCAGTTTAGTTCTATTTAAATCCATTTTTGTACAAATAATCAGTTCTGTTTCAAACAATCCAATTTAGCATGAGTTCAGTTTAATAGTCAAAAACATTTCTATTTCAAGCTATTCAGTTTATCCAAACAGTTCTGATTCAGCCAATTCAGTTTAGTATAAGTATATAATCTTTTTACCCACAGTTAAATGTCAAAACAGTTCTATATTAAACAATTCAGTTTAGTATAAGTATGCAGGTTAAGTGTCAAAAACTATTCAAACAATTCAGTTTAGTATAAATACACCATTTAGTTCTATTTAACCCATAGATAGGGCCCTATCAGGTGCTACCATTTCGAGCCAGAGTGGAACTGGGAGCAATGGCAATGAAGGGTTACTCTGCATTCCCCAAAGCTCCAGCATCACTGAAATCTCACCATCAGATTGTTTAGTGTCACAATCAGGACACTCATTGGGGGAGGGAAGTTTACCCCTCAGCGGAGGTGCAGTCGGCGTATTCTACAGCCACAGCTGACTGGGCAAGACACAGAATTAATGTCAAAACAGTTTTATTTCAGATCATTCACTTGAGCATAAGTACACAGTTTAGATGTCAAAACAGTTCTATTTCGAGCAATTCAGTTTAGCAAGAGTACGCAGTTTAAATGTCAAAACAGTTATATTTTGAAGAATTCAATTTAGCAAAAATACGCAGTTTAAATGCCAAAAACAGAAAACTCAAACCACGGTTTAGTTCTATTTAACCCATAGATAGGATCCTTATCAAATAATATCACTCCGGGCCAAAGTGGACCAGTGAGTGATGGCAATGAAGGAGTGCTTCGCATTTTCCAAAGCTCCAGCATTACTGGAACCTCTCACCATCAGATTGTTTAGTGTTATATCCAGGATACTCATTGGTGGGGGGTTACCCCTCTGCAGAGGTGCAGTCTATGTATTCTACAGCCCCAGCCAACTGGGCAACTACATGTTAGGGTTTCATCTATGGATCATAAAGATCAGTTTAAATATTATTCGTATTTGATTGGACCATATACAAAAACCCCTTAAGAAACAACGTAAATATGAACACAATTTCCTAACTGTTACGCCGCCATGTGCCTAGCGGGCTTGCATGGTGCCTAGTCCAACAGTTAAAGCAGGACACACGTTGGCTGTGGTCTGCCGAACGCTATTTAGTGTCACAGGTATCACCAACCCTCAAGCGGAACCACATTTTAAAGCTACTGGGCGAGTTCTAGGTGAGCTATTAAAAGTCAACACAGCCAACTGGCTAGCTTTCCCTCTCAAATACAAATACAATTCTTCCACAATAAAAGAAGGACTCTGAACTGCCGTGTTTGGGTTAACAATGTTCTTTTATTGAATAAAAGAAAGAAACAAAGACAAAAAAAACAATTCAAGTAAAAGTCAGGAGCGAGAAGGTCTTTCTGTATCTCAGAAAGAACCTCCACTAAAATATCCGTATCATGAACTAAGCCCACATAAGATATCTTTATCCGGACGGACCAACATAAAATATTTGTTAATGGCGGGAGGTGAGAAGGTAGTTCGACAACAGTAGACACGGTCCGCTTTCCTTCAGACTATGGGATTTAATGGTAGAGCTCGTGCTCCAAATCTCAAGTTTATCATTTCAGTATGAATGTATCAGGATAAAGTTGAATATACTTAAATTGTATGTTACTTACTTGGGATTATGTGGAGTTTATTTTTTTCTCCTTTTTCTTTCATTATTGGGTTTCCATAACACGTTGGTGGAACGATACACGTCTTATTTCTGATAGAACCAGGATTAATTATTGTTCCTTTCCTCGTGGACAAGTCTTTTCTTTGAGTATTCATTTAACGTGGTTACTATACCTTGGGGTTCTGAGTTCATTCAAATGATAAGTTTCTTTTCTCTATGTTCTCTGCGCGGCATTATTTTGGAATTTGGGTTTCTTTCATATCCCAAAGTATGTTCTTCAACGAACAAAAGGCAACTCCTTATGCGTCTTCATCCTGTGAAGAATGAACGGCTACTAACTTATTTCCCGTAGTTTGAAAATTCACCACGCGTTGATTTTTTTTTTTTTTGCGGGCTCTTCCTCGGTACCAATCATGGTCGAAGGCCTGCCTCCCCGCCGACACACACTTGGCTAATAGAGAGTGAGGTCCTCCCATGCCCATATCTCCTTGTAATGATAGAGAGGATGGGAGAGAGAGACAGCTTCTCCCATTTCCACTATTCTGTAATTCTTGTTTACTACTATCGTCCGCTGACGGCCAAATGTATTAGGGTGTCATATTTCTTCGGCACATAACCCCCAAGCTATAAAATAACCATTGATGAGTTGACATGCCGTTAAAATCAATCATCTTACTGCGTCCTTTGGGCTTGTGCTAAACTAAGTTTAGTAAATGGTTATCCCAGTTTTGTTTACTAAGACGTCTACAAGAAGTGTGATGGTGACATTAAATGTGTAGCTCCCACAATTTTATGGAAGATAATATTAAAGCACAAATGATATAGACAGCGCACACAAAAGAGCATTCATACAATAATTTTATATACTAACTACTAAGAAAAAACAATACAAAGGTAGAAAGAATTTTCGGATATTATTTTTTAGGTACTCGTGTGTGTGTAGGTGTGACTGATACAAATATGTGAATGTAAGTGCGTGTTGTTCGAACATATCTGTTTGTACGTGTGTTGAAAAACTAAAAAGTACAGAGTAGCGAAGTATTGGTCTGCCCGCTAGCTAAAACGGATATTTGCATGGATATCCAAAGCTCCATGCTGGAGCTTTAGATATCCATTCAAAGTTCAGAATATTGAAGTGTGGCAAATATACCAAATTCATTATTCATTTTAGGCTGCGTGTTTGAAATAATATGTGGCAAAATGTCTGGAGCTATGTGTCGCTCGCTGGGAAGAACTGAGAATGAGAGTAAAAGTTGCCCCGTTGTCTTGAGCTATGTGTTACTTACAGGAAGAGCGAAGAATGAGAGAATATCTAGCTGAGAGTCAGACGGGAGAGAGAAAGCTATCGAAATCGTAGAATGTATATATATAAGTACCATGTCAAGTGACCAGGTCCAAACGCAAGATTTTTTTTGCGCGGGACAAAATCAAAATGCATGGACGTAGTTGAAAACATTCGGCACGTGACAACTATTTAATTTGCTGGCGCCCTACCACTTTTGCTTCGGGAACGAGTGAGTCTTGGATCCTATTTTTGTAGAATTTTTCTGCTCCGCGTGGTTCTCGCTGACATGTTTAAAAATATAGGTGTGTAAATCATATAGAAGTTGTTGCTATGACAAATTTTGATAAGCACGTGCATAAAGAACAGGCACCGAAAAGCCACTGAAAAGGGCAAAATTTACTTTATATATGTGCGTGAATGTGTGTGAGAGAGAGAGAGAGAGAGAAATAAGAACATTTGTATCTCACAAAATAGTTTTATGTTTTTAACAACTAACAACAATCATCTATAATATAAATATTAGCATTACTTGAAACTATTTAGCTGTGTGCAAACAATAAATAGCAATACTGAAACCATTGAACTGTGTGCAAACAATGATATCAGATAGAATTATTAGTGTTAGATAACATTAATCGAAACTATTGAACCCTGCAAACAAATGAGCTCTGGCTTGTTTAAAAACGGTACAAACTATATATATATATATATATATACAAAAAGGATTTGGCATTCAATATCCCACAATGCTTGGTATGCCATAAAACCAAACCAAACCAAACCAAACCAACTATTCTCCCTCTAGCTATAAGTAAATAATAGGGTAGATTGGGTTCCTTAACATGGATATGGCAACCGGTCTCAAAAAAGGAAAACTCTGAATTCAAACCTTCGGCTTAAAAATTGACCTTATGTGACGTCCTTCTCGCCCTGAGTGTTTGGTAAATTCATACGTAGGTACCCTGTCCACGAGGTCAATTTGAAGTGTCATCAATTCTTTGTAGGTTGAGCTTTGCAATGATACAAGCCAAAACTTTAGATGAGAACTGGAGTGGGGAAGATTATGTTACGCTGATTTTTCTTATCAGGTAGGACCTGGCTACATTGAAGGTCAGTAATGGAAAATTTGGCTTTTACACGGGATCAAACACTAAATAAAAGAACCAGTCGAAGACAGGCTATTAAGACTATCTCACCATATTGTTTTGAACGTGGCTAACGCAAATTCTTCCCTTCCCTTGTCCTTCCACTGGCGAGAAGTACAATACTGAGGGGAATGAAGAGCCGTTTGAGTGACACCAGCTTTCTAAAAGAGAGCGGACGGTTCTTCGGAAAACATCAGTAAAAAGGGCGAATTTTACGGACAGTACAAAGGAGCAGGTCCTCGAAGTGATGCATAGAAGGGTGGACTTTACAAAAAGAGAGTTTAAGACCCAAGGAAGTGTTCCTTTCTGTCGAGTACTATTGAACTTTGTTAGGGTTTGCTTTACCTTTTTTGTTTGTTATACCACGTTTTCTTTTTTACCTTTTACACGCGTGTCTACATGGTTCTGGAGTTTGCTTTCTTTTCGAATTCCTGCTGCAAACCGACTTTTGGAAAGTTGGACAAGGTTCACCCACTTATTGAATAAAGACCGGGAATTTTTTCCTTCCTTTTCTTAAGCTTTATTTTTCTGGTCTCTGGGTTATTGTCATTGTTGTTGCTCTTAATTTTGCTTGCCGGGTGTTTTAATTACGAAATTTGGTTGTTGCTATAGTCGGCGTGTAGATTGAAAAGTCAGTATGCAGTGTGGTTTTCAAGGGTGTGGTAGCGGGAATAAGTTTTTAATAATGTTTAGATAATAAGAACCTTATAGTGACAGAAAATAAAATTACAACACCCTGAAGGAATTTACTAATTTTGACCAAGGTTCGGCACGTGCATATTATAAGATAGTAGACATTCTTATAAAATCTTCAACGCCTTCGGTCATTTTGTGACTCAGTAATATCCATGCCAATGCACTGTATCGTATGAATGTAAGAATACAGATCTGTGTTAACGCCTATTGGAATGTTTGGTGGCAGGGAAGATATGAGCATTAGTATATCCATGATATACTAACACTGAACAAAACGGAAAGATAAAATAAACACAATCACACATACGAAAACACTCAATATCTTATATGCACAATATACACGTAAGTGGCATTACAAAGAAAAAATACCCAAACGTGTCACATAGTATAACTATACACACAGCGTTCCATGAACTCGCAGTATGTAGAAGGAGTGCAATATGGAACAAAACTTACTTGACAAGTGTGGGCTATATAGCCATGTAGTTTTTACTATTCCTAGGCAAAGTTAGAGACAACGTCTTTTCTCTTTAAAGAACAAAGGAAAAAAGAGGTCGAGAAGGAGTTTCTAGAACTATCATGTGACACCTTACGAGGCTCCTCACAAAGTTGATAATTCTCTTAAGGAGATGATTATTTATTGTACACCTAAATGCCCAAAGAGGATATATAGTGTATTAATATGGGATTTGAGTAATGTCTATACACCGCTTATTTTGGAAATTGTTCATGTATTGACTTGAATATGTGATCGTTTATGTAATTCTGCTATGTTATCTGTACGTTTAACTTGAATAAATTTAAGGACATATTTTCAATGTATTGTAGTTATATTCCTCTTCAGTGTATTTGCTTTTTTGTTAACTCTTGTCTTCTTTTCCACTTGCTTTCCTCACTTTCATACTCTTCATTCAACTCCAACACATTATTTATCCGCATGACATTGTCAGACATGTACGTTAGTCGGTCGTATAGTTTGTTTTCGTGTTCCATTTTATTATCAAATTAATATCAGGCAATGAAAGGCAATTGAAATGACTGGAAGGGGAAGAGAGCGCGAGGAAATGACCCCGCACTCACTGTGATGGATTTATTTGCTATTTTTTAAATACTTGTTTGGGTTTAAAGAATAACTTAGATTTTGTAATACGCATTAACGAAGACTTACCGCCAGTACTTCGCAACACTAGTATGCTAACCACTGCCTTAAAGTCAATGTTCTAAATGTCATTATTTGTAATATTTGGAAATCAAAAACGTTGTTACAATAGGCACCCGAGGGAATAAAATTCACTGTGCAAGTAGCAAGTTTTGGTTGTTAACCATTGAAATTAGCCATTATGTATAGCATCACCCATGAATATGTACACCCCTAAAATATTTTCTATTAAAGCTTAATTTTCTTCTAAATCAAAGATACAAAGGATTGTTTTATTTCTTGTGTAAGAATATATGATCAGTAAATAAGTAAAGTTGGAGACCGTAGTCGAAGGCGAGGTGTTAGCGAAGGCGTAACTCCTTTCCTTGGATTGCTCCACTTTACATTATAATACTGAGTGTTAAGCAAGGAGATGTCAAGTACCATTTTTTGAGTCTTTGGTATGACTCGACCTGGGATTGAACCCCGGTCTCCCGAACCATTGGCGATGGTAAACAGCTATTATTAGGTATTATTTATTATCAAATTCTACATCTGAAATCTACATTTAAAAAGTTAACAGAAAATCGATAAATACATGCGAAATGGACGAAAATTCTTTTATGCTGAATTGTTGGAACGATTTTTTAGCGAATAAATCAGAGATGAGAAACGACTTACCTTCAACCAAAAATGATTGGATTTATTAATTCCAACAGAAATAGATGCCCATCTCTCTCTTTGTTTCTCTCTCTCTCTCTCTCTCTCTCTCTCTCTCTCTCTCTCTCTCTAGATAGATAGATAGATAGATAGATAGATATGTGTGTGTGTGTGTGTGTGTGTGATAAAATAATAAAGTAATCCATAGGAATCCCACAATAAAATCTACTAAATTTTCCCAACCATATGATATTAAAAACAGCCTATGCTGCAAACACTTCAAATCAAGCAACTCATTAACTAGAAATGGTAGACACAAAAATTTTTTTTTTACTAGAATGCACAATAGTTGAGAACAGTGAAAAAATAAATAACATAAAAAATATTCCTATTTGTCAAATCACTTTCGTTCATCGTTATATATATATTCATATACCGCAAAAGTAGGATGCGACTCAAGGTCAATTTTTAAACGGAGTTTAATAGGTTGAATTTAAAGTTTTTCTTCCAAGCCGGTTACTATACCAAGGTTAAAGAGCCCAGTTAGCCCTACTATTTACCCACAACTTGATGCATATCTTTCCCAAAGGTATTAGCGCAATGTGAAATGCAAACAGCTTTGTCCAGGTTTTGAACTCGGGTCGCCGAGTCCATCTCCTAAGACAATAACCGCTACACTATTATACATGTAAATACAAAAATATAAAAAAAGATATTCGGATTAAAAATAGCTTTGTTAAGGGAAATTTCTGAATATTCCAATAATTATCCAGGCATTGATGGTGTGGAGATCATTCCTAATCTCCACAATGGATTTAAAAAACCTTTCCAAAATTCAGTTCCAATTGCGCAAGAAAAAATATTGGAAAATACAGATTAAGTGAGCTTTAGTTAATTTTCATCATAGAAAGAAAAGTACAGAATAAGTTTAGGAAAATATAATCATATCCAGATAATACATTCGTAACTCTATGGTTTCGTAATCTTTTGGTAAGTGCTAGTTTGTGGCAAGTATATCACGTGACCGAAGCAGTTCAAACCATGTTAGGTACCGGTTGTGGTGGGTAGTATCATCGTAGTAGGTGCGCTGACACATTTTGCTTTGCTTCACCTCGAAAGCTGCACAAATGAAATTGCAACATAATCTCATTCGGGAATTTAAACTTTACGAGTTCGAATTGGACCATAACGCAGCAGAGTCAACCAAAAACATTTGTTTTGTGAAAAGTGGAGTTGCAGTTGATCACAATACAGTAAATGGATTGTAAGAACCTCCACGATCAGGCAAATTCAGATAAACCTTAAATTGCGTATTCCGAGACTGTTCTCCAAACCATAGAGGCAAATATGGCAAGTAACACTTTGAGAGTATCAGGCGTGCACTGCATCTTATAGGTACCGTCAAACTTTTTTTTTTATCTTGAAGAGTCATGAATTAAGGGGAAATTGACTTAGAGAATGACAAATAGAATTAAAATAATAGATTTAAAAAAGCAACTCATGAGAAGGTATGGATATTTTCCCTTTCTCTTTGCTTTCTAAATTATAAAGTAATTCTTATAACCCAGTTTTAAACCTTTTATGGGATTATAGAAAAATATTTAAAACATTTTAAGATAATTTTGGGGTGTAGACAAATATTTGGTATTTTCAAGGATACAATGAACACCATCCAATGATTTAAATCAGGAGAATTAAAGAGTAAGAGTCTCGTAAATTTATTCTCTTGCAGATAAATTCGACCTTTGCCCGCGTCTGAAACAAAATGGGGAGGGGAAAAACAGGACGAAAATACAAATGGTCTTGTTTGGTTACAACTCGAAAAGGTTAATTTAAAGCAAAGTTGCATATATTTTCCCATATGCGAGCATCGCAATATTTTCAAAAAGACCTAGGCGCCTAGTAACAAAATAAAACAATATAAAACAGTTGCTACAGAATGGGTTGCTACAAACAAAATTAACCCACGAAAATATCAGTACAACTGAGAAAGAAGGAAAGAAATACGCTTACTCAAACAGGGTTTTTATTGACAAAATCAACCCACAAGAATTTGTACAAAGCAAAATAAGCAGTTCACTTGCAGAGTTGTCCTGTTTTTTTCTCTCCGAAATTTTTCTTTCTTTTTCTTTCAGTAGTCAGCAATGCAGGTGGTAATGTCTTCTTTTCTTTTTTCCTGTTACAATCCAGGTTAGAGAACGAGTGTAAAGAGCTGCTTGTTTGAAATACTCCTTCCTCTAGACTCCGCTAGAGCACATAATTTCCCTTAGACATATGTCGTATATGCTGGGATTATGGCAAATATGCGATTTCAACTTTTCGAAGTTGAAATTCAAGGTGCTGAAGTCAGTGAATTTAGGCAGACTCATAGTAGACACGACTGCTCCCTATCATGCCGAGAATGCAAAAGAGGAAGCAGAAGGCCTTTGCCCCACGTGGTCGATTTGCCTATGGAGTCAGCCACCAGACCATTTCCTTCCGCTTATTTTCGCACCAAAGTACGAACCAAGGACTTTACGCGAGAGATTATAAAGGGCATTCAACCGCAAGAAAGGATGCGAACAAAATAATAATAATAATAAAGGGACACGCAACGTACCATCTTGAAAAGTAATAAATTTCCAATAAGAGCAATGTGATATTGAAATCCTTCTGTGCATGCTGTGTGTCCACCAAAACACACTTGCACATATTCCTTTACATGTAGCGTAACGGCACGTGGTGTAACGGTTATCATCTTAGGAGATGGACACGATGAGCCGAGTTCTAATTCTGGATTAGGCTGTTTGCGTTTCAGACTAATAATCTTGGAAAAGACATTCATTTCTTTCTCTTCCCAGCTATGGGTAAATAATAAAGCATTTTGGGCTCTTTAGCCATGGTACGGCAACCAGTTTATAAAAAGGAAAATTTTGAATTTAAACAGCAGTAAAATTTGACCTTGAGGCTCATCGTGTCAAATTTAAGACAGGGAGTCCGTTTATTAACAAATAAGGAATACGAAATGAGTACAATACAGTGTGTATATACATATATATATATACATAAAGATGAACAATGGTGATAAGATAAATATGTTGCCCTGTCAGCTGGGGCTGTAAAATACATCGACTGCTCCTCTGCAGAAGGGTTAAGACCTCTCCACCAACCAGTGTCCTGATTATGACACTAAACAATCTGATGGTAAAGTTCCAGTGATGCTGGAGTTTTGGAGAATGCGGAAAACCCTTTCATTGCTATAGCTCCCAGGTTCACTGTAGCCCGGAGTGATAGCACCTGATAGAGTCCTATCTATGGGTTAAATAGAACTAAACTGCGTACTTATGATAAACTGAATTGCTTGAAATAAAACTGTTTATTTGTATAAAAAACTGTATTGTTTAGAATAGAATTTTGACATTTAAACTGCGTACCAATGCTAAAACTGAATTGTTTGAAATGGAACTGTTTTGAAATTTAACTGTGTGCAAACAAAAATTATACTTATACTAAACTGAGTTGTTTTAATAAGAGCTGTTTGACTAAACTGAATTGCTTGAAATGTTTTGACAATTAAGCTGTATACTTATTCTAAATTGAATTGTTTGAGATAGAACTGGTTATTTGTATAAAAATAGATTTGATATTAAATAACCTACTAAGGTTGATATGCCATAAAGCCCAAACAACCAAGCAAACCAAGATAAATACGAATATGTATTTTGTGTTATCTATTTTTTCTATTGTTCTCAACAAGTTTCGACCTTAAATTATTTTAGGTGCGTCGGGTCATGTAATGGTTAATAAGTTAAACTAGTAAGTGGGTTCGAGTCTCATTCGGTGCTCCATTCATACGGACTCTTGCCTTATCTAAGCAAAAAGCTCAGTAAAATACGACCAAAGATCATCTTCTGGAGATGAGCTTTCTTGTAGAAAACTATTTCTTAAAATTTTTTTAAAACAGTTATTGAAAGAATTGCTATAAACGAAGCAAAGAAAAATGAACGTGTAATGTATGTATCTTCTCAACACCTCAGTAATGGGTAGGATGCGACACAAGGTCAATTTCTTAAGCTGAGTACAGTTAGTTTGAATTCAGAGTGTTATTCCTCATAGACCTGTTGCCGAACCAAAGCTAAATAAATCAGTCTGTCCTACTGTTTACCCATAGCTGGGAGAAGGAGAGATGTATTCATGCCTTCCCCGAGTGCATTACCATGAAGTGGAGCTAAATAGCCTCGTCCAAGGTTGTCGATTCTATTTTCAACGTCTATAATCGTTAGGCTAAGTGCGCCTCCATATGTGCTCGTAATGTAACATATCCATTCGTTGAAAAAAAAAATGTATTCACTCTAAACCTGAACGCATATTTCCTGGGTTTTTTTCCTTTTATATCTAATTATAAATTCTCTTTCTCTTCTCTTACCAGAGATAAGTCAGTGTTAATGGCTTCGCCTCAAACTAGTTCACCCAGTTAAACCTAACGATATGAGAACAGCTTGAAGCAAATTATAAAACATTAAATTTACAGAGAAGAAATATACTGATAAAATAGACAATCCAATAAATCCATTAGCAATTAACTCCCATTAGTCAACACCAGAACATTGATAATGCAAAATTGCCAAATACGAACGGTGACAGTAACAACAAAATCATTTATGGTTGGTTGGTTGGCTTTTTGCATGTCAACTATTGTTGTTTTATACCAAACTCAATTTGATAATTATGGTTGCCAATCTAGCTTCACAATGATTTTAAACAAGTGTCGAGTTGTTTAGAAGTAGGGAAGAAATTTAGTTGTGTGCTCCCTCACCAAGAATCTATATTATCATTAGTTTATTGTTACATAGCCAGATATACGGATGTGTGAAATAGACATTGGGAATCTAAAAACACGAAACTTTACGAAATTGGTTTAGGTAGGAAACTTTTTATTACCTTTGAGTTAAAAGTAATTCGACATGAGGAGAGAGAGGCACAATCTTTCTATGCTGACTTTTCCATCTGCCCCCCACCACGTGCGGCACCCAGCCGTAAACTACTGCTCTGGCCTCGGCGGGCCCCGAAAGTCAACCTTCTTCTTCCGAGGCAGGAACTCAACTCACTGACTTTTTCCAAATCTCAAAATCCTCAGCCCACACTTCTGGTGCGTGACTTCACTGACATCCTTGGTCCCAATTCCCTATAGCTCCAGAATTGAAGCCTCCCTACCAGATGCAGTTTAATGTCATACCAAGTGCAACCTTTTGTGCGGGTGGGGGTCTTATAAGGGATGCGGTCGGCATTTTCTTAGCCTCGTCAATAAAGCATGCTCTCAGAATGTTAGAGAAGATCAGTTTTGATGGCTATTTTTCAATGAGGTGCAAGTTACTGCTAGTCTCCACAAGTATCCAGGACTCTTCTCAGTATTCTTATCAATGATATAGTCTGGATGGTCTCCAGCCTTCCTCCGATATCCATTTCCCCCGTCTCTTTTCTTGACATTTAAGATCCGTTTCAGCGGCACCAACTAAAATTGGTATCCCCATCATTTTCATATTCTACAGCTTTTTCAGATTCAGGTATTTGTCTATCTTTACACTTTCATCGATTTTCACTCTATGATCCACTTGTAACACTATGATGTTGTATAGGCGTGTGTAAATGAGTATATGAGTCCACACATATCTATGTGAGGGTGTATATCTGTGCATAGTTGGACTTGTCGATGCGGGTATATATGTGGATGTACGTATGTGTATAGGTGAAAGTATGTGTGGTGATGCTGATGAAAAGTTCAGATGAAGAGGATTCATTTTTATCTTTTGTTAGACACGACTTTTTAGAGCTAACCGATGACACAAGAGATAATCCAGTTTAAGTACCCAGCGCTGGTGGTCTGTGTTTGTGAAGTGAGTTAGAGCAAACGCGCTATATATACAAGACATAGCAGTAGCAATGAGAGTCGAGCCCGGGAGTAGTGTGAGATCAGACGACAGTGAGCTGAAATCCCACCAGTTAGTTAGCCGTGACAAAACAGCAGTTCCGGCTATGGTGCCCCCTTGTCCACCTCAACAGAGCATAGTTAAAGACATGTAGCAGAATGCTACACATATCCCCTTCGTTGAGCAAGATGTATCCTTCGAAGTCTTGTGTTTGTCTTTTCTTTTTCCCTTATGACGCTGTCTCTGGGCTCGTGTACTTTGATCCCCACCGGCAACTTAACAAATTGGGCTCGACAACATTACAATGCAGAAAAGTACACGGAAACAGACTGTTACATCATAAGCTGGAACGACAAAATTCACTCGATGGCAAGTTCTTTTCTTCACGTTGATTAATACTTGGTCTGGTCTTCTGGTCAGGACTGAGTAATCCTAGTGTATCTCAAAGTTCCAGAAACTGCTGTTTTGTCACTGCTAACATACTAGTTTGTGCATATGCCATATCATGTAAGTTACTTTTCCTTCCCCTGATCTGTTTGTACTTCGAAGTTTCAGTCAAAGTAAAAACAATCAACATGTTACACTAACCAAATTTTTTTCCGAATTTCTCTACAACTTAAATAATTTTAATGAAATCCAACATTTTTCTCATCTCTCCACACATTTTTTTACTAACCATTAACAATCGTCTCTCAAGGATAAATATTTTTCTCTACCTGACGAGCCAAAAATAAAAGAAAATAAACAAAAACCTGAGATGTCTGATGATTGTTACTACAGTTACATTTAACTTGAAATAACACAAAGTAGGCCTTAAAGTAAGCCTTTTTAATTCGTTTTCAATTTCATTTAAAAAAATTATAAGTTAGCTCTGTCCATAAGACATCGAGCATTTTTTAAATATTGTTAGTATTTACTAAAGAAAACATGAGACTATATGTATATATAAACTCTGTAATCAAAAATGTGAATATCCTTTGGTTTTGTTTCTTTATTTCTTAATGACATATCAACCTTCGTGGGTTATTTAATGCCAAAGTCATACTTGTAGAAAAACAGCAGTGATACTATTCAACACATAGCTGGATGGATAAGGGGGTTCAATACCTTTCCCAAGGTTATTAGCCCGAAAGTGAACGTAATAACGCGATTGGAGTTCGAACTCGCTTACTTCGAAGCCGCTGTTCCGCATGTTAGCCATTATGCTAACCCTATCGCCATCTCCGACATATATTAATTTGTAGTAGTCAAAAGATATGTACATCTCTTATATATATTAATGCAATTTTCTTTTTTCTTTTCAGGGTTTCAGCGCTGGAGAGTTTGGTTATAGATAATACACCATAGTATCCGTTTTGATTAATGTTCTACTAAAAATAATAAAATCCTCGCATATTTGCTTTAGAAGAAAAGTAATCTTTTATAAGAATTGGTAAAGATGTACTTATTCATTCATGGCTTCATGAAACGAAGGTAAAAAAAGAGCCAATCCACATCGACTGCAGGCACGTCTGTGACTGATAAGACCGATACGAGACAGGTAGGCATGGTCGCGGCGGCCGCAGTTGAAGGTCTAGAAAAGATTTGATAGCATAGTGCTATTATGTGTTGGGAGGCGATTATACGCTTCAGTTTGAGAGGTTGCTGTAGACCTTGTGGGCGTGTCAGCTATTTTGCCTGACAGAAACTGATCAAGGACGTTCGTTTTTAAATTTTATTTTTGTTAATCTTATTTTATTTTTAATCAAGCTTCGTTCAAAAATTAAGTTTTACTCGTGAAACTAACCTATGTAGGAGTGAACTAGTCAGAACCTGTGTAATCGTACACTTTATCACTTATGTAATAATGTGTGCTTGTGGCTGGGAAAAAGTGCACACCCTAGCTAACAATTGATTAAATACTGATAAGGTACGTAAAAGTGTATTTAAAAAAATTATCTAGTTGATACTTTTTGTAATTCCCGCGCTTTTCCTACTTAACCGATTAAAATTCGGTCTTCGCACACGCGTTCCCTGGTTTTCATTTAGAAAGCTAAGTCGAGCACAAGTTCAGAAGTATTGGGCACCTAGTAAGTGTCAAACTCATTAATGTTAAATTCGTGTATGGTAACGCAGGGGAGAAAAGAGGGGAAGGAGAAAAGGAGAGAGAGTGAAAGAGAGGTAACTTGCAGGCCAGGATGTCGTACTATTTGCTTGATAGTTGAAGTTGAACGAAACAGTAATAAATAACAATACAATCAACAAACGGGATCAAATCACTATGCAGAAATGCACAAGAAGGTTGCTTTCCTTTATATCATTTTAGAAGGTTTATAAAGAAGTTGTTGAATATCCATTCTATGAGAGTTCTCGATAAATTCATAGGCAACTTCTTTTTTAACTATTTTTCGTGCGTATATGAAGTAAGGTGGCTTGGTCCCAAAGGCTATGTTCTGAGTATCAAACCGTGACTGGCTGTTAAGGTAAGTGAGGGAACTACTGTCGGTCGATGATGCGTAGGGTCGGCGAAAATGAAAACAGCACATTGTCAAATGTGGCTTAAATCCTCATCGCATCGCTATGCCCGCCAGTTGAACAGTGACCTCGAACGGCCCACAGGCCGTTCTATTTTTTGACTGCGATCAAAAATGATGAATCATAATAAGATTTTTTAGGGAAGCTCGCTAATCATTATACCACGCGAGGTACCTCATGCACGTTTATTAATTGACTTTTTAACAATTACTTGAGTGACAATCATATTTACCAACCTCTCCGCTCGGGCAGAATATGACACAAGGTCGATTTTTAAGCGGAGTTTAATAGGTTTGAATTCAGAGTTTTCCTTCTCCTAGACTAGTTGCCTCACCAAGGCTGAAGAACCTAGTCTGTCCTATTTATCCATAGCTGGAGGGGGAATAATTGGATTCATACCTTTCCCAAGGGTATTAGTGCTATGTGAAATGCATTCAGTCTCGTCCAGGATTTGAACTCGTGTCGCCGTGTCCAGTTCCTATGACGATAACCATTACACCACGGGCACCTCCTTACATGTTACTTGCGTGACAATAGGCTAACAGACCATTGCTAGTGAGTTCGATTCTCACTATACCTTTTCCAGTTCAAAATGGGAGTAGTTCAGTTCAAAATGGGAGTAGTTCAGTTCAAAATGGGAATAGTTCAGTTCAAAATGGAAAAATTATTATAAGTATAAATATAAAAAATATTTTATAAATTATTTCAGCAATAAAAGTATTAACATTTTATAATATAAAAAAAAATTCTTCAAGTCATTTATTAGAACATATCTTCTAATGATACAGCTGCAGGAATTTTAGATTGAATTCCAACTATGAAACGATTGCATACCTCTGGTGTAACCCTTCTTCAATTAATGAAGTCAAAGCTCTTGCCCTTTGTTCAGTAATTGACAAGCCATCTCTTCTCTCCATTGCAAGAATACTCACAATTTTAGCAGCCAATTCCTGCTTGACGTAAGCTTTGATTAAAGACCATACTTGTTCAATCGGATTAAACATTGGACTGTATGGTCCCAACCTAAGCACTTCACATCCTTGAAATTCTTCCTCACTAAAAACTTCTTCAATGTTTGAGTGACATGGGGCATTGTCAACAACCATCACAACTGGACCCCCATATTGTCTCTCTGCAGCTCTCAAACATTCTCGCATCCAAGACTGTGCGCTTTCCTTTCGAAAAGATCCTCTTTGAATTTCATAGTACACGAGGCCATGGGGACCAATACATCCAATAACGTGAATATTGGCACCCTAAGTACCGGCTGAAACTACGTTACATCGCCTACCCTTTAGAGAACGCCCATCTCTCCTGGAAACATGAAGATTAAAGTTCGTTTCATCCATAAATAAAATGGGTTTTCCAGTTGATTGGTAATTCAATAATTTTGAACAAAATAAACTACGTTTATTTTTATTCTCAATTGAATTTGCCCTCTCGGGCACAAATTTTACAACTTTAAGCGTATAAGTCATCATATCTAGATGTTTCGCTACTGTAGATTTGGACAATTTAAACCCAAACTGGGCTTCAATCCTTTCACTGATCACCTTTAATGTGATCCTAGGATTTTCATCCACGAGTGCTTGAATAAAATCCAAATGCACCTGTTTGACCTTACAATTTCTAGGCCCTCCTCTTGTATCAGGTTGATTTCCCTTACTAATCCAGCGATAGAGGGTGGTTTTCGGAATAGATATATTTTCCGCTAAGGCTTTCCAATTTACATCAATCTCATATACCTCCAAGATACGTGCTTTCGCACTTCTGTTATCGCGGTTTTCAGTTGACCTAACCATTAGGCTAAAAAAATTTAACAAATCAATACCTTGTTGTAGCACCAAAGATATTTATAAATTTAATATTTTTTATTTTAAATTTCTTATTTTGAACGGAACTATTCCCATTTTGAACTGAACTATTCCCATTTTGAAATGAACTATTCCCATTTTGAACTGAACTAATCCCATTTTGAACTGGAAAAGGTATAGATGTCCCATATTTCTGGATTTGTGCCAACCTAAGCTAAGCTTAATGAATACTTATGCGACAATTCTTACTTGCCTTGGTTATTTGCTTGGTATTATTTTCTCAGTAAAAAATTGACTGTTTGAGGTATGATACAACGTCAATATTTTCTTTTTAATTATTAAATTCTAATAAAATTGTTATTTTATATTTCGTAATCGGGTAAATTCCATTTCTGAAAAATCTTTCGGAGTAAATCATTGGATTATGCTGTTTTTACCCAAAATATCTTTTGTCGTATGTTGAATCGAATACCTCCATTATATTCGATGGTATTGAACAGTGTCGAATGGGATAACATCCATTCAGCCGAGAAAAAAAAAGGCAATTGTGAAAACACGAATGAAAACCTGACGTATACCCCTGATAGAAAACCAAAATAAAAAAAAATAATATGTTTGCCTAACCTTTTCATTACAAGTAGGATATGAGGTCAATTTGTTGAGTGTAGGGCAGCTGGTTTGATTTCATAGTTTTCCTTCTCTTCGATTGATTGCCTTCAAAACTGAAAAGATAGATTCATGACTTTCCCAAGTGCATTAGCGCCAAGTGAAACGCAAATTTTATTCCCAATCATTTATTTTTTTACTTTCTTTTTATTTCCATCTTTCTTTCTTTCTTTCTTTCTGTTTGTTGCCATTCATCAAGTCAATAACATTTTTGTCATTCGTAGGAAGACCATGAATAATTATCTCCCGAAAGAAAAATTAGAGTATCGATTGGGTACCTTGTGAGTGTCAAATGACAGTTCAGAAACCCATCCCAGATCAAATTTTCCTGTTATTGAACGGGAAAGACTTGTCTCGGACCCCGTCTGGAACTGGTAAAACAGTATGGCTACTTTACTTTACCTCATCAAGTAAACTTTTTCCCTGTTTTCACCCATTCTACATACTGATTATTCATGGAACAATATATTTACATTTCCAGACGTTCGGACATGTTTTTGTATTCTTTCCTCCTAATATCATTAGTATGCATTGTATGTATATAAATATTCTTGTATATACAAATGTATTTATCTTGTCTTTGTTTCTGTTGTGGTTACTGTAAGTACATAAAGAATATTCTAATGCTAATATTGGTCCTTGGTGAGTGGAGACTCGATTAAATATCGTCCTGAGCAACAAACATGTCAAAAAAGCAAGGACAAATGATTTTTAATTCATGATTCGATAAAAGTCATTATAAAGTATTAAATTTTTACTGTTTTAGCGAGGAAGAGTGTTACCTTACCTCCTCGCTATATTCGAAGGAAATAAAGAAGAACGAAAATGCCGTAAGGTTTTCAAGAAGGTTTAATCGCAGCCAGAATAAAGGGTACCTTTATGCTGCAAGTCTCGTAGGAAGGGAGGAAGGAAATAGTTATTGAGTTGAGAAGGAATTATAGCAGCTAAATGCCTGAGCAGAATGTGCGTTGCTACAGTCAAGGCAATGCTGAATGTCTGAGCGGAAATGCGTCGATATAGACATAGCAAAAGTCGTGTTTGCTGTTTAAGGACAGGAATGATGTAGTCACCCATAAATGTGTGGTCCTGGTTGCTGTAGGAGAGAGGCATGAAGGTTTCCAGAAAAGGTTGCCCAGGAATGAGGTAGCTGGATGTCTGAGCGAAATTATTACGCGTCGCTGTAGACATAGCAAAAGTTAGAGGCAACATAAAAGTATTCCTGTAAGTGGCGGATTACATGCATCTAATTCATGTTCAACTGGGAACCCTTGGTCTAAGAGGGTAGACTCAAAAGATCCATAAATTAAACGGCTTTCCTCATGGTGTTGTGATTCTGCTGCTATGAAGTGAGCGGACAGAAAGTACGTCCGTCCTACTCGAAATGTTCTCAGGAAGAGATAGTTTGGCGGGCTTTCACCATTTTTATGTGGCCCGGGAAAATGGTCCGGGCTGAATAGGATGAGTCATCCTCATTGGGTGAAAATATGCGACGACCATAACTGTCGAAGTTCTTTCTGCTACACTGTAATTCCTCTACAAAGAAAATCTTTTTATTTGCTATTAATGAACAAGGAAAAATGCAGGAGGTACGTTTAACGTAAGAGTTATCGTCATATAAAAATGGAATGGGCATTTTCCCATTTTTTTGTGTGTTTTCCTTTTTTTTTCAATGTGAATTAGATTTTCTCGCTATAAAAAAGTACAAGTTTTTTGTACATACCAATTAGATAAGAACAAATTTATTGTAATAGCAGAGTGAGAAGTGTATAAAATTAAGTATACAGTCAGAAAAAAAACAAAAAACAGCCGTAAACAGCAATATTATATTCGAGAAAGTTGATTGAAGTGATGTACCCAAATTATCTCATATGGAAAAAGAGATTCATTGTAAAATATCTCTTTTGTGTTTGAAGAATGTTCAAGTTTTGTCCACAATTTTGTGAGCGAATAAAAAAGAATAAATAAATTAATGAAATTATAAAATAAATAAGAAAGAAACAAAATAAATAAATTTGGAAAAATTCGATAAAATGAATTAATTAAAGAATAAATTATAATAAATAAAATCAAAATAAAATAAATACATTTATTCCATGATGGCAAAAATAAAAGGGTTTTTGGTTGTCTGTCCATGTTTATGACTCCAATTCCGGAAATCTGTTAAAGTTGATAAAATGGCGACTGGCGAGTGTTCTAAAAATTGAAAAATGTAGACACATTGACGCAAAGAATTCGAAATTAGGCGGCAAAAATAAGGAACCGTTTCTTTTGGTAGGAGGAGATAAAGAGAAGGAGTAGGAGAAAGGAGTAGGAGTTAGGGACAGTAGTTTTGTAGCAGGTTGCCAAAAAGGAAAACTCGAGAAAGAAGTCAGTTGACTACTAGAATCCACGGTGAACATCACTCAGCGGTTTCCGCTCCTGTATCCACAAAAATTAAGAGGTTACAAAAAAGCTTAATTGCAGCTTGATGTAAAAGACCGATTTTCTCACATCAAAATAAAACATCATTGAATCTAAGTTTGTGTTTTCTTCAATAATTTCAACAACGAAGAAATACAACAGTGATGATCCAATAAACGGACAGAAAGCAATCTCATATACAGAATATATTCATATATATATATATATAAAGGATAAACGGGGCAGACAGGAGAGGAAACGACTCACCAAGTCAATATTAAGGCACCAGAATTCATGGAAACTGCTGTAAATGGATAGTTTACGATACTAGAAGCCCAGTTTCACTTGCGAAAGGTGACGCCATCGAAAACGAAGTTTTATGCAGTAGTATCGTCATTACCAGCTTGAACAGATACTACATATTGATCCTTCTCGCCCGGGCCGGGTAGGCTCTAATTGATTAGTGTCTGATTTTTTGGAAACGAAAGAAAAGTAGCTTCCAGCTGCGACATACCTGTGAGGATTAATAAGTTAATAAAGTTTAAATCTAAAAATTAAACAAATAATAAAACAAAATAAAAATATCCAACAATTCTAATTCCAACGAAAATTTAACTGTCGACAAAATAAAAAGGAAACAGGTTCTCCCGACTTTGTCAACCCACCGGTTAAAACATGCGTTTTGCAGCCTCCCAAAAGGATTAATCCATACTTTACAACTTTATAATAATAATTCTAGTGTTTAACCATTCCACGGGAGGAGCTCATATATCCATGTAAAAAAATTGTTGTGACTTACTCGTGTCCTGCTATATTAGTGAATTCTGCCGGGGCACCATGTTTGTTGCGGAATATGTCATAGCATAGAAGATATATCAGAAGTTTCCGATCGCATATTTTCCTACACGGGGCTCCTTATTTATGTTCAGAAAAGTCCTGTGAATGATGTGGTCGTGTTGATTATGCATTATGGAGGTCACCATTTGTAGTTCTGATTCCTGGAAACCTGGATGACTGACTCTCGACAGACAACTTTCTGCCGTTGTTTAGGAATGCAGTTTTTGACTTATAGAGAAAAATATCTTAAGACAACGCCCTTTTGCACACAGTGCGCATTCAACGGCAGACTACCTGACTAAAGAAATCGCAGGGTCAACTACAAGAGGAAGATGTATGAAGATGAACGTCAATTTACAACTAAAGAAGATACATGGCAAGCTATAGTGACGAATGTAGAAAGAATTACAACTGAAGAAATTAAAATTTAATCAAGTCAGTGGATGATAGTTTCGAGAGAGCAATATTTTAGCACATACATTATAGCAACAACAGTTGCAACAGCCTGAAGATATGAAAGAAAAAAGTCACTACCTCCTTTGTCCGCCAAAAAGTTTTACTAATAACCACGGAGTGGTGTTGTCAAATCTATCATCAAACGTAAGACGCAAAAGTCTTTTTTTCCTCACAGCATGCCTTGACAACAGACCTGATGCAGGTCCCACGGGATAGGGGCCTTGTGTCGCCCAATACACTCCGTGTCGCATTGAACACGACAACATAGAACATTATATTTCTTTCCTCAAACCTTCTATTTTTCTTACATGTACGTTTGGGCAGTAGTCTTGGGCTGTAGAATACACCGACTGCACCTCTGTAGAAGGGTAAGACCCTCCCAACGAGTGTCCTGGATATGACACTAAACAATCTGATGGTGAGGTTCCAATAATGCTGGAGCTTTAGGGAATGTGGAGTACCCCTTCATTGCCGTCGCTTCCAGGTCCACTCTGGTCCAGAGTAGTAGCACCTGATAGGGTCTTAACTATAGGACAAATAGAACTAAGATGCGTACTTATGCCTAAATGAATTGCTTGAAATAGAACTGTTTTGATATGTAAACAGCGTACTTATGCTAAAGTGAATTATCTGAAATAAAACTGTTTTTACATTTAACTCTGTGTATTGCCCAGTTGGCTGGGACAGTAGAATACACTGACTGCACCTCTACAGAGGGTTAAGACCCCGCACAATGAGTGTCCTGATAATGACTCAAAACAATCTGATGGGGAGGTTCCAATAATGCTGGAGCTTTGGGGAATGCGGAGCACCCCTTCATTGCCATCGCTCCCAGGTCCACTCTGGCCCGGAATGATAGGGTCCAATCTATGCGTACTTATGTTAAATTGAACTGCTTGAAATAGAAATGTTTTGACATGTAAACTGCGTATTTATGCTAAACGGAATTGTTTGAAGTAGAACTGTTTTGACATTTAACTGTGTGTGGAAAAAATCTATACTTATACTAAACTTAAATGTTTGAATTAGAACTATTTGACTAAACTGAATAGCTTGTTTTTGACAATTAAACTTTGCACTCATGCTAAACTGAATTGTTTGAAATAGAACTGATTATTTGTATAAAAATGGATCTGGTATTAAATAACCTACAAAGGTTGATATGTCATAAAACCCTAACAAACAACTACATGTACGTACACAAAAGACCTTTGCAACCTCTTTATCAACACTTTTTTTTTATCTCATTGTCATTCTTGTATTCATTCTATGAAATTTGTTCAGACAATAAAACATGTTAATTCTTCGTGAGTTATTCTCGAATTTATTCTATACAAGGAAACAGTATTCAACAAACTAATATTCTTTGATATTTCAAAGTCAATTATTTGTTTGAGATGTTTTTACTTTCAAAATTTCATTTAATTAAGTTACAGGCTTCAGTATTTCAAGTATATGAATTTTTATCTCTTGTATAAACTATCTCTATTTTAACTGTGTGCCATTTAAAGATTTAACTAATATACAATTAGTGCCAAACTGTGTTTTCTGCTCATGCTTGATAATTCGACAAAATAAAAATGGAGAAATTACTTCATATTTTTCACCACCAGTTCATTTAAGTTGAATATTTGTAAGCATTTTATAATAATGTAATGCAAATACGTGTTTTGTTATGTTTCTTTGTTTAATGATATATGAATTATTTAATGCCTAAGCCACCCTTTTAGGAGAAAAGCGGTAATAATATTTAACACATAGCTGGGGGATAAGAGGATTCATTCCTTTTCCAAGGATATTAATTTGAAAGTGAACGTAATAGCGTGACTGAAGTTCGAACTCGCTTATTATGATTTGGAAATCCAGCATGTTAGCAAGTATGCCACGGGAATGTTCGCATAAAATAATTTAAATTTTGCTACATTTGCAGAATTAAGATTGGAAAAACGTATTTGCATGATAATTTGGCATGCGATGTGCAATGATTATCTTCATACTCGTGATGATTCAAGCCTTTTATTGTATTAAAAACTAACTTTTACAAAATTATACATTTTCCCCAGGGTGTAGAACAATGAGACTTGAACACTTTCTAGAGCAAACAGAGAGCTAACTAATCACTAAATTTCGCACGGATAGGTTCTTTATCAGCCAAATACCAAGTAAAATGAAAATTAAAAATGAAAAAGAAACAAAATTTGTACCTGCTTTCAAAAATTTTGGCGGACAACTTACGTCTAAACTCTACCAGTATAAAGACATACAAAGTACACATTTTTTGGCCCACTTTCAAAGTGACTATGGCAGTATGGCTTCCTTGTATGTTCAGAGGTTAAATATCAGTCTCGAAACCAGGATTTTATTACTGTCATTTCTAAGATAAATTACTTTCACTTTTGCTTATCTTACACACGTATTAATTGTATTTTGTAAACTTTTCTATGTGAACTCTCTCTCTCTCTCTCTCTCTCTCTCTCTCTCTCTCTCTCTGTGTTTGTGTGTTTAATTGTAATTAAATGTGTTTTTGTTATATAACTGTATATCTATAACATTTAACACTCATATATAACACAATACACAAACACAACCACATAATATTACATAAAAATGGTAAATAAGCTGCATGAATTTTTTGGCTTCCCACCGAGCAAAAATAGACACAAGGTTATTTCTTAATGTTGGGTGTCATGCAGGAAGCAAGCCTGCCGTGCAACAGTTTTAAAAATTGTTTAAGTTCCACCAAGGGTGCATTCAGCGTCGGGCAATAAATCCATTCCTTAGATAAAGGGGAAGGTGCTGCCTTAAGGGAAAAGGAAAATGTGTTTCAAAAACTAAACCTGACTTGTAAATAAATATCTTTTGTTGATTGAACATTATTTGCTAATATAAATCAATAAATAAATAATAAATGAATGAATAAATAAACAAAAGAACTTCGTTATCATATATCCTGCTAACCTTACCATCAAGTTAAACTCACAAATGTAACGCTTTATTTTAGAGAACTAGATGAATTGTGGACTCCTTTATGGCATTTCAGAGAACTAGATGAATTGTGGACTCCTTTATGGCATTTAAGGAATCTATTCAAATGATGCATGATGTCTTCTGTAATAAATGTAAATAACTTTTCAACAAATAGATTCTTCTAGTTCTATATGGAAGACAAATTTTTTTTACATGAGAATTTTCTCCAGTCTTTACTCTTACAAATGGCTTAAAGATTATATGATAAAATCAAATTTTATCCATTTGCGTGTTTTTTCGTCATATATTGCTTATTCATAAAAAACATGCACGGAGATATGTAGACTTGTCGTGTTCTATAAAACAAAGTAATAAATAATATGAATGAAAATAAACATGGCTTCAAGTTTGAAAAATAAAACAGAAATTACTGACATCCCGGTATCAGTTTTGGAGGGAAAAAGCAAACCCATGCGGATTTAGTTGTAAACAAACCATGTTATTCCAAAAATGTTTTTAACAATTACTTATAAAAGACCAAAAGTTTGTATTTTTTAGCCGGGCTAAGCTTACTACTTTACCTCAAAAGCAGCTTACGAAACCTTTCACTACTGATCGCAGCAGCCACCCTGACTGCGGCATACCACATTAGATAATGGAAGATAGCAGTCAGCAAACAGCCTAACGACACGTATTACCCACTAGCTACAGTTTGCTATCATACACATAAGAATGTCGGCAGAAACACATTCACTTGAAGACAGGCCACACAACAGAACGAACAAAATAAGATTCTTTTTTGAATAACTTCATAATTATCGTCAGTAAAATATAGCACATGCTCACATACAATATTTTCTTTTTGTAAAAACTTGTTTTCTTGCAAGGGTATTCTTACTGGCACACATCTGCACACAAAGAACTGTGCAGACACTGGATAGCGTCTAAAAGACTTTCTAAGGCCGATAGGAACGGATGAAAAAAGAGGAGAGACAAACAGAGAGACAGAGGAAGAGAAGGAAGGAGAGAGAGTCAAGGGAATCCATGCTATCAGCATGATTTGATGATGATGATTTAGAAAGTCAAAATCTTTATGCTAGATTGAAATAAACTTTTTTTTTGTAACAGTCCTTAACCCAAGTGTTATATCAAATCTTAAAATAGAAAAAAGACCCACGTGTGTCATCATCATCATCATATCGCGCTGGTAGCACGGATAACGTGTGTCATAATTTCCCAAAAATAATTTACGTAGCACGGATAACGTGTGTCATAATTTCCCAAAATAACCTTTCCCTATTTTCCCACAAAAGCTAGAGAGCCCGAATGCCAACTAATACCTTTTGCTTGTGAGTAGCAGTCCAGCAGTCGAAGAAAAAAAGACCTTAGATACTCCAGCTTCTGAATCACAAATATCCGTTCCGAATTTCAGGCCGATAACCAAGTTTTATCCTGAAAGAAATTCAGGACTGACAAAAATTCATACTCACACAAAAATATATTTATGTACTATTTTGGCTGTAAGCCAAAATAGTACATAAAAATATAACGTCTGTTCAACTCAATCTCCTGTTATTTGTTCAACTATTTGCTTTTTTTTTTTCATATATATAAATTATTTTAGCATTAACCTTTATCACAGTACCTATACTGCAACATTAAGCTAGATTTTGTTACATATTTGTGACGCATCAATTTGCTAGATTCACGCTAACGTCGTAACAATTCAATTGTGCGATGAAAGCATAAAATCCGTGAAGCCAGATATCATCAGCGTACATACCTCACCTTCCTGAAGAGTGTTCACTTTCTCATTTGTACTGCTTTCCGTTATTTATACCAATGAAATTTTTTAACTGGGTTAGCCGGTTGGGGTGAATGATATTGTTTCATTGGTTTATAATCTATGGAATGTTTCAATGCTAAATATTTAGTAGTGACATTCTTTGTAAAAAATATTTTACCAGACTTCTTGAATTTATTTTAAATTTGTATTAGTGTTGGATACTATTTTATTTACATATAGGGATGTTTGTCTACCGTTATGGAAAAAAGAAGGAAAAGATTTCTTAGCAGTTTGGTTGGCTAAATGTCGGCTCATCAAATTGGCTACCACTTAATTTCGACGGAAAAAAATTAGAAAAATAAACAGTGGAAAATTATTTGAAAATTATTCTTGGTATGGATCCTACTTTTTGAACTGAACTCACATTTTTCCCTCTGTTATTTCTCTTTCTTTTTCTTTTCTCTTTTTTTTTTTTTTTTTTTTTTTTTTTTTTTTAGAAATCTTTGATTAGAATGATACATTTCTGAAGTTCAATATGGAAGTAAAGCTTTTTCGTTTGAAAAGTTTGATTCACTACGAGTTAATTCTGAATATTTGAATCAAAGTCGTGTTATCTTTGAAAAAACGGATTTGTTAAAAAGCATAAATTCCGAAAGCTCGTGCTTGAAATCAAAGTTTGTAGATCCTTTAAAATATGCTTTGAAAGAAAAGTCTTGTTCAGAATTTTTAATTCTAAAATTTTGTATTCAGAGGAGATATTTCTACGATGTTGTTCATGGAAGGTAAAGGTTACCCTTTCTTTGAAATTTGAATCACCTGATTCCTGAAATTTGAGAACCTGAGAAGTTGAAGGCTTTTTGCATGTATTTCTCCTCAAAACAAAACAATAAAAAAAAAGTTTTGTTAAAATTAGTGAATGATTATATTTCTTTTAATTTTATAATATAAACGAATTGCTAATGGTTTACACTTTTGTGTACTTATTGTAAATTGTTATCCAGCACAAGGAAACATTATGCAATCTTTTTTTTTAATTCATTGTATTAAATAAATTCTTTTAACTTTTCATTTTATATTTTTTATTTTTTTCCCTGTAATTTGATTCCTAATTTTTTTTTCTAAGTATCTTTTATAAGTATTCTTAACGTTGATTTTAACTAGAAATAGTTACAATTTTTGACACTTTTCATTGTTTTCTATGACTAAAGTAAATGAAAAAAATAGGAAAAGAAAAGAAAGAAAGAAAGAGAATCGATAAAAATGTCCTACACAATGAACATTCAAAAGCTTCTATCACAAAGTGAAAATGAAAGTTTGTGTTCTAAAATTCCAGAGAAAATATTCAACTTTGTGCTTCGTCTAGATAATAAAACTGCAAACAATCTGATCAAGTCAAATTTGAGTCATCGCCTTGCAAATAATAATTATACAATGGACGCCAACAAAAGAAGGCGTCTTTAATTCTTTTAAGTTAGTTTTACTGGGGTGTCTAGACACCCTAGACAAGCCTAATAATGAAATTTTCACTAATATGAATCAGTGAAAAAAAAATTTGATTTTTAAATTCTTTTAATCAATAAGATGAAAATAAATGGAAAAAATTATAATGCAGCAAAATAAAATAAATACATCACTTTTTATTTATCTTTTATAAAGAAAAAAATTTAATCATCGTCGTCGTCGTCATCGTTATAGTTGTTGTTGACGCTTTACTGTTTTTATTTTATTTATTTATTTATCATTTTTATTTATATATTTTTAATACATCACTGAAAAATGTTTGGTAATAATTGCATGAGACTGAGCGGCAGCAAGTCTTTTCAAATCTCAAGCACATTCCTCGGTGCTTTTACCGACCTCAACAGTCTCAATCCTTCATTCAAACGAAGAGGTTGTTGCGGAGCCGATAAGCATGTCGACCCCGCAAATGATTTAAGTTAAAGCGTGTGAGTAATTGACAGCCAAAGACAATGAAGGAAACAAGGGCGAGGTAACAAATATAACGAACATGACAATTTATAGTCGTGTTTACAAGCGCGGTGTAAAGTTCGTGGTAGTAGTATTTGTGTCTTCAGCTAGATGGGTGATGTCGGTAGCTGGTATGTTCGAGTCAGAGATGTGTACAGCTGGACGATCGTCGCGGGTAGCTGATGTTGGTCGAGTCGTAGAAGTGTAGCTAGACGATTGTTGCGGGTAGCTGACGTCGGTCGAGTTGTAGATGTGTGCAGCTGGACGATCGTCGCGAGTAGAAGTTGGTGTTGACAGCTTGGTCGCGTAGAGTCGAGAGAGCGTGGTGACTAAGAATAGCCGTGTCTTAGTACTGCGGACCAAGTGAACGGACGGGGAAACTGTGGCTGAGGTTTGCCAGCCCTTAGCACATACGAAGTCGAGCGAGCGAATCGGTGAAGCTAGGGCTTTGTCGTGCCTCTAGCAGTGCAGACGTATCGGAGACGGTAGCTGTCGCTTTGCCGTGTCAAAGCTGTGCGGACGTATCGGAGACGGTAGCTATGGCTTTCTGTGTCAAAGCTGAGCAGACGTATCAGAGACGGTAGCTAAGGCTGTGCCGTGCCAAAGCTGTTTGGACATATCGAGACGATAGTTAAGGCTTTGCGGTGCCAAAGCTCTGCACTGTCGAGCGAACAGGCTAAGATTGGCGTTATCTTAGTGCTGCGCAGATAATGAAGCGGTAGCTAAAGGCTAACTCGTGCCTTTAGCGCTGCGCTGCCAAACGGACGAGGGGGAATCGACCGAATGGTTAAGACCGGGTGGTCTTTGAGTCCTCTTCGTGTTTGCCTCCGGGCCGTCAACTTCGACTGGTCAATAAAGACCGTCAGAGATGCTCCAACCCGCAGAAGGGTACCTCTAATGGTCCTTAAAAGGACCTTTTGTGCATATCAATGTGATGGAAAAGGGCGAATCTACCACTAGAAGTGGGACTCAGCCTGAGTGGTGAGGTGAATGCAACCACAAGACGTAGGATTTGACCTTGAATGAGCTTCGCAAAGAACGTACCTGTATTTGCTTATGCCTCCCACCAGTCAAGACTTGACACAAGGTCAAAAGCCCAAAGGCCGATTAAAGTGGGGATAAAGGGGAGGGGGAGGTTGAGAACGAAACGAGGCTCGAACTCTGCTGATCTGTGTTGCTCATCGGCTTACTTAGTGCAATGTGAGCCTGATGAGCCAGGTGGTTTCACGGGCCCAAGGATGGGTCTGGGCATGTATGCCAGTTTACGGCTTAAACTAGACGCGAGGTCTAGTGCCATGCAAGGTGTTCCAAAGGAGACAAAAATGCAGCTCGCCCACCCGGATGTAGCCTAGTCGAACCCACGCTCCTGACCGAAGTCCAGAACAGTCTCCCAGGTGTTCTTCGCAGAGAACGCGCCGATATTTGCCAATGTCTCCCACCAAACAAGGCTTGACACAAGGTCAAAAGCCCGAAGGCCGATTAAAGTGGGGATAAAGGGGAGGGGGAGGCCGGGAACGAGCCGAGACTCGAATCCTACTGGTCTATGCTGCTCATCGGCTCACTTGGTGCAATGTGAGCCTGATGAGGCAAGCAGTTTCATGAACCCAAATGTGGGTCCGGGCACGTATGCCAGTTAACGGCTTAAACTAGACGCGAAGTCTAGTGCCATACGTAGGTTACAAAGGAGACAAAAATGCAGCTCGCCCACCCGGAGGTAGCCTAGTCGAAACTAGGAGCCTAAAGGCCTCAAGTCTGCCATTGTTCCTTTCGCTCTGGACCGAAATCCAAAACAGGCTCCGGGGTGTTCTTTGCAGAGACAACGCCGCCGAAAGTGGAAAAAGGCTTGTTGACATTAAGGGAATGCTATGCCTCTCTGTCGAGCCGCGTAAATAGAAAGTTCTTCTATAAAAAATGGGCGTTGAAATAAAGTCCTTCTTTAGCCTTATATAGGGTACCGAAGATAATTACTTCCATTTTTATAGAGTTATTTCTGGCAGAAGTGGTTTGTGAATATTATTAAATCTAATTTATTCCCTTTTCTTAGCTATAACGGCAGGTCAGGGTCGAAAAAGGGCTTAGTCATTTCCGGACGTACCCGGATGTAATTTTTCTAGGGCGAGTGAGTAATCCGATCTGTTTATGTTTGTGAGCAGGTCGCGGCAAGGTTACACTGGAGATCAAGTGACAGCAAGTATCTTCACTGCTCCTTAGAATTCTCGCAGTTTTCAGTAGTACTGTTATCTAGATGGTCTCAAGTCTTTTTCGGATTCTCAGTCACAATAACCTGGTTTAACGATTGGCTACCTGAACATAGGCTGTGGATCCGATTCTCATTGACCTTCTTAAAAAAACTTAGCTAAGCCTTATTAGTAATTGACAACTCCGACATTTTCGCTTGACTTTTGAGGATTATTGCCAGCACTCCAAAAACGAGTGGCAAAACCGTCACCTTCATGTTTCACGACTTGTTCATTTCTCTGCCGAGATTGTGGGATTGAAAAAATAAATAAACAAAATAAAATAAAATAAACAAATACAAAAAATAATAATTTCCTAAGAGGCTTCTGTCAGGAAACGCGATCCGTGCATGCCTAAAAAAGACGGGCTTCCTGGCGCCAAAAATGAAACTCACAGCCCTTTTCTCTTGCCACAAAGTCATCTCATAGAAACCGAAACGAACAACGACCAACAACCCACGAACAATGAATAAAATAATAACCACCAAACATTCCTATATCCTATAAGATCCACAACTACATTTAGCTTTTCGCTTTCAATTTTGGTCTGGAATCATCAGGGACAATAAAACCTATGATCCCACACTTTTTCCTCGCACACAAAAATTACAGCAGGCGTTATAGCTTTAATCTTATTGGAGTGGATCGATCTGTTTGAATATCAAAGCCTCAGAGACTCTTTCTGAGCTTATTCGTTGCATTTGCTTATCATTTCGTTGATTTTGTAATCTCTGTCTCGGCATAATTTGCATTTACTCATGTCCTGTGTTTTATCTATGTTGGTTCTTATAGCCTTGTTCTGAATGACTATCGTCAACAATTCGGTTTATTTGTACCCATCGAGTTATTCACTCCAGTTGTGTCTTGTAATTTTTATTGGAGAACATGTGACGGTAAGTCCCCTTTGGACCTTGATGAGTTTAGTAACGCTGTCGTCTACTCGGTTTCAGTAATTCCTTTCCTCGGATTTACAATCTCTTTGCAATTGTCTTCGGAATTGTTTCGAGAATGCCAAGAATGATGGGTACAATACATACCGTCACATTCCATATAAGTGCAATTCTCTGCGAACGCTTGCAGATTGTTTTTTGTTTTTCACTGTATTATTATTATTGTTATTATTTTACTCTTTTGAGAGATTTTTACTTACCGGCGTTAACTGATGGTTTTGTGGGGTAAGAGGCTGAAGGTCACGGGCAAAGGGCAAGGCTGTGTTGCTGTTTGATATCTGACTCCATATTTTGCTTAGTTTATTTTACCCCCACGTTGACTGGCCGGTGTAACGCCTTGCCTAAGAAAGTCCCCAAAAGAATTATACAAAAGAAAAGATAGCAATAAATAAGAGACGAAGACGTTTCTTTCATACTTTCCTTTATTTACTGGGTTCAATAACCATTCCATGGATGAGGGAGTTTTTCCTGAATACATTGAAATGGTTGAATCCCCCAGTTAAGGTGTCCAAAATATGTTAATCGTTTCATTCATGTGTTTGTCCTCATTCGGTATTTCGGGCTTCCATAAGGGTGAGTTTTCTTTTAGAAGTTTGTCAAAGTCCGATAATGGTTAGTTTTCTTCTGGTAGTTTGTCAAAGTCCGGTTGTTTTAGTTTGTAGCTCATTTGTGGGTCTTTTATATTTCAGCATAATGCTGACCGAGAAAGAGCTGCCACTGGATGAAAGGGACTAACCAACGCCACGTCCAAAGACGTATGCGTGGTGCCCAAACACCAGACAGCAAAATGTTGTCAAATCGCTGGTCACCGCCTGAAAGAGAAAGGAAGCCTGTTCCTCTTTGTTAAGAGGTTGCCTTTTTTCTTTACGCATGCGTCATCCCTTTTCCCGTCAGGGACCTCTGGGAGTTTCTGCAAATTTAAGTTTTCCTTTTTTTTTTTTAATTCAATTTAAATTTCTTTATCTATTTATTCGTTTCGAACAGTTTCTCACTGGAGTTTGAGCAACAGCAAGTCCCCTCAAGTCCACAGAATTCTTCTCAGTATTATGGCCGATCTTAATAATGTTGTAGTCTGGGTGGTCTCTACGTGTCTTCTTATTTCAAAATCTTCTAGTCCCTTTATCAATCCTTCGGGGATTGTTCCAAGTGCACCAATTACAGTTGGTATCATCATCACCTTCATGTTCCATAGTTTTTAGTTCTCAAGCAAGGTCGTGATATTTAGCTCTCTTTTCGCTTTTTTGAAATTTTGCTAAGTGGTCTGCCGGAAGGCAAATTCCACTATTAAGCAGGTTTTCTCATTTTTTTAAATTTTTTTATTGACTATCACTAGGTCTAGTCGTCTAGCCGAGATTAGGTAATCTGTTTGTATCTCAAAATCCAAAAGAAATTTCAACATTTTATTCTCCAGGAAAGATTCCGGGTTGTACATATACCACTTGTTTGTATGGTCCTTTTTCAATTTCTTGCACAAATCCCAATGGATCAAATTCCCCACCCACTCGTGTCAAGTCTTATACCTATTTTGCGCTGATTTACTGTATTCGCTCATCATATGATTTATCGTTTCTTCTCTATCTTCACATAATCTACATTTACTATTTTGTTGTGTTTTATATATCTTTGCTTTTACATACTTTGTCCTTATGGCGTTATTTTGTGCTGCTATCAGAAAAGATTCGGTTTCTCTCTTTCTTAGCCATGTCCAAATCTTTTCGTGTGAGATTTCGTTTGTTTGTTGCTTGAAATATCCATACAATTGATTTTCTTCCTATTTTTGTTTTCTAATTATTGTTGTTCTGTTGATCCTTGTGTTTGTGTTGTTTCTCGTTGATGTAATCAGTCTTTCATTACTCTTATAATTATTTACAACTTGAGAGTTTCTCACACCACCTTCAACTGATGCTCTTTCACAGGAGACTGAGTGACAACAAGTCTCCTCAGGTTTCCAGAACTCTTCTGGGTATTCTAGCTAATCTCAGCAATGTTATGTACTGGAGGGTCTCGATTCTTCGTTTATATCTCAAAATTCTAGGGAATTATGTCTCATTTTCTCGGGCGGATTCTGGTTTGTACATATGCCATTTGGAAATATGATCAAATTTTAGTCTCTTGTACAATTTCCCGTTGATCACTTTTCCCATTTAGCTGTGCCTAGTCTTGTACTTCTATTATTATTATTATTATAGTGGTGGTGTTGGTGGTGGTGGTTGTGAATTTTTAACGCCAATGTTAACAGATGGATTTTCACAGGAATTTTAGCATCAGCAAGTCTTCTCAGGTCTCTTGGTCTCTCGTGAGTATTCTCATCGATGCTGGCATCTGTATGGTCCTGATTCTTCCTCTGATTTTCAATTCCCACAGTCTCTTTTCCAAGCCTTTGGGAACCGTTCTAAGCGCGTCAACTACAATTGGTACCACCGTCACCATCTTCCATAGCATTTTCAGCTCCCTGGCAAGATCCAATAGTTCGTTTATCTTTTCGCTTTCTTTTATTTTCACTCTGTGGTCAGCTGGAACGGTAAAATCTACAACATGACATGTCCTTTTTTTTCTTCTTTTTTTTTTTTTTTTTTTTTTTTTTTTTTGTTAATTAACACTTGGTCTGGCTTTCTAACCCGGATTGGGTGATCCGTTTGAATCTCAAAATCCCAGAGAATTTTAAAGATCTTTACTTGGACAAATTCTGGTTGGTATATATACCATTTGTCAACATGTCCAAAATTTCATCTCTTCATCCTTCCTACCCAGTCACGCCTACTTTGGAATCTTTTAAGTATGCTGGCTGTGTGCACCAACGATGATGACAAAAACCTTATTATTGGGCCCCCACTGTCATGATAGCTGAACCTTTAGTTCATCATAATTTGTGATTTTTTTCAATTTTTTTCATTGTTACACGGTGATCGTCTTAGCAACATCAATAATGGAAGACACTCATGTATTATTATTGTTGTTATTATTATTATACTATTTCTTGTGAGTTATTCACACCTGCATTAGCTGATGGTCTTTCACATGAGTCTGAGTGATAGAAAGTCATGTCAGGTTTCCAGAACTCTTCTCAGTATTCTGGCCGATCTCAATAATGCTATAGTTTGGGTGGTCTGGATTTGTTCTCCGATTCCCAATTATTCTAGCTCTATTTCCAAGCCTTTGAGGCCATTCTAAGCACGGCAATTTTACTCTGTGGTCAGCCGGAACACCAAAGTCCACAATTTTTTAAGTTCTCTTTTTTTTGTTGTTGTTGTTGTTGATTATTATAAGGTCTGGTCATGTGGCCGTGATTAGGTGATCCGTTTGTATGTCAAAATCCCATAGGAGTTTGTGTGTCTTATTCACCAGGACCGATTCTGGGTTGTGCATATACCATTTGTTCGTAACGTCAAATTTAAATTTCTTACACTATTCTCAGTGGATCACCTTCCCCAATATCACAATTTTATTTAGTCAACAAAACTGGACACTAGTAACAATAATAATGTTACAAAAACGCTGTCTTCAATGCTAGTAAGTCCTTTTCCTTCTTCTTTTCTTGACATCTATAGTATGTCGATGTCATATCTGGGATGTAATGATTTATGCATGGTCATTTGCTTCTTCTTCTTCTTCTTCTTCTTCTTCTTCTTCTTCTTATTATTATTATTATTATTATTATTATTATTATTATTATTATTATTATTTTACTCTTTTTGTTAGATAGTCATCTGCTGATCCATGCAGAATATACATATATATACTGGATACATACCGACGCAATGATAACAGACGCATGATAAACGACAGACACACGTATAAAGGACGCAAGAAGGAAGACGCAAGAAGACTTCTTTACAATTATATTTTACCTCTCACTTTATTGCAAGGTTCGAAAGGGTTGTTCAGGGTTTGCATGTGAGAGGGTGCTGGAGACCGAACATAAACTTCATATTTTGACCCCACTGTTATGACCGTCACGTTGTGTCTTTCTTGTTCTCCTGATGTTGGGGTCTACTCCATCGGGGCTTTCCGAGGGACCCCTCGGTCGGGTGTGGCTTTCCCTACCACATCTGGTCTCTAACTCTCTGAAATTCTACTGGCAACTGCTTTGGCACCCAACTCAACTCAATTATATAACAATTAAACGCCCACACGATCGCCCACTGGATCTTTGAAATCGAATGTTTAATCGTCATCAAGCGGAAATAACTGTCATGCAGTTCAGAGGTTACTCTCTTCCGGTGCATCACTGTAGTGGCACAATGGGACCTTCACCTTGTCCCATATCATAAGCCTTAATCCGCCCACGCGAACTCTTTCGATTACTGGCCATTGGAATGTGTCACTTCCTTCCGGTGTATCACCTTGGAATAGCATTTTTGGGCTGGGTCGAAGGTCAAAATATAACATTTTGAGAGCATTAGCTAATGTTTTCTCACTGGAGTTTGAGTGCCAGTAAATCTCCAGTCTCCAGGACTCTTCTCGGTATTCTGGTCAATGTCAACCATCCTCTTATTTCAAAGTCCTCTAGTCCCAGTACCAATCCTTTGGTGACTGTTCCTAGAGTACCAATTACAATTGGTATCATTATCATGTTCCATAGTTTTTTCACTTCCCTAGCAATGTCCAGGTACTTATCTTTCTTTTCGCTTTCTTTCAATTTTACTCAGTGATATACTGGGACGGCAAAGTCCATTATTTTGGCAGGTTCTCTCTTTTTTGTTGTTGACTATATCATAGTTATTATTATTATTATTACCAGTCGGCTTGGGCTTAAGAATACGCCAACTGCATCTCCGCAAAGGTGCGAGACCCACCACCTACCTAACGAGCATCCTGGATACGACACCAAACCATCTGATTGTAAAGCTCCTGTGCCGTAGTTCGTGGTAATGTGGAATACCTCCCTATGGGTACGACTCCCACCTCGACCCAGAGTGATAACACCTGCTTGGGTACCATCTATGAGTCAAACAGAAATATTTAATCATTTACAACATTTGGAACCATCGAACCTTGTGCAAACAAACGAGCTCTGGTTCGTTTTATTATTATTATTATTATTATTATTATTATTATTATTATTATTATTATTATTATACTTGCGAATTTACATCGAAACTATTGTTACAAGCACTAATCGTTATCAAATATAAATCCTTATAAAAAAAAGATTTTACTAGTAATATCTTCCTATGATGTTGTTTTGGGGTTGTTTTCTGCTTTGCACAGTGTTGATCTCAACTACCATTGTTATTGTTCTTAGCTCGGCATTAGTTCAATGACTTTTCTCAAAATATGTGTACTTACCAGAATAACTAAATTTAGAGAGTGTCAGTGTTATATGAAATGCCAAGCTGTTCTGAGACCATCTTGAATCTCAGTTAATGTACTCATGATTATGAGAAAAGCCTTGGTGCTGTGATCCCCTCCACACACACATACACATATTTGTGATTGTTGGACCGATAGTTCAGCTTACTTCGTAACTTTCTCAATCTAATTCATTGTCACCTGGTAATTGTCTATAACAAGAATCAGATATGGTCGACGATAATATATCACTTGGTCAATATGTACACATATTTCTTAAATACTCTGTCAACTTCAGCTTACGTTAGAATATGTTGGAATTTCCTAAGCTTTTTGCTTAGGTGTAGCACAATGAGACTCGAATTCACTCTTGCAGGTTTGCAAGTCAAGCTTGTGAACCATTACACTACCCAAGAGACGAGAAAAGAATATAGAGTGTGAAATTAAACCACCTAATTCACTTCCAGAATCTGAATTTACTCCCTTGAGTAAATCCAGTTTTATGCAGTGGGTTGTCGTTCGCGCTAACAGATTTATATGACTTCTCTCAAAATTGTTGCGCTAAAAAAATGTTTTCTTATGTGTATTCCTTGGGCATTTAAAGAAATTCACGATTTATCCAGATATATAGATTTTCAAATATGAAACTTTCATGAAACAGTTGTAAAAACGACGATTTATGTTGTTGATACAACATAAGTCGTCGTCGTCTTTACAGCTGTTTCCTGAAAGTTTTATACTCTCGGTCAAATTTCACTACCATTTATGACTCTTCGTCAAAGTCAAAAAATAGGACGATAACCGTCCACATAGAACACTGGCTAACTGCTTACTCCAAAGACGCAATGTGGAGGTGAATCGCGTGACTCTTTGATCAATGGAAAAGCAACACTAGTGGGGTCCCTGAGGTATATATATATATATATATATATGTATACAGACTGGAATAGTTGGTTCGATTCCTTGGCTCTTTGCAGTTGCCAGTAAACACGTGCTCGGCCAGTAACCTAACACCACGCAGTGTAACCTTATTCATTGGCAGCCTCCAAACCCCAGAAGCGGTTATCAATTTCGCGACTTGTTCTCAGATAGAGTTTCACGCAAGTCCTGTGTGCACAAGTACACAAACCCGACAACTCTACAAATGTCTTACCAACCGCAAATCGATGCAGCTAGGACCCTATCAGCGGCGCCACTCTGTTACTGACTCCACTTTTCCCACGTACCCACGAGCCGCACAAGAGACCTAACGCCGTCATTCACCACACCAGTGCCATATATTGACCTCTCGGTGTTTACCCGCAAATTCGTACAGCTAGGAGGAAAACAGCCATCCACTGCAACTACTCAGCCCCTCTCTGCAGCAAATCTAAAAAAGAATGCGAGTCCGCTCCATCCACGCAACTAGAAGGAAACCAACCATATCTTCAACTACTGTCCATGTATCTGTAATTACTTCCAATCGCGCTACGCATGCTGAGCCGAAATCCTGAGCGCCAAACTTATTTTTCTTTCAAGTGTTGTCTGTCTATCTACAACTATTTCCAGTCCACACCACGCATGTTAAGCTGAAGCCATGAGCACAAACTTACCCTTCCTTCAAATATTGTTCGACCATAACACAAACAGAACTCTTGGTCGAATGGACCTCCTTCTATCTGTATTACCTTTTTTTTTTACATTCATGAATATACACGCCCCTTGTTTTCAGACTCGGTTGTTTGTCATTCATTTCTTTTCTCCTTATCACCCTCTCTTTGTCTCCTTTCAATATTCCGTGCACGTATTATAAGAAAAGCAATTGTTTAGACGGGCGAAACATAACAATGCAAAGAAAAGATTAGCATCAGATCAGTAACTACTCATGTATATGACTTTTGCGTTCTTTGATTTTATTTACAAAATTCGTTTTTGAATTTGTCTTTTAACTTCATTGATAGCTTCAACATATATAGGGGAGCTGATCAAAGGCTCCCAAAATACTCTTGAAAAGATTTGACATTTTTCTCATGCTAAATATTGACAACAAAGATGAGGCTAAAATTTCAGGTAAGAATTGTTGACATAATATGCGAACGTTCTTTTATCTGTCGGTCCTGATTAACGTATATAACTAAGTCTTTTCAACATTTTCCATTAGTTTTGAGGAATATGTCCACTAAATTGGATTGCTTGATTAAAATGGTTTTTTATTATCTATGAAAGGGCATTGTGGAGGACTAAGCACTATGGCAGTTCGAGGAATTAGTTATTTTCCCGAACACTATATTTTTTAGGCAACACTAATGAATTACGAAACTATTGTTTAGTAACACAAAACGAAAGTTCTTTATTTGCAGCATAGAATATTTAGTTTGCTTTTGGTGCTGCAAGACTCGTGGTGTTTAGGCTTGTTAGTTTTGGAGACGCGATGGCTTAGCGGGATGTTGAGATGGCAGCGTGTTGTTGGACGTGTGAGGGAATTTGTGTTTAGAGTCACCGTGTAGTCTTGTGTGTCGAGAGCGGAGTGACGCTCGGATCGACATAGTCAATTTTTGGGGTGACATGAAGTGGTGCCTGTAGAAGGCATGCGTATGTTTCTAATTTATGTTCCACTGGGATTTCTCGTAAAGAATCCATAAATTAGATGGTTCCCTCGTTGAGTGTCCATGTTGCTGCTGCTAGTGTTAAAGCAACAGTGAGATGTTCACACTGGGTGGCTTGTCTATCTAAAAGGCATCGCTAAGCAGGGACGACCAGAGACACGTCTGTTCTGGTCGCCGTCTCAAGCTGAAGAGAGTGGATTTGGCCGCTCACCCGTTTTGCTAGCCGGAAATGAAGGTCCGGGCTGAATAGGATAAGTCATCCTGATTGGGTGAAATTCAGTGTTGAATTAAATTGCGCGCCAAACCAAAATACGAGATTTTCCTCTTCTCAACAGCACCTTCCGTAGTTTACGGGAGTTACTTTCAGGTTTCGTTTCCACAAATACAACACAAATTTTACAAGCACGTAAACAAATGGAATGTGACAACAACAAACATTAAGAAACAAGCAATTTAATAATCATAATAAACAGGATGAAAACCATAGAACTTTGAACCGAGCCATTTATTTAATCCACGGGGTTAGATTGTCCTAATTCCGTTAACCATGACTGGGTACAAGTGTTAAACATTCGTTGTTACTTCCGCCTGTAATCGGGCTTGAAAGGGAACCTCCAGATTATTTGACGAAGAACTGAACGCCTATATCCGTTATGCTAAGGGTCCAGCTGGACAATTTAGAGTGACTTTTTGGATCTTATGAACCTAACGTTTTTATCTAAACATTCAATATCTACACACCCGAACCGTTTGAAGTAGAGAGTCAATCTCATTCTCAGACTTAGCAAAGAGCTTGAGGTATTCTCTGAATGATAAATAGTTTTGGACTATCCCTTAAAAACTTGTATCCTATCTTCATAGAATGTACAACCATAATGAGGAAGAGAAATGCAATGCACCCCCACCCTTTATGTCGGTACAACACCAAAATTTCTTATTTGTTGTTTGGATTATCTCGATATTATTAAATATTTTGATATATCATATTTTTAATATATCATATTTTAATATATCATATTTCAATATATTATTACTATTTCACCCCTTGTGAGTTTTTCACACCAATGTTAACAAGTGGATGTTCTCTGAAAAGCAATTGTAAACTAAGAGACATTATCAAATGAAAAATTGCAAAAAGGTGAGATAAGTACGACAATACGGTTAATAAACTTGGTTCACTATTTATTCTGAAACGTAGCCATATTAACTCAACAATCGAATAGGAAAGGCATCTGTAACTATGTCTAAACTTACCAAAAGAGTCTGAGAGAATATTCATCTTATTATTCCAACAAAATAATAGCCAACAAAACAAGTGTCGTCAGTGCACGGCTTTGAATCTTGAACCATATGCTCGTTGCAAGCAATGAAGTATTCCATCTTAGATGTCTTCGCTGGGTTCTTGGTATTCTCTGACCGGATAAGTTGTAAAACAACTGGGGCAGGCATCCCATCTATGTTCACACTACCATCAGTGGCGTCTATACACAGACTGGGTCATATTCATTCAGTGGGTGATGATCTCATCTAAAAAGATCAACAGTATTTTACTCTATGAGTTCTTTTTTTTTTTTTTTTTTTTTTTTTACATCTGTTACATACAAGCGTGTGGTTGCAAGGAAAATAAGACCGACAAGAAGATTTAGTTTATTTCGTTTATTTAATAAATAAAATAAATAAGCGGAAGAAATATCTGGCCGGCTGACGGGCGGTTATCTGGTCGGCGGCAAACGGTTGCTTTGATCTGGTCTGGCGGTATTGTCGGGTAACGCTCTTAGCGACGGTCACAATTCAACTGGCGGTTGATCCCCGCTTGCCCTATTTATATGTTCCCGACTTCAAACACCGGCCCCAGAAAATACTATTTGTGGAAAAAAAATGATTGGTTGAAAAATAGACCTTTTTTTATAACTGAGAATTTTCTGGGGATTTTGAATAAACTATGCACGGAGCCTATGAGCAGAAGCCAAGATTTTCTCAGTTTGACACAGACCGTTGTTGAGTCAACATCCGGTAGTTGTTATTTTCTTCTGCAGTGTCGATGTCTGTCGGTCTGTGTTTTGTGTGTTGTAGTAGTTAGGTGTGTGATGAATTAAGTCGGTGAATCAGAAGAGATTTGATGTATTTAACTATAATACATCTGTAGTAACTGGCGGTCTTCCCTGAAGAGTGACAATAAATTCCCGCTCTCCAGGAATCTTCTAAGAATATTAGCTGATCTCAGTTTTGCTGTGGCCTAGACAGTCTAAATTCTTCCTTCGATCTTCAGTTTTCAGTCTCTAATCCAGACTCTTCACGTTATTATTATTGATTTGTTTAATTGATCTTAAAGGCATATTAATCCGTCTTGAGGTGAGGGGATCAAATTCGTATTTACATTTTTTGTGTTGTTGTTACTTTAGAGATTTTTTATATGGTCCTATCAAACACGAATAATGTTTAAACAGATTTATTTGACCTATTGATAGGACTCTAGCAAGTGCTGGTTCAGAGAGAGATTGGGAATAATGGAACATTCCACACTCTCCAGATCTCCAGAACTGGAGCCTCACCATCCGATGCAGTTTAGTGTCATGCCCAAGACACCTCTTTTTGAAGGGGTCTTTCCTCTCTGTTGGAAATACAGTCAATGTATTCTAAGCCTCGGGGATATGGCGTGTTTTTATTCATATTATTATTGTTAGTAGTAGTAATAGTAGTAGATTAGATCAGTTGGGTTTTATAGCGTATCAACCCTTGTTCGTTATTTAATTCCAAATCCTATTTAGTTATACATGTTAGATATGTACGATTTGTAAATACAATTTGTAGATACAATTTTATACGAGCCTGAGCTCATTCTTTTACACACTGATGAATGGTTTCCAGTTTTGCTATATTGCAGTTAAAATTAATTCAATAATCAGTCATTTTTTTTGCATACATTTAAATAAGATTCGTACGTAAATTGATTTTTAAATGAGTTAGAACTAACATTTTTGCACACAAGTATCGCTATTGCTTCTACACATGGATGAAGGAAGGATTTAGTTAGATATTTAGTCCGGTTTCGTAGGTTGTTGGTTGTTGTATCTGACTCCTTTTGTTCTTTCTTTTCTTATCCCTTCTAACTTGTTGGCGTCTTTTTTGTATGTAAAAGGCTGCAAAAGAATTGCAGAAGGAAAGAAGGAAGGAAACGAAGATACCTTTCAACTCAAAATTTTATTTCTGGTTTTAATACGGCTATTCTGTAGCGAGGAAATGTCTTCCTGGTCTATAAGAAAACAATCGTATCTCCCAAACAAGGCGTTGAAATATAATTGTCATTCTTGGAGGGTGATAAGTCCAAAGTTTGTGGTTATGTTCAGTGGGTATTTTTAGTAATATTTGCTAGCAGCAGACATGGCTTAGTGTCAAGCCACAAAACCCGATCAGCACATGTGTTCGCTGTTAGCAGCCGAGTGGAAATGCGTCCTTACAGTCTGAGCGGTACCGCTTAAGCGAAGTAGAATTTCTCTTTAAGGCAGGGAAGGCCCTTTCTTTGGGCATGCACTGCTCCTAATTCCTGTCAGGGGGTTCTAGGAACCGCTATCTTTTTGAATTTATTTTATCTATTTTAATTTTTTTTTCTTTTTAACCTCCACTTGTACTATAAAAAGTTCCGTCTTCCTCAATGTGAATGCTCGACCCTTGTGCTTGGTATCATTAAGGCACATGAATTTAACAAGAAAGTTCTTACACGTTTTTGGCACAAATCTCTATAGAAAGAGTCGCAAAGTGATTCGTGAATTCTCGACCCTTGTGCTTGGTATCATTTAAGCACGTGAATTTAACAAGAAAGTTCTTACACGTTTTTGGCACCAATCTCTATAGAAAGAGTCGTAAAGTGATTCGTCTGGTTATTGGGTATACATCTTAAGACACTGTATCTTCCCATTTATTTCAATGGTAAAGAAGATATCAATCGAGTCCCTTCTCAACAAAGACCAATATTATCATTAGTATATCCATGATATGCACGATGTTCCAAAACCATTTAGAAATTTAAAAATTAAAGAACGTGCATTTTTGTTGGTGATTTAGTTTTTTGTTAAATAGAAAAATTCATACAATGGAAATAAATTGACGTCAATAATGAAAAATTCAGCGATTTACTTTATAGTCTCAAAAGAAAAATTCAAACTTTATAAAAAAAATATTTAAACGTTCATTCAATTTTTAAAAACCCCTTAGTGACTTTTAGGACACCCTATATTAACACAGAACCCAACGGAAGGAAAGACAAGATACGTATACACGAACAAGATACACATACACGAACATTTAATATCTTATATGCCCAATACACATCCAGGTCACATTACACAGAAAGAATATACAAACGTATCCCATGGTATGATTAGACACACATTGTTCTAAGAACAAGCAGTATCTGAAAGGGTTACAAAGAGAAAAACGCTTTGATGAATGGATGTAACATATCTATGTGCCCTTACTTTTCCATGATAGGAGTCAAAGACAACGTCTCTACTGTTCAATGAACAAAGGCAAAAGCGGTCGAGAATAGGTTTCTGCGGCTGACATGCGACACCTTACGAAAGGCTCTGTTTAGATTGTTTCAATTGATTAAAAAAAAAAAAAGACAAAGCGATTGGTTATTGGAAATCATCAGTTTTAATGATTATAGCGTAGCGTCATTCTTATCGATGACGGAGTACATCGTTTAGTGAGGCTAGATTCGCATTTTCTGTGATATTCCTGGCACGGGAAAACAAATGTCAGGATCTGAATGACTCTGATCGCAATGTTCACATACTCGACCACCTGCAACAATGATTTCGGTGAATTCAGCTGTTAGCAATCGTTTGCTTTAGCTGTGAGTCAATCTTGCAAATTTCCATGTCGTAATTACATACATAGTTGAAGCGTAGCTGGGGATGCCCCTTGCTTTTAGTTCCAGTGGACATCTAATGTCTCTTCGACTACTTCTATTACTATTAGTTTCCTAGATATGACACAAAACTCTCTGATAGTGAGGCTCCAGTCAGGGAGCTGTGGTGAAAGTGGAGTACCTCTTCATTGCCATTACTCCCTGGTTCACTCTGACCCGGAGTGGTAGCATCTAATTGAGTCTTATCTATCTGTTTGACATTTAAACTATCTGTTTGACATTTAATAGAGTCCTATCTACCTGTTTGACATTTAAACAAACTAATTACTTATGTTAAACTGAACTGTTAGAAAGAGAATTATTCGACTATTTAACTGTGTGAATATAAATCAACGCCTTGTTTGGGAGATGTGACTGTTTTCTAATAGACCAGGAAGACATTTCTTTGCTATAGAATAGCTGTGTTAAACACAAAAATGAAGTTTTGAGTTGAAAGGTATCTTCGTCTTTTTCCTTCCTTCCTTCCTTCCTTCCACAATTCTTTAGCTGCCTTCTACAGACAAAGACAACAACAAGTTAGATGGGATAAGAAGAAGAAAACAAAGGAGACAGATACTACAACAACCAACAACCACCTACAAACCAGGAACCTATGCAACGAAAACTAATAACCCAACCAAATCTTCCTATTTCCCTATATACACTTGCAGATTAATTTGGCTTGCGATACGAAGTGACCAATAATCACCCACCACGCTACGTCAATCGCCTGATTGTTATGCCTTAAATAAATCTTTAACATAGGGTTTTGATAATTTTTATTTTTATTTAATTACAGTTTGCCTGTGTGAAAGAACATTGTTGTTTCTATCATCGAAACAACCCATATAAAGCAACCAACGCCTTTCTCTTATGCATTCTCACATCGTTCCCTCCCCTCTAACTCTCCTTCTATCTCTCCACCTCTTCTCTCTTCAACCTCTCTCTGTTTTCCCTTGCTGTTGGAATAAAGAGAGAATCATCTCAAAAGCAAATATTAGGTAGTTGGTGGAAGGGACGGACGATTGCAATGATCCTGTCCACCGAGTCTCCCTGATAGTGTGTGAAACATTAAATATTTATCATGTGCTTTTTAAAGTATCACGAGCAGGTGAAAATGCTTATCTTGACAGGTTTGTTTATCTTCCTTCTTACAACCCTCTATCCCAACAAGGTGTATTTCTCTTTTTCTTTCTTTTTTTTAAAACTTTATTTCTTCTGTGTTTCTTTGTTTCTTTCAGTTCTCTCTATATCAGTGAAAACAAAAGACAAATTTATTTACTTTGCCTTCGTCTCTCTTTACTCACTTTTTGTCTTCTTTGAGAAATAGTCAAATACAATAGTTAAGAAGATTAATATTTGACATAATCCACTGTCAAAAGATTATTTTGCCTCTTTATCACTCCTCTCTCACATCATGAAAAGAAACAAAGAAACAAGAGAGAACAGTAAACAAAAAGAAAGATCAGCAAAGAACAAGGAAAAACGAATAAGAAAGAAAGAAAGAAAGAAAGAAAGAAAGAAAGAAAGAAAGATGAACAATAGGTAAAAAGAATGAATGATAAAGGAAAAAAAGAATAAATCAATAAAAAAGAAAGAACAATAAGCGAATAAGAAAAAGAAAAATGAACTATAAGTAAAAAGGAAATAAAGAATGAATCATAAAGAAAAAAGAAGGAAAGAAAGAATAAGAAATAAATGAAGAGAACGCACAATAAAAAATCAAATGTAAGCTCTACTTCTTGCCTATTCATATTTTCCAAGAGACACATTAGTAACTAAAAATATTCTTGAATTTTTTCTGACTTGTAATTGTTATTATTTCTATGTTAACGCTGATATTTTAATGTCCAATATCTTGATTTGACTTTTAGTATATCATTAAGCGCACCTAATACTACAAATAACTATTCTTAGATATTTTTAAGGTATTTGATTAACAAATTATGAGCATTTTAAGGATTTCACAGTCGGCCATCTTGGATGCAACCTTGGAAATACAAATTGTCTAATTGTCTGATTCTGATCAACTTTTGATATGTTATCAATCACATCTAATACTATAAAAAAAAACGTTGAGAAATTTCAGATACAATTATTTGTAAAAAGTAATGAGAACTTTACAGAATTTGGACGCCATATTGGAAACTTGGATATTTTACATATGTTATTCCACTTTATATAATAAAGCTATTTGAAAAAAAAATAGTTTGTTAACATTAAGTTCCGGGTTATATGCTTATGCTCCTGCAGTATTGGAACAAACTGAAAAAAAACCTTAACCAGACTTGGTAGACACTGCCTTAATTAAGAAACCATTTTACTTCAAACAAGCATCAACTATACTGAAATCTGTTCGTTTGAATCATAATTTTCTGGTCAGTGGTTATTATTTTAACATTACAAAAAAAAAGGCAATAATTAAAAGGAAACTTTCCAGTCGGCTGTGGCTGTAGAATACACCAACTGCACCTCTACAGAGGGGTAACACCCCCCCACACACACCAAATGAGTGTCATGATATGATACTAAACAATCTGATGATGAGGTTCCAGTGATACGGAAGCTTTGAGGAATCCGGATCACCCCTTCATTGCCATTGTTCCCAGGTCCACTCTGGCCCAGAATGGTAGCACTTGATAGGGCTCTATCTATGGGTTAAATAGAACTGCATACTTATGCTAAGCAGAATTGTTTGAATTAGAACTGCATGACTGAATTGAATAGCTTGAAATAGAAATGTTTTTGACCAACGGAACTTATATTCAAACTGCGAGTTTATGCTAAACTGAATTGTTTGAAATGGAACTGTTTTTGACATTGAAACTGTACTTACACTAATCTGAATTGTTTAATATAGAACTGTTTTGACATTTAACTGTCTGTAAACAAAATCTGTACTAATACTAAACTGAATTAGCTGAATTAGAACTGTTTGAATAAACTGAATAGCTTGAAATAGAAATATTTTTGACAATTAAACTGTGTACTCATGCTAAATTGAATTGTTTGAAATAGAACTATTTGCGTAAAAATGGATTTGGCGTTAAACAACAAAGGTTGATGTACCATAAACCCAACCAACCAACCCAAAAGGAAACATTAAAAATGTTTTCCATAGACAAAACATCAAAATCTTTTCGTTTTAAAAATGTAATATCATTTTTAAAGGAAAATTTTGATATTCTATTTCATAATGAGGTATGGATTTCATCTTTCATGATAAGGTACGGATTAAGGGTAAGTGGAGCAATCCAGAGAAAAGAGTAGCGCCCTCCTCTACACCTCGGTGTATTACCCATTGAAAAGGGAGACTTCGGGTCAACCTCGACTATGGTCGGCCAACTTACTTATTTTATAACTGGTCTAAATCTATTTCATCAAAACTCTTATTGCACATTGTACAAAGACAAAAGTACACACCATTGTTATTTAGTCATACATTATTGACAACTAGTCAAGTTAGTATAAAAATTCAAAGGAAATGACTGCACAATTAGTTCACAATGTTTTGTTCTTAATTCACACAGGAAGTTTTAGATTTTGTAAACAAGAGTGTATTGTTGATTAATCTAAAAGAAGAATAAACCAATGTTAATTGTATAAAAATTAGGAATTTTACTTTCAACTGTCAAACCCATGATTGAATGACTCACTTGCGAAGGAAAAGAAACCACTACACCTCAGGCCATTAGGAAGTTGACTTTTTGCTACAAAACAGAAAAAAAATCTTATCTTACCAGTTGTAGAAGAGTGTGTTCAAATTAATCCCAAAACAACTGTACACTTTTGTCATCACATGATTTATGATGGCAGAGCAATCAGAAGAAAGCCACTTCTTAAACCTGACAATATTCAACAGAGAAACTACTGGTCATTTAAGATGCTTGAAGATTTGGTAGAATGTCTTCATTCTTTGTTTACTCAATTTCTAAACATACATGGAAATGACTTGACTAATAATTTTGTTTAAAGCATCTTTAATTCATTATCGATCATGGCCGATTTTTAGTATTGGGGCGGGGAGCGATTTCTGACTGTTCAAAACTTCTGAGGTTTATGGACAATATTTATGTAGAAAAATGTACATCCTCTATACAGAAAAGAATTCTAGCAATTTTAACCTGATTGCATATTTTCATCCAGGGTAGAATTCCGTTCTTATTAAACGTGCCAGGGTCATTTTTTCATAAAAAAAAATAAAATATTCAGAAAACCTTTCATTAAAGAGAAAATTTGCTTCGTATTTTGCATGTAGCCTAGTCAGATATTCCATAAATGTGTGTGTTAAAAATATTAAAATAAAGAAGCAACAAAACCTTGTGTTTTATTTCGGACCGTTTATTCCTTTTTTATAAAGCTTAACGGAAACACATTTATAAATGCCTCTTTTGTATGCATTTACCAACGCCTCCATACGGGTAGGAGGTGACACAAGGTCAATTTTTAAGCGGAGTTTAACAGGTTTGAATTCAGAGTGTTCCTTCTCCTAGAATGCTTGCCTAACCAAGGCTGAAGAACCTTGTCTGCCCTACTATTTACCCATAGCTGGTGGGAAAATAATTGGATTCTTACCTGTCCCAAGGGTGTTAGTACTATGAGAAATGCAATCAGCTGCGTCCAAGATTAGAACTCGTGTCGCTGTGTCCATTTTCTACGAAGATAACCATTACACTACAAACACGTCCAAAAGTCTCTTTTGTATATCAATTATCTTTTTCTTTTTTAGAGCAGAGTCAGTAGTAAATCTACACGTCCTCTTAAAACAAAGCTGTATACACTAAATATGTTGGAAGGTTTTTACATTTATTTTGTAAAATATTCTTGAATTTTTTCGGTCATTGAATAAAGACAAATAAACTAATGACTTTTGCTATCTCTGTAATTCTTGGTAAGAAAATAAAAATACAATTGTAAACGCTATAAGTTCTTAATACAAGGATGACTCAAAAGTTTTGCAATATTTTGGAACCATAATTCGGCAGCTCCGAATGCTTTTGCCGAGGTTGTAAAGGTGACAAACCATACTGAACGGTGAGATTCTGAGATTGCGGGTGTTACTCAATGGGTTGGCCTCTATGCTTTGGAACGCGAGCTTGGAATCCATGGTTTTAGCCTTGTCTAACCTTGCCTGATCGTCACGGTTCTTGCAATTTAAGTGAATTTTCTTGAACCATCTGGTTACTGTGCTGTGATCAACCGTGTCTTCATCTTTCACACAAGAAATGTTTTTTGTTGACTCCGAACTTGTAAAGCGTAAATTCCCGAATTAGACTACGTTTCACATTCATTTGTAGACTTTTAATCCACACTCAGAATGAAACAAAACACAATATGTCAGCACACCAAAACACGGTACTACCAAACACAGACAGTACCTGCCACGGCTTGAACTACTTTGTTCACATGACATACACGCTGCAAACTAACACGAACCAAAAAAAAAAAATAGCTATACCCACCAAGTAGCCATCAAATTATACAAATACTGTCTCAAAACAGTTGTGTGAACAATATCTTTAACGATTCATTCGTTTATGTATCGATAATTTTGTTTATTTGTTTGTTTGGTTGGTTGGTTGGTTGTTTTACGGCATATCAACACTAATTGGATTATTTTATGAGGTAGTTTAACAATTATGGTTTTCAATTATATATCATACAAAACATATCTTTACAATCATTTTCAACTAGTGAATACTTCATACTTAGTTGCAATTTCAATTCTTAAAAGCCAATGCATAAAATTCACAATAATTCTAAACATTATCTCAAACATGTTTTTTGGAATATGCATGGGACCCTAACAGGTCAGAGTGGACATTGAAGTTTTGACAATGAAGGGGTCACCTCACACTCCCCAGAGCTGCCGAGCTTCCCCATTGGATACAGTTTAGTGTCATAAAACTTGGGGTTTCAAAAGAAAAGGGTGGAAAATTTTATAACATGAAATATATGTTGAAGGTTGATCAATATTTTATTTCTATATTTTACAAATAGCATTGCCTTTATGAGGAAAATACGAATTTATTGTTCTTATAAAAATTCGGTTTCCCTATTAACTGCTGTGCTTTTTTAATTTTCTTGTCGTGGCAAAAGGGCATTGGCTTAAATTTGAGTTCCCAAATATTTTTCGAGAACGAGGCTGTCTTGTAGTTTCTTAAGATTTGGTGGTTTTCCGTCAGAAGAGAAAAAGGTTTTGTTTTAAGCAGTTCGGGAAATTTTCTCTCTCTCTCTCTCCACCGAATGCTAAATGCCGTAAAAGGGAATTGGTCTTGTTTTATACGATGCTTGGAACCAGAGAAGTTCCTAAGTAAAACCATTCCTTTATTTTTTTTTCTTTTGTGAGAAAAATTTGGAGGAGTTCTAAATCTGTGCGTATTTAGAACCAAATATTTCCCCACGTGAAAATAGTCACTTTCTCTGGAAGAGAATGTGGAGTTAAAAAAAATTACCTGTTTGAAAAGCTACAACACTGACATTTGTACCAGCCTATTTGCAGGCTTAATATATGTTCTGAATAACATATATTTATTTTAATGTCGTACCTACACCTAAACAAGGTACGTGACTTTATTTCTTAGAAATACCTTAGGAAATATTTACGCAATTGTTTAGACGAAAAAAAGAAAGAAATTTTGTGAGTTGTCAATATATATTTGTGGAGGAAACCAGCATTTTAGATGAAAAAGTGGAACCTGAGAACCAGCTGCCCAAGGTCCAAAGAAGAAGATGGAGATAGCAGTCATAGCTTTTGCGAGGCAAAGAAAAAGAGGCTAAGGCTAAGGCAAATAGTCTACTTTGCTTCTTTCAAGCAAATTAGACTATTTGCCTTACTCTATGTATCGGTTTATGTATGAAAAAAAGTAGTTGTAACTCGTGAGAAAATTATTTTTCTTTCGCCTTTTTGCCCACTGTGAAAAACTTGCATGTAGACTTATATGTATGAGTCACCTTAATTATTTGCCGAAAATAAATCTTTTTGAAGCTGTATTTGTCTCTAGCCTTTGTTAATTATTTTTCTTATTAGCTCCTATTTTAGACAATAAGTAACAATGATTTCTCTATTTCAGAACGGTAAAGAACAGACATATGTCTTTTAGAACTTTTAGAATTTTTCAGATTTTAAAAACCGTCCAAAGGATCTTAAAATCCCCTTCATTTGTAATTACCGACGATTAATTTTGACGAAGTGTCTGTCAAAAGTCGCAAAAATTTTATATTTGTTTTGATGTTAATCGTTATTAAAACCATGTTCCCCACTCTAAAACGCATTTTACCATGGTGTTGTACAGAAATATATATATATATATATATATAGTAGTATTCTGTCCAGTTAAACCGGAGCTGGGAGTAATTGCATCAGGATAAAAAAAAAATTAAGGATAAAAGACTTATATCGGAATTTCCTCCACGAAATGGAAAATCAGATACGCGAATCATAAATTTTCTTTCTCCCATGAACATCTGAAACACCAAACAGCCTTATCTAAGCATTTTTGGAGTTTGAAAAATAAAGGTTGAACCCCTGAGATTCAATGGTCCATATTGAAAAAGTCAAATACTCCAAAATGTTCTGATAGTAGATGTAATCTATGCATAGATGAAAAAATACAAATAATGATATATCCTGACCCTGAAAAATCATTAAATCAGAGATGTGAATTAATAGCTAGATGTAGACATCGGAATAAATTTAAACTATAGACAAATTTTCATCGATAATGCTTAAATAAAAAAAAAACATAGGATTAAATTGAGATTAAGGTAAATGAATAAAAATAAAATAAAATAAAATAATGAGAAAAAACTATGTGATATGTATGTACTCTTCAATGGAAGTGTAACAGAATTAATAGGCATGAAAATAAAATTTGAGATTAAAAAAATTTTAATTTTAAATTTTGAATTTAATTTAATATAAGTATTACTGTATCCTTACGTAAAGTTATTAAAGAAAGTTGTATTTATCTAAATTAGAATTAAATCTGGAGTTTTAAGTAGAAAAGTATTTAGAATTTAAGAAAAAAAAAATCAATTTACTATAATTCCAACCGGCAATAAAATAAAATAAAAAAATTTAAAACCGGAAGTGGGCTAAACTCTTCACCCCTCTTCTATCCCCACCCACCCTTCTTTCCTATGTCTATTCTGAATTATTTTATCCATAAGATCAGAAGAAGTCCTGTTAGTTTTTTTTGGGGGGGTATTTTGGTGTTTTTGATTTATATTGAAAAACCCATAACAGGATGGAAATAAATTTATAATCCTAATGTGACCGGTTTTTGTTTTTTCTTAAAGAAATATATATATATATATATATATATAGTTTGGTATATGAAGGAATAAAGAGTTCTCAATATCAGTGATAATACACACACACACACATATATACATACATATATATATATATATATATATATATATATATATATATATATATATATATATATATATATATAATTTATGATTGCGTAGACATAGAGTCAGTGGTGACAGGAGACTGTCAGTTTCCCGATTATCCGAACATCGGATCGATAATCCCATTATTACGAAGCGTCGTTGGCTCTATGTTGACGCTATATATATATATATATTTAAATGAATAGGTTAACAGATTTTTTTAAATTATTCATTTTATCCTTACATTTGTTTCTATCGTCTAATCGCTATCGCCAAGGAGAGCGATAAGACGTTAGAAACACGTGTAGGAGTAAAATAAGTACTTTTAAAAAATAAATATCTTCGTGGACCAATTCATTTTAAAATATTTACTTTTTTTCCTCTTTGGACCCACAAAAAAAAGGAAAAATGTGTATTTATATATAGTATCAGTCATAGATTAGTCCACCACCGCTAACAATTTTTTTATAAAATTCAATTGTCTTCTGAACCAATATTATTTCGAATGGAATATATAATGTCTTCTTCCCCAACCCCAGCTATGGAGTTGGGTAAATTGGAGTCTCTAGCCATGAAATGATGATTCGTCAAGAGGAAGAAAAAAACTCAAAAAACCTCATAAGTCAAACCTCTACAAGCATGGCGGGGTAAACTGTTGCATTGAAGTTGGTAAAAGCAGGAGCATCTAAGGTAGTCAAACGTTACATTCAACCACGCTTTGACAACTCCTGTAGCAACGCTGATGCCAAGTTATATAACACCTTGCTCTTCCCAAGGATGATATCAGTGTCACAAAAAGGGGAGAACTGCTGTATAGACAACTGCTGGTTTTCCATACAACCTTAACTAGGCCTTTGCCAAGACTGACAGATGCAATCAAAACGAATATTTTTAGTTATTATCTATTACCAAAGTCTGTAGTATTGAAATCCTCTATCCAAAAATGAAATCACATCTTTGCAGCAGAAAATAAAATTTCATACATGTATAAGAGGTTTCCTTATTTTTGTACGGCTAGAGAATTGTATTTCTAGTAACAGAGTTTCAATTTCGTAGAGTTTGGTAATAAAAATATACCTAATGATATCCATTTTTATTATATGATACACTAAAAATAATAATATCAGTTATCTTTTGAAGAAGAAGAAAATAAACTTCTTAATTAAAAATAATTGGTAGAAGGGTACTTATTTTTGGGCGATGCTATATTTACAGTTTAGTCTGGCACATGGTCACTAATTTATGGGTGATGACGTTTAAGTATATTATCAATATAGAGCTAATGCTTATTTAAAAATTTTCAAATTCAGATTCATTAATGAACTTTTCGCTGGGTTTCCAGATATGCTGAATAGGAACGTTGTTAAAATTCAAATTTAAATGCTTTAGAATTTGAATATAAGTAAATTAAGATAAAATGATATTTCTCAATGAAACAAATTCATATGTTAAAAACTATATATACAAACACGACTATCTGAGTTTAATTTGAAATTTTGCAATTTTTAAACAAATTTTAAGAGGACATTTAAAAAATGTCCTGTTAAATTCAATACAGATTGGACAAAAAAAAAACTCATAAAAACAGGGCATGTCCCACAGCCAATATGGAATTCATGGCAACTCTAGTTTATCTAAAACGAAGGTTTATTCACTTTCAATTGATATTTTGGCTGCAATTTTATAGGCGAATTTTATTGAAGACCACAAAAAAAAATCTGTTTTTATAGTTTCTTTGTTTTTCTATTTTTCATTTTATTCATTTATTTTATGTATTTATATTTTTAAAACTAATTTTCTCTTGTTTCGTATAACAAATGTTAGGTTCAAGCTTGTACAAAAATTGGTCCAAATTTTATTTCCTGTGCACTTTCAACCATAATTGGTTATTTTTAAGGCTAAAATCCAGACGTTCTAGTTTTTGAATTAAAAAAACAATCTATGATTTTTTTTTATAATGGAAATCTAATCTCCCTAATAAAATAAAGCAGGAATTCTTCTAAGTTGTTGTATGGTTGCAATATTTAAACTCTAACAAAACGTCAGGAGAAAAAGCTCGACAGGAACTTCACAAGGATGCTGCATGCTATTTAGAACACTTTCAGGATGTACTATCCTACAAAACAGCAGCTGTACGGCCACTTACCTCCCATCTCACTGGCCATCTAAGTAAAACAAGACATGTTAGGCACTACAGGAGAAAATAAGGCCAAACTCATAAGGAACATTTTCTTGTGGACTCCTACACGTGTACATACCACTATTAGGTAACCCAAGGATTGAAGTAGGTGAGTATTTATTATTATAAATCTGCCTATTTTACTGTTGTAGAAGACTGAGCATTACATTGGGCTGGGATATCTGATTTTGTGCGATCAATATCGATTAAAATAACTAAGATTTAAGCAGTGTCACATTGACTAATATTAAGACCAGACTTTGTTATATATATATATATATATATATATATATGCACACACCCAAATAGATATTAATAGATAGTCAAACATGAACAGACGGAAATAGATAGAGGGATATAGTGACAGACAGACAGATATTAACAGACGATTATCATCTTGCCACTTTCTCACTTTATATATATATATAATATATATACGAGGATCATTAAATACGTTTCCAGACTTTTTCGTATTGGCACTTTTATTGATACTACACACAAGAAACTCTAGTCCCCCTCGAAGTAATCTCCTCCGGCTGCAATCCACTTGTACCGTTAAAACAACTTCTGCAAGGCCACATGGAAGTCCTCTTGTGTGTGCGTGTCAATGACCTTCGTCACAGCCTCTTTCGTCGCCTGTATTGTCTCATGACGACAGCCTCTGAGCTTAGGGAATAACCAAAAGTCACAGGGAGCAAGGTCTGGACTATAGGGAGGGTGAGGAACTGTCTTGATGCCCATCTTGGTCAAATAGTCTGTGACAAGAATGGAGTTGTGGACTGGTATATTGTCCTGGTGGAAATGCCACTGACCCGATTTGAAGAGTGCTGGCCTCTTCCGATGGAATCTCTTCCTGAACTCCCTTAAAACATCAACATAGTAACCCTAACCCTTTGGCCAATCAACTCTGGTGTATTGACTTCCTTACTCCTCCCACACCTCTCACCAACCCTCACAGACTCCCTGCCTTCCTTGAATCTCTTATGCCACTCAAAAACTGATGCTCGATTCATGCAAGATGCTCCAAAAGCAGTCTGAAGCATTCCATACGTTTCTGTGGCCTTTTTTCCAACTTTAAAACACAATTTTATTGCATATCATTCTTCTAAAGTGTCCTCACATCCAGATTACATTTTTGAAATTCACCAGCTGTGATAATCAGGCTTTAGTAGGGTGTATTCCAATGCCTGCTGTAGCTGTTCATTTGAACCTGAAATCATAATCGGTCAGTCATCTCAAGATGTATAGCAATAACATACTCAATTTTCAAGAGTCTACGACAATATTAAATGCCCATACAAAAAAAAGTCTGGAAACTTATCGTATGCACCTTATATATTAAAAAATAAACCTTATTTGTTCACATTTTTGGTTAGTCAATGAACTTTTCAGTAAATCTTTATAGTTTTTTGTGATTTATGATATTTAGAAATTCAAACTTGTGTGTGGATTTAAAATGTTGGCATCAGTCATGTTGGTGATGAAACAAGAGCATTGGTCAACTGATATCCTTTCAAACCTCTTGAGTAAATAGAAGAAAGAAAAAAGACAACTTGAGAAGAAGAAGAAGAAAGCAGAGAGAATGAGTTACATAGAAAGAAAAGAAACAAAAATTGAGAAAAAGACAGAGGATGTAAAGTGATACAGAGAAAGGAAAAAACAAATATAGAAACTTATAGTTAGAGAGAAAACAAGAGAGAGAGAGAAAGAGTTTAAATACTGTAGTCTACCCAGTGATCACCAATGAAAAAAATCATATATTCTTATTTCTAAAATTCTATGTGTTACCATAACAAGAGAATTTTTCATTCTTTTTGGAAAACTGATTGCATAATATATATATATATATGTGTGTGTGTGTGGGTGTGTGTGTAAAGGTCACTATATATATATATATATATATATATATATATATATATATCCAGGCCGTATGAGGTATTTTGCTTCTTTAAAATGATGAGAATATTCATGTTAATATTATCCTAAATTGATTTTTTGAACATAAATATCAACATTATTTTTGTAGAATATTTATACTAGTATCTTCATTCTTATTGTTTTTATCGAAATGTATATTTGATGCAGCTTCTTGTCTTTCTCAGTTGTTGGTTGAATCTAGCAATCTTGGAGTGTTGCTCAATGACTTAAAGATTTTACAACCTTCTCAAATGGTATTATTATCAGATCAAATTTCCAAAATACTTTTATAAAAACCGCAAAGATGAAAATACTAGTCTAAATAATTCATGGAACTATCAAAAAGCATTTCACTGGATCTGTAAATTTTATTCTTTTTTTAGTATTTCTTTATAATACTAATAGACCAGTCAAAGTATATATCGGTATTTTTCCATATCCTCTGAAAGGGAATATGACATAAGGTCTCTTTTTAATGTGGGAACGTTTGTTTTTTTAAACCTGTGGCCACTTCGTATTCTACACAGGTGGTAAAAAATGCACTGGCCTCCTTTTCATGTGCAACTGATAGATGCCGTCTGAGAGACAAAGTCTCACACTCTTAAATATCACTTGATATTTCTTACCCATGATTGAAAGTCAAAATTTATTGAGACTTAAATTTGAGTCATTTTTTTTTTTTTTTTTCATTAATCATGTTTATCTACCCAACAAATTTATTTCAAATTTGGGTGCAGCTTATAAAGTTCAGTTTTAAAATATATCTTGTTATCAGCCATTTCAAAGTTCATTGAAAATAGGATAGGCTTTATATCTACCCACACACACACTCTGAAAGCTTTTTATTTACATTACTTGAGATAAAAAGAGTATTTTAAATATTATTTAATCTTTGTTTTAACTTTAATGCAATTTGATTTTAGGATTCGGTGTATATATAAGAAAAACAGAAAAATTAAAAAATTAAACGATGAGCTCATATCAGGTTTATATATATATATATATATATATATATATATATATATATATATATGAAAGGGTCATTCAAAAAGTTCTAATCCTGACCAACAAAGAAGAGCCATTGCTGTTATAGCAACAAAATACCAATTCTTATAAAACTAGAAAAACTAATTCCTATTTTTCTAGTTTTGTAAGAAGTGTTAGTGTGTTGACTCAACAAAAATATTCAGCCATGACTCATCTTTTTGGGTGAAGCTTAAAACTTTTTGAACGTTAATAGCTGAAGTATTCAACGATGCTCAGAAGAAAACAAGAAGAGAGAAAATGTTTTTATCAAATAATTGTCATATATACGAGGTTCGTTAAATAAATTTCCAGACTTTTCGTATGAGCACTTTTATTGATAGTACACACATGAAACTCTAGTCCCCTTCAAAGTAATCTACTCCGGCTGCAATGCACTTGTTGTACTGTTCCAACAACTTCTGGAAGGCCACATGGAAGTCCTCTTGTGTGTGCATGTCAATGACCTTCGTCACAGCCTCTTTCGTCGCCTGAATTGTCTCATAACGACAGCCTCTGAGCTTAGGGAATAACCAAAAGTCACAGGGAGCAAGGTCTGGACTATAGGGAGGGTGAGGAACTGTCTTGATGCCCATCTTGGTCAAATAGTCTGTGACAAGAATGGAGTTGTGGACTGGTATATTGTCCTGGTGGAAATGCCACTGACCCGATTTGAAGAGTGCTGGCCTCTTCCGATGGAATCTCTTCCTGAACTCCCTTAAAACATCAACATAGTAACCCTAACCCTTTGGCCAATCAACTCTGGTGTATTGACTTCCTTACTCCTCCCACACCTCTCACCAACCCTCACAGACTCCCTGCCTTCCTTGAATCTCTTATGCCACTCAAAAACTGATGCTCGATTCATGCAAGATGCTCCAAAAGCAGTCTGAAGCATTCCATACGTTTCTGTGGCCTTTTTTCCAACTTTAAAACACAATTTTATTGCATATCATTCTTCTAAAGTGTCCTCACATCCAGATTACATTTTTGAAATTCACCAGCTGTGATAATCAGGCTTTAGTAGGGTGTATTCCAATGCCTGCTGTAGCTGTTCATTTGAACCTGAAATCATAATCGGTCAGTCATCTCAAGATGTATAGCAATAACATACTCAATTTTCATGAGTCTATGACAATTTTAAATGCCTGTACAAAAAAAGTCTGGAAACTTATTGAATGCATCACGTATTTTAGTAATATTCTATGGATATAGAAATATGAACATGACATACATTAATTGAAACTAAAAGAGTTTTGAACAAAAAAATTTCATTTGTTAATTACTTACATTAGTAATGTTAATTACACATTACTTAGAAACATCCAATATACAGCTATCATGTGAAAAACATGAATCTGACTTCATCCATCCTACCATTTAAAACAAAAAAAAAATTTTTCTAATTCATATCAAAGTCTCATTTCAATCCATTAAGTCAGAAATGGCATATTTTAACATTTGCTTACCTTTAGTGATCTCAAATGATTTTAGAGGTCTATATTAAATAAAAAAACAATGCCAAAAAATCAGGTCACACAGAACATTCCATTTAGCTGTAATTTTTGGACACTCACTCACATACACATAAATACACAAACTTAACCTTTTTGCTGGCAGATCAATTTTTTATCCTAGTAGAGTGAGCAAATAATTTTAGAAAATTTACAAAATAGTGGCTACGTTCAAACAAGTCATTTAATCATATATACAAACAAAACAAAACATGATAATTCGATCAGGGATTGTGTGTCATAATACAATATCAGGAAAATGATGTAGCATTCACTTTTAATCATGATATTTTGCAACCTTTACACAATTCTACACCACAGTGAGGCCACCAGGTGATATTTTTATGCATGAACATCGAGTTGGTCAACAAACAGCCAATAGACAAAAAATGTCAAAACATGTCCCTTTGCTTGTGTACTGTTGACAACAAAAATGTCTGTCTACATGCGAAAGAGTTAAACTTAAAAAAAAAATATTTGATAAAAAATTATTTATATTTGTAAGTTTTATTCCTTGCACTGTTACATCTTATCACTGCTTTAAATGATAAAGATTTAATTTTTAAAAGAAAAAGTCTATTTTCTTTTCTGAAGTACAATTCTCACGTTTCAATTAATGTATGATTTCCTTACAGCAGAATTTAAGCCTTAGATAAGGCAAGAATTTATATTTATTTCATTCTGATATTATCTCTTGTCATGAATATACATAACAACAACTTGCTGAAAAAAATCTGCAGAGATCATTGCTTCAACTTCTAGGGTGAGTCAAAAGTTTTGTAATATTTTGATGCATGATAGTTTGTGACCAAAGTAGATCAGGCTGTGACTGACCCTCTTGTGATTGGCAGTATCATGCTAGTTAGTGAGCAAACATGTGTATCATTTTACTCCGTAAGTGATTTGAAAGCCACATAGATGAATGTGCAACTTAGCCTGATTCGGGAACTTATGCTTCATGAGCTAAAACTGAGACATAATGCTGCAGAAGCAACTATAAACATTTATTACGCAAAAGGTGAAGGTGCAATTGATCAGTGTATACTAAGCAGATATTACAAGAATGTCAATGATTATATGAGGTCAGCTATTCTTAAAAACATGAATTCTGAGGCTATGCTCCTCATCGTAGAGGCACATCCAGCGAGTTATACCCGGAGAGTATCCAGTGAGTTCAGCATCTCACAGTTGGTCAACTTCACTTTCGGCAATAACATCCAGAGCTGCCGAATTATGTCTCATATTACCAAAATATCGCAAAACTTTTAACATACACTAGTATTTGTTAAAACATTGATTCATGATGCATCATTTGAGAACAAATACTCTTCAGTTAGTCATTGGCTGATATTCTTGGTAGAAATTAGTAATATAAAGGTTGCTAAACAAAAAGATAAAAGGTCACTCCTGGTTTTACTTCTTTTTGTGTTTTATTTTTGTATATTTTCATGATTTTATAAAAAAAAAAGTAAATTTTAGATATACAAAACATTACAAATTGCTGTAACTGTACGTTGACTCTATTGACGGTGTAAGTTTCACTGAGTAACAAACAGTGATTTTTATACATGAACTAGGTGAGTGGAAATGCTCGTTATATAACGTGTGTTGAGAGATAAGTTCGAAACAGAGGGCCTTGTGCCAAACTTGAACAATGGGCATCAGCAATACAGTGTCTGGGAGCCGGATGACCTTGAGAACAGGTGAAGCAAAGTTTCTGGCATACAAATTTGAAACACATAGACAGAAGGGTCACTGGCATGCAAATTAGAAGTGCATAGGTAAAAGGGTCACTGGTATACAGATTCGAGGTGCATAATCAGAAAAGTCACTGGTGTGTAAATTCAAAGTGCATAGACAGAAGGGTCACTGGTGTGAAGATTCAAGCCGCATAGACAAAAGAGTCACTTGTGTGCAAATGGGAAGCGCGTAAACACTAGGGTCACTAACGTGCAAATTCAAAGCATATGTCAAAAAATGATTGTATGTGGTGACATACACATGTGACACACTAAGCAAACTTCAAGATGACGTAAAAGTGCAAATGAAAACATTCTTATTTACTCCCCAGCAACATTGAAATAAAACATAGATCATTCATTTTCTCAGTTTTTACACAAAGTTTGGCATCAAATAAAACAATTATTTTTCTAAAAGAGTGTCAAGTTTCTTCTTTAACAAAAATTAGACGAATCAGTAACCAACAATACAACATGCTTTAATGTAAATTCTCATTGCATGTCATGAACACTGAAGTCGTTGAAAGTGAAAATCGCCAGCATTGAGGCCATTCTACTGAAGTTTCAGCCATGCTGGGCAGGACATATCTCTAAGATGAGGAATCATATTGTACAGCGAACTTTCCGCTGGCCATCGCAACAAAGGGACACCAAAGAAGCAATACAGGTGCTGTTTGAAAAAATCACTTGGTGCCTATCACAATGACCATTGCAAATAGTCCACCCTAGCAGAGAACCATGAAGCTCTAGCATCCCACCATCAACCATATTGTTTCCGCCTTTAAAACCTCCCCCCGCAGGATTGTACTCAAGAACAAAAGGTGGAGAGGGAAGAACTGCAACACTATACCACCAAACCCTGAAGAGACATTCAGCCACGGCTGCTGTGATTGTGCCTATTTGGGATATATATTAACCCATCATCACAATATAAACCCATGGTTTAATATATGGCCCAAATAGCTCAAGCATACAAAAGAAGATTATAAGTTGTTAGGATTCAAAATAGAAGTCTCATCAAATAATAAGATAGTTAATTTCCTGGATGTGACCCTAGACCTTTCGAATAACACTTATAAACCATTTATAAAAACTGATCAGTACCCTTCATATATTAATTTAACTCGAATCACCCAAAAACCATAATTATACAGGTCCTAAAAGCAGTAAATTTGAGAATGAGAAATTTATCAGCAAACCAGAAAATATTCCAAGAGAGTAGTAAGATATATATGGATGCCCTTAAAAATAGCGGTTTTAGGGAAGAGTTTACCTATCAAGAAGAAAATATACCTAATGATATTAATAAAGAAAAAAATAAGAAGTATGGTCATAAAATAGAAAAAGAAAAATTATATGGTTTAACCCCCCTTTTTGTAGACTAGCTAATATAAATGTAGGTGAATATTTTTTGAAACTAGAGGAAAAAATACAAATAATGATATACCCAGACCCTGAAAAATCATTAAATCAGAGATGTGAATTAATAGCTAGATGTAGACATAGGAATGAATTTAAACTATAGACAAATTATCATAGATAATGCTTAAATAAAAAAAAACATAGGATTAAATTGAGATTTAAGGTAAATGAATAAAAATAAAATAAAATAAAAAATTAGAAGAAACCATGTGATGTGTACGTACTCTTCAATGGAAGGGTAACAGAATTAATAGGCATGAAAATAAAATTTGAAATGAAAAAGATCTAATTTTGAATTTTGAATTTAATTTAATATAAGTATTACTGTATCCTTACGTAAAGTTATTAAAGAAAATTGTATTTATCTAAATTAGTATTAAATCTGGAGGATTAAATCGAAATGTATTTAGAATTTAAAAAATAAAAATAAAAAATTAATTTACTATAATTCCAACCAGCAATAAATAAAAAAAAACAGAAGTGGGCTAAATGAGGAGAAAACTCTTCACCCCTCTTCTATCCTCACCCACCCTTCTTTCCTATGTCTATTCTGAATTATTTTATCCATAAGATCAGAAGAAGTCCTGTTAGTTTTTTTTGGTGTTTTTGATCTATATCAAAACCCATAACAGGATGGAAATAAATTTATAATCCTAATGTGACCGGTTTTTGTTTTTTCTTAAAGTATATATATATATATATATATATATACACAAATACACAGAGGATGCTAAAAAATTGTTTAAATTTGAGATGTACAGGGTGTTCCAGAAAAATTTATATAATTTCATAATCTAATAACTTGATCAATTCTTGTTCAAATGATTTCAAATTTTAACATTATTAGTCCAGGTTAAAAGCGCAGTAAAGCTGGACTTTTTTTAGACCTTATTTTTCTGATGCAGGTACCATTGGGGAAAAAGAAAATCTTTGGCTCATTTTACAAAACTTTTCACTTTACTCTACCAGGCTTTTAACCAAGGCTTATCTTGAATAAAGCATATTATAATGGTTGACAATAAGCCTATTTCTTATTTTAATACCTATGAATATCATTTACATTGAGATGCAAATATACCATGCAAAATTCTTAGATCAAGTTATAATTTTTAAAAATCATCTTTTCAGTACTAGCAGCAGTAGATAAAAAAAAGGAAAAAGGCACAAGAAACAGAAACAAATAAAAGAGCAAATGAATGTTCAACAAAATATCTTTTTTATTTCAAGTTAATGAAATACTTAAGAAAAAAAAACAAAAAAACAAATTGTTTCATTATATGATGAAAGGAGAAAAAAATTGTTTAGCATAAAAACAAAAATGGCACCACTAAAGCAAAGATAATACTTAGCTAATTGCATTTTGTAAGTCAAAATCTAGTATCATGATGACTTTATAGAAAAATTCAAATATTACAGTTTGTTATTTTGTAATTTATATGAAACTTATTGCAAAGACATCTTGGAAAGAACTAGAACAGAGTTTTTTCTTTATTATTCAAAATCATAATGTTTTTTCTTGAACTGCTTACGTATATCTACTTTTCAGTACAGTTATCTTGTAAATCAACCAACTTGCATTGCAATGAGGTAGTGAACTCTGATTGGCTAATCACTCAACAACACAACTGCCATGTAAATTAGCTGATGGTACAACTTGCTTGGCAAACTCCAAACAAGCTTACAGTCAACATGAATATATATCAACAAATATCATTTAAATTTTGATAACTTTCTTTAAAGTAAGTTAATAATGGCATTATACACAGTTCTAAAGAAACTACCTATTTTTATCTTCATCCCAAATATTCTACTGATGAAAAAGACAATTGTTGTAATCAAACTTATGAATACCAAGTTATATCCCTATAAATGAACTCTTCTAATAAAAAAAACACTTCATATTCTATTTCTACTTTTGCTGTAAAATCAGTTGATTACAAGTTTGCTTACAATAAAGTTTGTGATATCATAATCTCTAGTTTTATTGTCTTTTTTACCTTTTGCCATTATAATATGTTAATTTACCACAGTAACAACTCAACAAAAATATTTAAGAAATTTTAAGTTGGGTGGAAGTTTAGAGTTAATATAAAGTGTATAAAAAGAAATATGGCCCATTTTACATGAAATACATTTCTTCTTTATTCATCACAAACGCAATAAGTAGATTCCCATTCTTTTTTGTAGACAAATTCAAATATTAGGTAAATGACTTTTTTTACTCCTTTTTTTTACACTCAGATCAAGTTTTAAGGTGCAGGGTTGGTTATTGGTACAGATATAACTCAGAAGTATTTGAAATCATTGCAGGTAATTATTTCGATAGAATTTTCACTTTTTTCCTAATTCAAATTTTTCTGACTTTTCAAAATTAAAATCTATTTTCAAATTATTATACACATCTACATCAGTATCATTATAGCAATTTCATAGATTTCTTCTCTCAGGATATAACCAAAGAAATCTATTACTAGTAACAATATAAGTATTTATTATTATTAAGAATATAAGTAATTTTCATTTCATTGTAGCACTGAAAAAAAAGATAGGAACAGTGATCTACCATTATTTCAACATTTTTAGTGATAATAATATTATCAAATATCCTTCATGAATGACAAGTCTTAATGCTGAATACTTCATGTTTAATAAATGATTCATAAACCATCTAACATTATAGAAAATAATGGAATTCTTAACTTAAGATATAAGCTAATAAAATAGCCAGGATCTATCTATATACTCTCTGCTGTGGTATGTGACACAGGGCCAAGTTTTTATAAAGGGGTCCATGCAAAAAATTAGCCGTAGTCTTAGTGACAAGTGTCACAAGGCTTGGGCTTTTATTTGTGTTTCACCTAAAGACAAAAATATGGAAAATATGATAATTTAATCCCAAAGGTCAGAGAAAGGAGGTGTGAGATAATAGTCACATATTAAACAACAGGTGAATCCACAAAACTGATAATATTTACTCTTCTAATCACAATAAACATTGAACCAAATTTCTTTGTTTATGAAAAAGAAATGTAAATAATGAATAATTTACGCTTTTTAAATTTGTTTTTTCTCCTTAACAGATGTTAGAATTTGCCTGTGCTATTTATTAGTATTAATATTATCTATAATCAATTTTTTTATACTCATTTCTTTCATCTTAATTTCTGCTGCTTTTTTTTATAAGACCAGATAATAATTTCATGATCATTAGTAAGCAGCATAGACTGGTAATAAAGAATAAGCTGCTAGCAAGAATTGAACTTGGATTTCTTATCTGCATTATTAAATAGGTTTGGCTATAAAAACCACAAACTGCAGTCATTTAAATCAAACCATATTACTATACTTTGTTTAACAAAAATTCCTGAATACGACATCTTTTTTTCCAGATAATAAAATAGTATTAATAATAATATTATCTTGAATTTATCAGATGGAACATTGTCAATATTAAATTTTTAACAATCATTTCTTCCATCTAAATTTCAGCTGCTTTTTATTCTAAATTGTAGAATGCTATTCAATATTCATCAAAAATTAAGATGAAAGAAAGACTAGTAAAAAATTAATAATAATTAGCAATAACGTACCTAAAAAATTCAAAATAATGTTACTAATAATACTACTACAAATGAATAAAGATGACATAATATCTAGAAACTCAGGGAAAATAGCAAAATGATTAGATTAGAATATCTACAGATGGTAGTCTTTGTAGCCAAATTGATGAGGCAGCCTTCACATTGAGAGACACCAGAGGAAAATTGATCTGATTCTCAGTAAGTAAAGTAAAGCTGGCGACCAGAAGGCTCCCTTTTCAAGAGCTACTACACTAAGGTGTAGGGGAGGGTGCAACTCCTTTCCCTGGATTGCTCCACTTTACCCTTGATACGTACCTTATATTACTGAGTGTTAAGCAAGGAGGTATCAAGTACCATTTTTAAAGTCTTTGGTATGACGCGACCTGGGATTGAACCCAAGTCTCACGAACCATTGGCAAACACTCTACCCACTCAGTAGAGGTTTATTATTCTTTACTACCAATACACATTGCTTACAAATGATTAAGTGAGTGATGATCTGAAGAGTTGCAATAGAAGCAATTGATTAAGATAAATACTTGCCATGTTAGAGATGGATATTTAAACTTATTTTTCTTAAACTCATACCACATTCTGTCATAAGAATTAATATGGAATTGATTTGTAACAGATTTTTTTAATTATAAAAAAATTATAACAAAGAAGAAAATCAAATCTAATAAATTTACCAAGTGTTTAGTTGCGTGAGTCTTATGGGCAGTCAAAGAGTCAGACAATGAGGGCTGAAAATTAGACTGTAATTGTAATTTGATGATGAACATAAGACAGAAGGTGTTGACCCTTGAGGTCAACACAGGTAAAATAATGATCAAAACAAATATTTCCAGCCAAGTAGAAAGAGATAATGAGTTTTCTCTGGAATGAGTTGTTCATGAGTAAGATCTCATTTAATTTAACCATTGAGCACTCATATTTTGTACATCATAGAAAAGTCTTAGATAATAATAAAGTAACAATATGGTTGGATGTATGCATCTTATGAATGGTTAAACAGTTGGACCTCAAGGGCTGAAAATTAGCCATTTAGGGTAATATGACTTAGTACTGGTCTCAGAGATAACTAGATGTCATCACAGGTCAATTTAGAGACAAAGCTGCTTTTTTAGGCAAAATGAAAGTGATAATGAGTTTAATATGGAATAGGTTGCTCAAAAGTAGGATTTCCAAAAGATTTCATTCTTAGGATCCAGAAGAAAAGATTGTTCATCAAAAAGCATTGTCAACAGAAAAAAAATCCTCTTTTCATATTTTGTCTGAATACTGTTTGCTATGTTATCCTTTTTTAACTTTATATAAACTAGAACTTATATATGAAGGTCAGTTGAAAAGTTCATAGGCTGATAAAAATACTCTCATGAAATATGACCAAATAAAGTTTATTTTTTCAAGATAGTCCCTCTTACAGTCCAAAAACTTTTTCCAGAAGGAACCCCCATGGTGTAACGAGTTTAAACTCCAGTTATGCTATTATATTCACTTTCAGATTAATACCCTTAGGAATGCTATGAACTCTCTTATTTCCCTCAGGTATGGGTTAAATAGTACAACTTCTAGAAGGATGGCTTTGGTACTCACAAAGGTTAATATGCCATTAAATAAAACCAAACCAAAGTTCCTCCATCAGTGTTGTAGTACTTGGATTTCATTGGTTAAAAAAGTCATCAACAGCAAATATGACATCATATGAACTTTTCAGCCTACCCTCATTTATTAGAATCTAAACCATGATTATTTCTTTCCCCAGCAAGTACATCAACTAATAAGCCATAAAACTGCCTAGTTTCAAATTGGAATATTTACATTCTGTCTTCCATTTTTTATTCTATAATCTATGAGGGATTTTCTAGCAGCTTTGGATTTCTTTCTTTATAATGGTTGCACTTGTTGCTGACTTATATGCAAGGTTTCCTCTTTTCATTCAGTCTTCCTCCTATTCAACTGATCTGTGAAACACTGTTAATAGTAATATTCAGTGAAAATTAGTTCTCTTACAACCAAGTGAGTGATTATCCATGATTTTTGTAAAAAATTATATATATTTAAATTCTACATGATTGGGTTAGTTATATACCACACAAATAACTTATGCGAGTATTTTCCTTCTCTCCTCTTTTCTTGCTCTTAAAAAAATGTTCCTATGAGTTCAGAGTTAATCTTTTGTTTTCTTTCTTGTTATGAAGTGTAACCCCAGAAAGAAGTTGGTTTTCCGTCCCTTATCCTGGATCTTGTAACAAATGAACTGAAGGAAGAAACACAATTTCCAATAAAGTGCTTTGATTTTTCCAAGATGGCAAGATCAAGTTGCGGTAGCCATGGATCATAATGAAATACTTGAACCTGTTAAAAAAAGAAAAAGTTAATAATACAATTTCAAAAATATATATTACATTCATGGAATTAAACGCAAATAAGATTTGATCTACATCCACTGTAACAATGATTAACATGGACTATCCATATAGGAGAGGGTGATAAATTACAAAATTTAACACTGTGACTGGAGGCTACCTTCAAGATATGGATTAAGAAGTAAAAATCACAAAATTAAAAGGACTTTTGGTACTTGACCCTCTTAGATGGCCCATGAAAATCACATGACAGAAATCCAAGATGGTAGCCAAATTTCCTATATTTTGGTCAATTAAGACAAAAAAATAGAAAGTATGCTTTTAGTATGTAATTTTTATGGGTTTTTTTTGCACATGCCAAATTTGATTCCACACTCAGAAAAGAAAAACGCACCCACCCATGGCTTAAATATGAATAGAATGAGATGCATCAATGAGAATAGGCTCCTGAGAGACCAACAAAAATAGTGAAGTTGAATATTTGATTATTCATGATTATACCCTATGCCAGAGAAAATGAACAGACATCATCAGATGAGAGTAAACATTTACATACAGCAATTTGGAAACAGCTATCAAAAGTAGAAAATTTGCTTATTTTTCTAACACCAAAATTGAAGTTTGTTTTCAATAAAAACCTATAAAAAAAAACGTTACATAGATGTTTGGACTAAAACAAATCTATTCTTGTCACATGACCTTGGACCATATACAGGGGAGTTAAAAGAGTAGAATAACAAAAATACTTTTTGTTTCATAATTAGTATTGTATTTTGAAAAGGGGCTAAGAAAGACATATATATCTATATATCTATATATATAGATAGATAGATAAATGTGTAAGTTGGCCAATCATAGTTGAGGGTGACCCAAAGGCTCCTTTTTCAATAGCTACTACACCAAAGTGTAGGGGAGGGTACTACTCTTTTCCTTGTATTGATCCACTTTTCCTTGTATTGATCTATACCTTATAATGCTGAGTGTTAAGCAAGGAGGCATCAAGTACTATTTTTTGAGTCTTTGGTATGACTTGATGTGGGATTGAACCATGGTCTTACAGACCATTAGTGAACACTCTAACCATTATACCAATGAGCATGTCAATATAGATAGATATTTGTATATATATATATATAACTGACACTGCAAAAATGAGATTTTTATTAGAGCAATAAACTTAAATGCACCGATTTAGAGAATAAAGCAATTTCCACTCCAATTAGCAAAGTGAATAATTTTTAGGGTCTGCATTCACACTGAATGTCATTTATTTTAATCATCTAATTTCTTTAAATAGTGAAGAAAACTCTGAAATACAAATAAGAAATTTTCACTCCTTTTTAAAGAGAAGCATCAATATAATCATAAATTGTTGTAACAACAAGAACACAACATGTCCATCAAATAAATTTTGATAAATTCTTTTATGTTATCATGAAAACTTTATAATTTCTTTTCTTTTTTTTTTTTAATATTTTCTTGGTGTATATTTTTAGATGCATTGGTGGCCTCATATTTAATTGCACAGGAAAAGGATGGGGAAGTTATTAAAATTCAATTCAAATTAATGAAAAGCATGAATTTACACTTTCCCTTGCTGGACACTTATAAAAAAGACAATCCCTTTTAAGTGTTCAATAACAGGTAAGATTCGGAATTGTTCTTTGCTTTGGGTACCATGTAACAAATACAATCTACGACATATTGGAGAAAAAAATGGGCACCACCAAATAATCCACCATACATTGATTTAAGAGATGCCATAAATGGGAATTACTCAGCATAGCATTCCAATGATCTTAATAATTTTTTGGAAATGGCTATCCAGAGCATTTTTAGTTTTTATATTTTCATGTAAAAACTACATTAAGTCATGAATATGTAAAATAAAATAAAATTCAAAAATAAAAACAAAAAAAATAATCAAACCTTTTGTGCTTTCAGATGTTTTTGTAGCTTTTCTATCATTGGGTTTTTGTCTGTAGCAACAAACAAAACTTTTACCCGTGTCTGCATCACAATATTCTTTGTCAATCTGAAAACAATCATAAAATTTTTTTATTTTAATAGTCATTAATGTACCATATAAATGTTTCAAGGTGTGAAAAGGCAATAATATGAGAAAAAATAATTCTATTCTAAAATAAAGGTATTTATTTATCGCTATAATTAATCGTGTATAATACACATGCCCAATTTTTGCTTATGAAATTCTGGAAAAAAAACCTCTCACGTATTAATAATACGCATTGACTTTTTTGGAATTTGTAAGCAGCTAAATTTATACTAATTTTAACATTTGTTCAAATTTTCATCTGGTTTGTATCAACTAAAAATAAGAATTTATACAGTTTACACAATGTTTCAAAACACAAAATTTACACAGTATTTAGAGCAAAGTAAATGTAATAAACTTTTGACAAAAGTTCATAATAGAAGAAACAAATTATAAACATACATTCCAGTGGCTAAATCTCTGTAGCAGTAAAAACAAAAAACAGAAATATTTTTTCCACACTAGTTAGTTTGAACCATAGTTATAACTTACTTTCAATCAAGCTGTTCAAAGTAAGCCTTCTTTCTTTGTTATGACTGAAACTAATTTATAATATATACATATATGTACACATATTTTTTAAACTTATTTACTTCCAAAGCTAACTACAATTTAAAAGTACCATTAACATAATCTTATATGAACTCATATTTGTAGACTTCTCAAATAAGTTACACCTCTCCCACCAACACATACAAAAACTGAGAAGCAACATCCTATTAATCCTTGAATAATAATGAAATTTTATTTTTTTCAAATTTAACATAAAATTTTATTTCTATTTCAGAAGGATTGCCTTATATTACCATAACAATGGAATTTCTCATTACTCTGAAGGGAAATCAGGTATGTAGTCATATTGTACTTTATATAAGTTGTTTAGGCATTTACAATCAGTTTTGTCAACAGGTCATAAATGTTTAACAAGAAAAAATTATTTATTTTTTATTAATATTCTAATTCATTTTTAAATTTTAGTTGTTCTTTGGTAAAATTCTACATGTGCACCCAATTCAAGTTCACCAGGAAAAAAGATTTTCTAGTAATTCTTTTTTTTTTTGATCTGGACTTTCAAACTCACCAATTTTTTTTTTTTTTTTTTTTTTTTAAAATTATTTTACAATTTATATGGGGTGGGGTGTTATTTTTACATCTTAATTCAATGTAGAATGATTACCCATTTCTGGAACAGTTAGTGTTAGAAAAGTTAGGTCAAATCATTAAAATTTTTTTTTTTTTTACTTCCATGGGAGGTTTTTTTTTAATACTTGTCAGCATGGAAAGGAAAATTTTAAGATGTGTTTTTTTCTTTGAAGAGAAAAATACTTTTTATGAGGTATAAATGATTTTTTTTACTATTACACAAATCACTGAAAAAAAATGCAATCAATCCACGAAATTTAATGAAAATAAAAATTGAATTATTTTTCATTAGGGAAAATGCTTGCATGTGACTTCCAAATAAGTATACATAAACTGAAACCCTTTTAAAATTTTTAATTTAACAAACTGTAATGTCTAGTGAAAGTTATTTTTTACATTATTACCATTGCAGTGTTGAGATTTTTGAGAATGACAACAAAAGCGTTGACTTTCTGTGTTCACATCTGACTACATTGTAACTGATTGTGTACATACAGAAAAGATAAGAAATTATGGCATTGCAGAAAAAGTGTTGTTATGCCAATATCAAAGAAAAGAAGAGTATGTAGCTATACAATTTCTGATTTTAAATGGTCTTTTTTTTTGGACAGTGCATACATTCTTCCTTGGAAGATAGTTTTATTTGTATTTGGGATCATAGGATTGTATTGTAGATATTTATCTCATAAACTAAGAATAAACAATTACTACACAAATTCTTCATTGAAGCAGCTAATTTGTATCCACTTTTGTCAGACAGAGAGCATCAGGCTCACTACAAATAAGAATCCCATTCAGGGTATGATTGTGTAGATGATACAGAAAAGTTCAAGCCTGGCCTTAGGGTAAGCAATTTTTTTGTCAGACTCCAGACTGAAAACAGCAGTCAACCAGGACTTGCCAAGATCACTACAGTCAATCAGCTATCAAAGTGGTAAGGAGGGCTGACAGGAAAATCCAGCTCACACAAGATGAAAGTGGGGGTTCGGTGTTTAGTGAACCCTAATAAAAGAAGTTGAATTTTTTTTATTCTCTTTCTTTGGTGTCTGAAAATACAAGGAGACAAGCATAGTGTGGATGAAGAGTAACTGAACTATTCAAAGATACAAGAAGAACTGGTTTTTACTAGAATGAAGAATCTACCCTACACATTGTGTCCATTATCAATTACTTCCATGGCCTTAGAAACTGAACAGAAAGAATAAAACAGAGGTCCTATATTTGAGGAGAATCGTGTTCTTGTGTGTCAATTTCCCCATCAGACAATATGCCATCAATAACATAGCAGTTAGTTACTAAACAATCATTATTATTAATTAGTATTTTGGGGTGCTGGGGAGGGGGATCTTGTTTTTTGTACCAACTGCCTTTAGTATTTGGTTTAAAACTTATTTGAAGAACAGCATTATAAATGGTCTTATGACCAAATAGTAAAAGCAGACAAGTACAACAAAAAAACAGAATTTTCTCAGCCAAATTTTTTTTTAAATATATGAAATATTGGGATATAAAAATAATATAGTTAAAAATATTAAATACAATTGTAAACCATAATTCAATTATGTAAAATCAAAAACAAAAATTCACAAAAAAGTACAGTAAAAAATGAGAAGACAGATGAATTAACAAACACACCAGTTGAAACAGTAAGTGTACTAGCAACATCTTTTCAATCTGTTCATTCTTTGGAAAAGTTTGGTACACAACAGGAAATTTGTTACGAGATGGGTATAAAAATAATTATGGATGAACTAATAATACCTGCTGAAATACATCCTAAAAAAATCAAAATGAAAGTTTTATCAATGCAATATGTAAATTGTTAGAGAAATGTATAGAATAGGAAATGATTCCATAAATTTAGAAAACAGCAACTGTAATATCACAAAAAAAAAGTTCTATACATTTAAAAAGTAATTATAGACTAGTTTGTAGAACATGTATCTTGTGTAAGTTTTTTGAAAAACTGATTAGAAATTATGTATTAAATTCTATAAGGGATGATATAATTAGTATATCAACATTACCGAATGTTTTTGAAAGTATTGATATTATAAATGATGGAAGGGGATAATGAGGATATTATATATTTGAATTTTAGCAAGGCATTTGATACAGTATCTCATTAACATGTACTAGTGAAAATCAAAAACTTAGGTATTTCTAAAAAAATATAGTAAATACTGCAAGGTGCTTTTTAACAGATAGAACTATGAAAGTAAAAATTGGTAACAATTATCCTAAAACATAGAATATATCCTCCAATGATCCTTAGGAATGAGTACTGGGACTTTTGTTGTTTTTAATATTCATAAATGTTTTACCTAATGTTATAAAATCATAAACAAGAGCCAATGATGCCAAACTACTTATTAGATCAATATCAAAAGAAACAAGACAAATGTATCAAAACAAATTGTCATATTGTGAAGATATTTGGAAATTAAGATTTAATATAAAAAAATATAAAGTATTACATATTTGCTCCAAAAGTATTAAAGTTGAATATAAATCAAACAGGGAATTCAAAAAGTAAACAAGAAATGCAATTTAGAGGTTGGCTTTGATGATACATTTAAAGCTGGCAAACATATTTTGTTGATTGTATCAAGGACAAATGGAATGATTAGTTGGATGGTTAGAAATTTTATTTCAAGGGAGGCAAGTGTTGTTTTAAAATATATAAAACCCTAATAAAACCACATATAGAATATTGTACTCAGGCCTGGATATTGGAGGGCATACAAAGAATGACAAAAATAAAAGACAAAGTAAAAGATTACAGTTATAGAGAGAGATGAGAAAAATTAGGATTAACTACTTTAAAAAGAAAAATGAAAGATGATCTACTTAAAACTTTCAAAATAATTAATGGAATTTTTAACTATGGTAGACATTTTTTTAATATCTCTCCTTGAACTGGAAATTTACTGTCAAGGCTGATGTCAAAAACTAAGTCCACAAGCCAATTGGATTTTTTTGCTAATAGAGTAATATATTTTTGGAACAAATTGTCTAATCAGATCAAAAATAGTAATAGTATAGAAAACTTTAAGATTAAATTATATCATTTCAGAAAAAATTGTAAGAAAAAGAATTTAAGAGGATATTCTTCGAATTATTTAACAGAATTTGATCTGTATATAGATATCGTATAAATAGCGTATATTTTCTAGGCAAAGGTATGGGTTTTTTGTTCCAAGTTGAAGTGAGAAGAAAGTAAAAAGCTGAGATTTTTATCATTAAGGGTTTTCGGACTATTGTCTTCATCTTTTTTGTTATTGTTATTTCCACAACGTTTCGGCTGATATGTCATCTGGCCTTCTTCAGGTGTTTGTCGAATTCGGGAACCTTCCCGGAATTTCGAACTACATCCTTTATTGAATCCATGGGGGTTGCCTGTTCTGATTCCATTAACTATAACTGGGTACAAGTGTTAAGTATTCCTGTATTGTTACTTGCAACATCCAGATGATTGTCTTAGGGAACCAATGCCTATAACCGTTACGCTATGTGTCCTGCTGGACAATTCGGAGTGAATTTTTGGGACTTATAAACTTAATGTTCTTACTTTACTAGGATTACTACGAGTATGTATGATTTTTTACCTGTGCTCATATTCAGATTGTTTTTTTTATCTAGCCTTTTCAATTATCAGTTCCCATATTGTATACTTGGTCTACTCAGCAGGTCATTGTAGCCCAACATGTGCTGATTCCTTAAGGCGTCTAATCCTCCAATGTTCAGCCCTATCAATTAAATGATGATTTTTTTTTAATGATAAAAATCATCAAGCTTCGTCCTAGGAATTTAGACAACTAAAAAGCAGAGATGCTTAAGGAGGCAAAAAAGCAAATAAAAAATAATTTACTGTTATATGACATCAAGTATTCCTATCAAATATAAATCATCTTTACCCACAGATGTAACCGAATAAGTACAAACACTCTAGGTCAGAGTAGACCTGGGAATAATGACAATGAAAGAGTACTCCACACTCCCTAGATCTCCAAAACTTGAGCATCACCATCAAATATAGTTGAGTCATAGCCAGGACACCTTTTTTTGTGGGGTGGGGTTCTTAACCTTCTGCTGAGGATACAGTCAGTGTATTCTAAGCTCAACTGATAGGTCAAGTATAACTTCAGTGAGTTTCAATTAAAATTGCAACAAAAATCAAGATAAAAAAACAATATGAGTTAAAAACCGATAATAATGAATCAAACCTGTTTTGAATTAACAGCCTTTTTAAAATAAAATTTTCTTAAATTAGAAAAAAAAATCAACAAAAACCAGGATTATTGAGTTAAGACTATGATTATCATGTTAACATATATTTTATATTTTCTTGTCTCTTTTTTCATGTCATTTGATTCAAGTCATTGCCTGGCATGCATGACTGATTCTACCTCAGTGTTCAGTGTGTCACCTTTCATTTTTTTTTTTTTAAATCTTATACATGACACACAAATCGACTTTTACTTATATTTCCCAGACATGAAAAAATAACACTTATCATAAATGTTACATGTTTTATCAAAGATAAAATACAATCATGACTGATTGATTTTAATGGAATGTCAACTCGTCTAGGGCTATTTTATGATTAGAGGTTAGGGAATTTTACTTATTGTACATTCATATTTACATTTGATGTACTTTAAGTTTTTGTACAAAGTTACATGGCATCATGTATTCTTATCTAATACCAATAATTTGCACACAATCATATGGTTTCAAGTAATTATTTCTATTTAATAATCATTGTTTGCACACCTATGAGTGAAAGAGATCTGTTTAAAAGTTATTAATATTAGATAGGAATACTTAATTCCAAATAACTATAAATTGTTTGTATTACGAATTGTCACTTTAAATTATAATTGTTAGGTTAGGTTATTTTTTTTAATGGCATATCAACTCTTGTGGGTTATGTAATGCTAAATTGTGGGAGTTTTTCGTATATATGATTAATAAAGAAATAGTCCATAGGTTCATATTTTTGTTATAAAATGAATTGTTAGAGTACAAGACAAAAATTAGTGGACAATTTTGCTTCACAGACACAGTCTTTGTAGATGGTCTTGTTTCATAGATGTGCAATTATGTTTTCAGTTTCGATAGCCATACTTTCTACACTCACTGATCTATTTAGGGTTTTGGTTTTATTGTTTTAATCCGTGAAAGTTTTTGTTTGTTTGTATGGTCTTATTTAACATTAGTTTTATTTTTTATAATTTTGTTCTTGATGTTAAGGGTTCTCAGGATTAAGATGATGAGAGGTTTGATACTTTCAGTCATTTTTGTTTAATTGTTGATTGGGTATGAATTATTGCAGATTGGGGGGAGGTTCAAGTTTGGTTGGAGTAATTAGAATGTTTTGCTTTGTTATTTGGTTCTGGATTTGTGATATGGGTTTTTGGCAATTAATAGATCAGTGGCCTTTTTGATTTTTTATGATATTAATTTTATTTGGAGATATGGGTTTTCTGTAGATATTTTAGGGGCAGTGGTGTGGGCGTTTGGTTTAGATGAATGCTAACTAAACGTATGGAGAAAAAGCTTGACGGCAACTGAACAAGAATGCTGCGAGCAATATTGAACAAGTCCTGGAGGCAACACCCCACAAAGCAGTAGCTGTGCAGCCACCTACCACCCATCATGAAAACTATCAAAATTAGATAAACCAGACATGTGGGACACTGATGTACTCTCTTGGACCCCTTCACATAGCCGAGCAAAGGCAAGGCGACCAGCTCGAACATACATACAGCAGCTCTGTGTAGATACCAGATGTAGCCCTGAGGACCTGCTGACAGCGATGGACGATAAGGAGGAGCAGCAAGAGAGGATCAGGGATATTTGTGCTGATGGCATGACATGATGATGATGATGGTATGGGCGTTTGTTATGAGTTTTTTTTGTTGTAGTTTAAAATGCAGTTTTGTTTGACAGATTTCAGCTGAGTGAAGTTTTTTTTAAAACTGTTCTTGAAATTTTTGCCACTTACACTAGTTCTTCATATGAGAGCTCTACATTTATCAGGTAATTAATGTTATTGTTACTGATTGAATTTGCCTTCTGTGCTATATTGGTGTAGGTGTTAACTTTCATCCAGGATTCCAGTTTTTTTCTTCTAGAAATGTTATATCATTTCTATATTTCACCTTCATGATTTCCCTTTCTCTTTAGTATATGTTGTAAGTTTTAAAAAAAGGTAGAGTAGTTCTCTTGACAGTTCGAGCATTTGGTTTCATTGGAACAATTTTCCTCCATGTGATGTCCATATTTTTCACATTCAAAGCAACTTAAGGGTGCAAGAATGTAGTTCTATTCTTTCAAGGTAGTATCCAATGTTTATTTCCTTGGAAATTATGAATATGTTGAATATTAGTTTGTATTTCTTCACCAACCCTTCTAATGGTTATGCTTTTGGAGTCTGTGACTCCTAATTTTTTAAAGGTTGTTTTTATTTTCTCTGGTAAAGCTATGAATAATTCCATTTCTAATAAGTCCCTTTGAGGTGTTAAGTTTTCCTTGAAGGTAAACTTTGCACTTCAAGTTGTAAATTTTCATTTTTATTATATTTTTGGCATATTTCTTGTTATTTACTTATACAAGTAAATTGTCACTTCTGATTTTTTTTAACAGTTCAAGAGTTTGCCCTGCTGCACACATTTTCAACCAAAAAAGGAAACAGTTCGGCTAAAGTTCTTTTTAGTGATTCAATTACAATGAATCTTGGGAATTCTGTTAATATTTCATTTTCTGAATCAAATTCAGAGACGTTTTGTTAGGGTTTTTTTGTTTGTATATGGGATTATAAAAAGACCTACTGAATAAGAAGTGGGAGGTTTTTGTAAGAGACAAATTAGCCAAGCAAAATTAAACACAACTCATCTGATTTTGAACTAGCTGGGTGCTATTTGGTTTACTAAGTGTTGTAAAGAGGAACAACAATTTGTTTAAAATATTGACAAAGAAACAATAATGAAATTATTATTTACCTGAGAATTTCTTCTTCAGAGGGTAAGCACATCTTTTTAGTCACATATGTATTTTTGTCATAGCCAAGACATTGTGGAGATGCCATGTAAGATGTTAGAAGGTGTTTATCAAGATGAGCACAAGCATTTACCTGAAGTAAAAAACATTGAGTTTATATTAGATATAAAAACCTATTTTTGTAAAGTACACTTAAGCTTCTTAAAGATAAAAATATTATCAAATGAAAGATCAGTTATTCAATGATTTTATTCAGACTAGCTTCTTCATCTTTATTATCTTCATTATCAAAATATTTCTTCAAGTGTTCTCTGTTTTTTACAAGGTGCACTTGAAAATAAAAATATGGCAATGAAAACGAGTATTTTTATTATAATGATCCTATTTTTGTGGGTATTCATTTGATTCCCCACATGGCCAAAATGTGACACAAGATGAGTTTAATGTGGGGGTACCCCATTGGAATTGAGACTTCTGTGAGGCAAGAACAAAATTGTGTAGTTCTGTTGGCATTCTCCTCCAAGGACACTTTAGATACTAAGTAATAAATTCAGTATTTATCTCTTTTTGACAAGAGACAGGTGCTACCAATTGGGAAGGCCCCCTGAAACACATACCAGAATGGATGACCAAAGGAAGGACCACATTAATCCAAAAGGACCCAAACAAAGGAACCACCCCAAACAATTACAGACCCATAACTTGCTTACCGATGATGTGGAAAATATTAACAGCACAAATAGAGGAGGAATTTACTACTCACTAACAAGCCACAGATTATTCACTGAAGAACAGAAAGGATGCCACAAAGGATCCAGAGGCACAGCAGAGTTACTTTACATAGATCAGCACATCCTAAATGAGAGCAAGACCAGACGGAAAAATCTAGCTATAGCCTAGATTGATTACCAAAAGGCATATGATATGGTTCCGCAAAACTGGATAATATACTGCTTCAAAATGTATAAAATATTGCATGAAGTCATAAACTTTATCAAGAAAACCATGAAAACCTGGAGAGTGGAATTAACAGAAGCTTAGCTGAAGCAAAGATCCAAAGAGGTATTTTTCAAGGAGATGCTCTATCACCCTTACTACTCATAATTGCCATGATGTCGCTTAACCACATACTCAGAAAATGCACAGCTAGATACAAACTTAGTAGATTGCAGGAAAATATCAATCACCTAATGTACATGGATGACATCAAACTATTTACAAAAATGAAAAAGAACTGGAAACTCTAATACACGCCGTTAGAATATACAGTCAGGACATAGGAATGGAATTTGGCAAAGAAAAATGTGCCATGCTAGTAATGAAAAGTGGCAAATGACATCTGATGGACGGAATGGAACTACCAAATCAAGACAACATTAGAATGCTCGGAGAAAAGGAAACCTACAAATACTTGGGTATCTTGGAGGCTGACACCATCAAACAAGTGGAAATGAAAGAAAAAATTCAAAAAGAATATCTTAAGTGAACTAGAAAGCTACTCGAGACAAAACTGTCCAGCAGAAACCTTATCAAAGGAATAAATACCTGGGCTGTACCCCTCGTTAGATATTCGGGACCATTTTTGAAGTGGACCAGAGAAGAACTTAAACAAATGGACCAAAGAACAAGAAAACTAATGACCATGCATAAGGCATTACATCCCAGAGACAATGTTGACAGACTATATGTATCAAGAAAGGAGGAAGGAAGAGGACTTGCCAGCATTGAAGACAGCATTGATGCATCGATACAATGACTTGAGGACTACATAGAAAAACATGAAGGAAGACTGATTACAGCCATCAGAAACGATACTGACAACAGAATGATAATAATTAGGAAACAAAAATGGGAAGAAAAATCACTCTATGGGTATTTTAAATGACTAATAAACAACATCTAACACAAGAAAACCTGGACATGGCTAAGAAAAGGAAACTTTTAAGAGAGAAACAGAATCTCTCCTAATAGCAGCACAAAACAAAGCCATAAGAACTAATTATGTCAAGAATAGATAAGACACAACAAAATAGCAAATGTAGGTTATGAGGTAATAGAGACAAAACGATCAATCACATAATAAGCGAATGCAGAAAATTAGAATAGAAGGAATATAAGACTAGACACGACTGGGTGAGCAAGTTGATACACTGGGAGATGTGCAAAAATTTTTAATTTGACCATACAAACAAATGGTATATGCACAACCCAGCATCTGTCCTAGAAAATGACACACATAAACTCCTATGGGACTTTGACATACAGACAGATCATCTAATCTTAGCCAGAAGACTAGACCTTATAATAATCAAAAAAAAAAAAAAAGACAGACAGAATTTGCAAAATTGTTGACTTTGCTGTCCCAGCTGACCACAGAATAAAACTGAAAGAAAGTGAAAAGAAGGATAAGTACCTCGACCTTGATAGGAAATTGAAAAAACTATGGAACATGACGGTGACAATTATACCAATTGTGATTGGTTCTTTTGGTACAGTAACAAAGGATTATTAATGAGACTGGAGGACTTGGAAGTTGGAGGACAAGTGGAGACCATCCCAACTACAGCATTATTGAGAATGGCCAGAATACTGAGAAGAGGCCTGGAGACTTGTTCTCACTCAGTCTCCAGTGAAAGACCATCAGCTAAAACTGATGTGAAAAACTCTGAATGAGTAAATAATAATAATAATAATGTGGGTGATAGCTTACATACACATCCTGATCATTTTTTTTCAAAGGGAGATAATAATGTTAATTATATAGTCCATCTATTGATTTATTTGCAGTTATTTATTAATATAAATTCTATGAACAATATGTGACTCAACATCAAGCTTAACTGCCTCCAAAGAATAATTTTTAAGGAGTAAAAAATAAGTCATTTCATAATTTTAGATAAAAAAGTGATTGGTTATTCTGACAAATTAGTTTAATTGTCTATTTTTCGGACAAATTCTGAATATTTCTGTTGGAAATTATTCCAGGTGAAAATTTAAAGCAAATCATTTTTTTCTTTCTTTTTAGAAATATTTTGAATGAAAAAGTTTTTTTGTTTTTTTTTAAAAAAACAACATGATCTTTTTTTATCGTAAACATTATTTCCCTCATTGTTTAAAAACATTACAAACTATGTCAAAGTGATATGAATTACTAAAAAAAAGTGTTAATTTGAGAATTTCCACCATGAACAGGATACAACATAAGGCCAATTTTTAAGTGGAATTTAACAGGTTTGAAGTTTTCCTTCTCCTAGACTGTTTATACCAACATTAAAGTGCTCAATCTGCTCTAGTATTTACTCCTAGTTAGAGGAAAAATAGTTGAATTCATACCTTTCTCAAAGGTATTAGTGCAATGTGAACTGCAAACAGCCTCATCCAGGATTTGAACTCAGGTCACTGTGATCATTTTCTAGAACAATAACCATTACACTACAAGCACTTCCTATGGCTGACATTATAAATAGGAGAGTAAGCACCAAGAATTCTAATTTTTACAGATGAGAGGGTCAAGGTACTGTTTTTGCTGGTATCACTGACAACCCAATTGTAAAATACAAAATTTTCAGAAAAAGAATAAACAGTACTTTTCATTTATTTTGCTAAGATATTTGTAGTAGACTTAGCAAAATGAAAATAATCTTGATTACTTTTACAAATTATAGATTTTTTTCATGATTTTATAAAGCACCTTTAATCTCAAGTTCTGTGTTTTAAAAGGTGGAAATAAATTGTCAATGTTGCCCATTGTGGCTAACTGAATATGTTTTTCATCACAGAAAACCAATAACTGAACAAAATTAGTAAAACAAAACAGAATGGAATGTTTGATATACAATAGTCTTGTTATCAATAAGATTTACAAGTAAAAATTTTAATATATTTTAGTTAAACTTCTTTTTTTTGTCATTTAAAATTCTTCATTATATTTAGTTTACTAATTTAACAAAGTATTTAGTAATCCAACCCTTACATCGTAAGCAGGATACAATGCAAGGTCATTTTAATAAAAAATAAAATAAAATAAAAAGAGTTTGAATGATAATGACTTCCTTTAGAACAGTTTAAATCTCCAAGAAATTTCTTAGCTAGATTTACTTTCAACTGTTCATAGAAAAAGGCCAGCTCAGTTACACCTTGATATGTCTCTCAAAGGTTATTATGTGATCACACAATCTTTTTCATGTCATGTGCTACAAATATAAATGTGATAATTATTATACAATTCATTTTCTGGTATATATGCATGTAATTGATTACTTTAACTGACAGATGAATATAAACACACCTCTTGTTATAATGGCAATAATAGTTGTATCAATAGCAAGGTATATTAACAATACAATTGATTTTGATTTAAATAATACAAAGTAGCCAAATTATTTGAGATTTAATATAAGTTATGATATTCTATCGATATTATTCACATCACATAAAATCTTTAGGAAAGAATCTATCGTAATGATCCAACTTTTGTATATTATCATAACACAACAAAAATGGCACATCACAGTGAGATCTTTGTTACCCCAATAAAGCAATTTCCAAATTAATCTGAAACCTAGTGTGGTGTCAACATTCATGCTCACCTGATCATTATAATTTCTCAAGGGAGATAACTATTAAATGCTAACAATGGAGTACTTCCACTAAATTATTTGTTTAAAAATAATTTAAATTCTCTCAACATTGAGCCCTATAGCACCCTTTAATTGAATTTCTATAAAATTCTTATCCAAAATCTTATTCATAAATTTCAGATTTTATAAATACTGATGTGAAGATCCTCACCCAATCAACTCCATTTCGTAAATGGATGCCAACAAACTGCTTGCCTTCAAAGTTGTCATCAATGTATTGATTTGCTTGTCGGTCAATTGATTCTGACCACAGAAGGTATTTCTGCAAAAGAACATATTTCTCCTCAACAGGGAAACTGGCTGGAGCACCTCGCATGGCAATAACTGGATACTTGTGAGGAGGATACCTGAAAATATTTGATAAAATATATCAACAGTTGGATAGGAAAAAACAAAAAATTTATCTATTGGTAATATTTTAAGCTTACTTCAGAAATAACAATCTATGTCTACCTCTAACTTTCAACAAGTCTGAGTAAATACGTTTACCTTGAAATTATTCTTATTAGTTAATCTAAGTTTTTATTAGATACGTTCAATTAAGGAGCCCCATATGAGAAATAAAATTAGTCAAAGATTGATATGATTAATACACAAATCACTGCCATATAGGGAAGTATATATATATATATATATACACAGACACACATACATGTCTGAGAGTGTGTATGGTAGCAACCAAAAATAAATATAATCCTATTAACTTATTTTATAAAAAGTTAATTTTCTTCAACACAAAAGATCCAAAGTTTTTCTTATTAGGGATTACTTCTAAGCAAATTCTAGAGTATTGAAACTAATTGATTGACTTTAACAGTATTATAGGAAGACTATTTTCCCTTCAGTATTATAGGAAGACTTGGTTCCTTGCAAAAATAAAATCTTAGAAAATTCCATTAATGCTTCAATTTTTCTGTTTTAGCTCAACAATTTAGGGCAATTAACAGGTCCTACAACACATCATAGTACCAATTTATAACTAAGATTTTATATACTTTGTAAAAATGAAAGATGTTCTCTCTCTCTCTCACTTTCCTTTCCCTACTTTCACTTCCACACCATGCAGTCATTTTTTTGCATTATGCAAGGAATATTAAGAATTTATTAATCTTTTTTTGTCCATTCCACTCACGTTTCATTTGAAGGTTATATTTTTTTACAAATCTCAGATTTCAGCTTACGGAAACTTTAGAGAATTGGAGAAGTCAGAAATCACCCAGCAAAATCTAGATGAGGTGGAGGGGGTGACATACCAGGGTCATGCAATGTTTTGCCAACAAACCTTACATGAGACTTGTATAATATTCACAATGAATGCTGTTTCACAGGTGGCTCAGTAATCACATGGAAGAGTGTACACATATGCAATTTGATTGTCTGTCAAATTGCATCAAGGCAACACAACCAACTGTTGAGATATTCATTTTGAATATCTCAAGAGTTGGTTTAGAATTCCCACCCAGCTGATTGTGTATTTTTGACTCTCAATGACAAATTTGCATCTTCATCTATTGAACTCGTAATTTCTCACTTATTTCTGGACGAATCTTTAAAATATTTATATAATTGGAACAAAAATAAAATAAGATTTTCAAATATGTAATTTTTAAGAGTTTTTATCCATTTAATTTTGTTTTTACAGCAAGTTAAAATGGTATTTCACTGCAAATAACCAAAAAAGAAAAAAATGATTTTTTTTAAAGACTTAATTTTTTTACTTTGTCTTCCTTTGCAAAAAAGTGAAATGGTCAATCTTCATCAATATTCTTGAAATTGAACATTCAATCAGAGGACACAGGAACTACAACTAGGACATTATTTTTTTTTCTTGGACTTGTGAAAGCGAAAATACAACCAAGTAAAGTCAACAGAGGTTCCTTTAAAGTTATAAGGTAAACTGAAATGACACATCCACTGAGTGGTTGATGGTAATCTCAGAATTATTTTGATGTATTATCTGTGAAATTAGCATAATTTCAAGAGTTTCGGCTTTTTAGTCAAAGTTTCCATTTTGGAAAAATGGACCAAAAATTAAGGCTAAAAAACAAACAGCACTTATGTCAATTTCTAATTACTTTTTTCATTTTCTACAAAATAGAATAACTATAATAATTTTGCATTTAGTTGTAAATCATCAAAAATAACTTTCCATTTTTTTTAAATTTTGTCTGATTATTTTGAAAAATAGTTTTTCTTTTAATGAGGTTGCATAGTTATCATATTGCAATTGAAATAAATGGCAAACTCAATAAACTGAATAATCATTTGACTCGTTGGGGTTATTATACAATTACTGTGCTTAAAAAAGCCCATTTTATATATTGAAATATAGATATAAAAGCTGTAGCTAAAGAAAACCAATTTACATTTGAAAATTGAAAACATGAATGTGTTAAATTCATATGTAACAATAATCTAAAATTATATAAAAAAGCATATTAATAAACTTTATAGATTTATTAATATACTTTTTTATTAGCTAATTTATTTTATTATAAATTTAAAACAAAGTAAAATAAAGGAAGTTTAATCTATTTGCAAGCTTATTTATCTTTTTTCATTTTCATTGTTGTTTAACATAAAAAGAAAAACATTTGACAGTGTAATTGTAGAAACAATAACAATGGATCCAGTTAAAAATTGATACTCAAAGGAATGAATGTCAAAAACATAAAATTACCTTTTAAGTTCAAAATTTTATGTCATTATTACTAAGACAGACTGGAAGATCTTTTTCATATAAAAATATTTTTGGATTCTTTATAGAACCAAAGACATGTGGATTAAAAAACCTTGCATACTATGGAATTTAAAATTTGTTTGTATCTGCTTACATTCAGGAGAATTCTACAACAAACAACACATTAAAAAAATCTTTTCAAAAATTATATAATTATAGGATCTGCATATGCAGCAGGAACATGATGCAGTACTTGAGCTTCTAACTCAGTAATTATTAAAAGAATAGCCAAGTAAATTACCATCAACAGGTGATAATATAGTTGTTGTGTACCAAGATTGATGGTATCCTGGTATAGTGGAAGGTATATATGATAACTCCAGTGCAGTGTGGTTCATAGCAATATCATGGAAAAAAAGGTACATATTTTGGGCCAGACAGAAATAATGTGTAGGATTTCAAATAGAAATTTATTCTGAAAATTGGTTTGGTCCTAGAACTTATAGATTCAGGGAGATTATGGAAAATTTGATCCTATAAAAGTATTTAAAACTTACATAAAACATCCTTTGTATATTTTTGAATGAATAAAGTATGACAAAATTTGGAGTTAAATTATTCATTGAATGAATTTTCACTTGCTTGATGAATGAATCTTAACCAAATTCATACTGAATGTAGTTTTAGGATGAATTTTATCATTTTATGCATGTACTTTTTATAAACATTTTCCCCTTATTAATCTAAAGATTAATATTGAATATATATTGCAAGTGATTTCTATTCATCCGGAAAATATATTTATAGTGTGCTTTTGAAAAATTTGAATGATAAAATACATGGGTTTGGATTTTATGGCATATCAACCTTTATAGGTTATTTAATACCAAATCCATTTTTATACATATAAACAGTTCTACATCAAAAAATTCAGTTTAGCATGAGTACACAATTTAATTGTCAAAAACATTTCTATTTCAAGCTATTTAGTTTAGTCAACCATTTCTAATTCAACCAATTCAGTTTAGTATAAGTATAGATTTTGTTTACACACAGTTAAATGTCAAAACAGTTCCATTTCAAAAAATTCAGTTTAACATACATACAGTTTCAATGTCAAAAACAGTTCCATTTCAAACAATTCAGTTTAACATAAGTACACAGTTTAAATGTAAGTGCAGTCAGTTCTAATTCAAATAATTCATTGAATAACTTTATGGTAAACTCTTTTTGTGAATTAATGAAATCTGTACATATTAATTACAATCTGAGTGCAGAATCAGAAAAAAAAGACAATTTTATATAAGAATACCAAGTTTCATCAGAATTGTTCCAAAAATAAAGAAATGGTAAAGAAATTACTGAATTTCTTGTTTTTAATTTGTCTGGGATTTTGAATATTTTTGAAGCAAAATGATGTCCCCTTTTGTACCCTAAATTTCAGGTCTTTAAATTCTTATAATTTTTTAATCACAGGGAATATTTGTATAAATCGGGTGGTTTCTAATGTAATTAAATAACAATAACATAAATTTTTTTAAAATCAGCTGGGAATGCTTTTCAGACTGTAATATTAGAACTATGAAAATCTTTTCTTTCATTCAACTTTATTTTTGTATATTACAAACAGACTCTAAAAAAATGTCAAAACCATAAATTTCTAGATTTCATCGATAAAGCTAAAATGCCATTGGATAAAAATATGAATATATAATTTATTTCTATAGCTAAAATTTAATAACAGCCATAAAAATTCCATGTTTAGCTAAAATGTATCAAAAACTTAATATCCTATTTGTTGTCAGTTTTTGCAAAAATACCAGGTGTAAGAAGTTCAGGATAGCTTCATTTTTGATACCCAAATACTTTTGATTCAATCTAAAATAAAAAATTATTTTATGAATTAAGTGAAAAGAAAAAATATTGAAAAAAATCCATGCTCAGGATCATCCATTACAGGGTTGAAATAAATAAGAAATATTTGAAAATTATAGAATCAAAAATATTTACATTTCTTTCCATTTATCTGGTTGAGTATAAGAAATTGAGACAACTTTATTTGAATTAAAATCCACATTAAGTCCATCCCAGAATTGTCCAAAGGGATTGCCTGAAAAATAAAAATTTTAAAAAGACATAAGTTAATACTTCAAACATTATGAAGTTATATATACATATATATATATATATATATATATATATATATATATTTCCATAAAGCTATCAAACAGACCCAGTTTTTCAATTTGTCTACTTATTTGATCAGATTGTTGCTGAAAAGTTACAAAATCCCTTATTCAAAATAACTTGGCTTCATTATTTATATATACTTAGATAATCAGATAGTTGGATCAAAGAAAGAGATAGAAAGAAGGCTAACACTGATAAAGACAGATATGTTTATGATAGATAGATAGATAGATAGATAGATAGTATGGAAGCAAAATATGGTATCATTTTTAAAAGGTTTTTTTTAGTCTGATTAGTCCAATTTTTGAAAAAAAAAACATAATAAATCTAAATTTTCATGATTAGCTCTATTATTCAAGCACTTTTTCATTAAAATTCAGCCCAATATGAGTGAGCAAGAAAAGAAACAACAAAGAATCTATGATTTTCTTAACATCAAAACCAAGCCAAAAAAATTTCCAAATTAATTGGAGTTTCCATCAAGCCCAGACCTTAACCACCTTGATTACACAATATGGGGTGTTTTAGAAAACAAAATAATTCCAACTTCCCATCCAAATATTGGTTTGCTTAAGGCTGCTATTGAGGAGGAATAGAATAAAATGTCTGAAGAATTTATTTTGAAGGCATGCAAGTCGTTTCAAAGGCATGTTGATACAATAATTGAAAAAAATGGCAGCTATGTTGTGTAAATTTACTGTTTTGTATCTACCTTCTTATTTTGTTGTTTATTTTATAAAATTAGAATGAATATCTTTTTAAATAGAGTTGTTTATTATTATACTGGAATATTCCTAATTTTGCTTCCACCCACTGTAAATAGACATGATTTTTTTTAATTTGCTAAAACTAATTAAATCACACATATTTGAAATTAAATGTTTTAAAATTTTCTCATCTCTCATACACTTTGATGAAAATCTAAAAACCAAAATGTTTTTAAAAAAAAAGAGTAATTTTTAAAGGTTTTTCTTACATATATATATATATATATATATATATATATATATATATATATATATATATATATATATATAAATAATGTAGTTTGCTATATTTATGAATAAAGAGTGCTCAATAGAGCATGTATATCCAAGTTAGGATAGTATCAACATAGTCAATAACACTTGGTGACTTTCAGTTTCTTGCCAATGCAATTGCCAGAACAAGAAGTTCCCACCAAGTGGCTATCCTTTTATATACTGTTATGTGGGGGATGATGAGAATGGTGAGTATCCCTTTATGTACTGTTATGTGGGACATGATAGGAAGGGTGATCTAGTCTGTAAGGACATTCTGAGAAGAGTCATCTAGTTAATACTACATGGTTAGTTACATGGCAATATTAATTTTATGACTTGTTAATTTATTTACTCAATTATGCTTGATTTAGTATTTTCTAATGTTTTTATTATTTTATTCTCATATATATATATATATATATATATATATATATATATATATTTGTATGTGTATGCATGTGTAATATAAGAACAATGAATCTGTTACAATATACCTTATTTCCCATTACAAGACAAATGTGGAAAAAAAACTGGCAAAAAATCACTCTGCATCTTATACCCCAATGATTGGATTTTGAGTAAAGCCTTGGATTAAACATTACCGGTACTAGAATAACAATTGAAACATCCTATTTGACACACTAGTTCCTTAATAGTTCTAGAATCAAATATATATAATTGTAAACTGAATTATCATTACAAATCAAAAAATTAAAAAAAAAAAACAATACAGGAATATGGTTGAATTTTCAGTTGATTATTAAAACAAAAAACTGATGTAAAATATATAAGATTATTTTGATAGTATTATATGGTAAATACAAATGGCCATAGTTACTGCTCAAGGTAGAAACATTGTAACTCTTCAATCAACGATGAAATATCCAACTAAACTAATGTCATTAGTTATGCAAAATGAAAATTAACAGTGCTATTATTATTTTTTAAGATTTCACTTGTATTTAAATGTAAATATCCAACAGGTATTATTGGATTTACAATAATAATTAGCTAATGGCGATAAATCATAGGCAGAACATACTGGAATTCAGTAAATGTTACTACTGGTATTGCATTGTCAGATGTTATTGTTGAACTTTATAGTATATTCGAGAGTGATATTGATACATGTAAGTCAATACTAGCCATGGCTGCATTGCTAAGCACTTGTTATAGATCATAATATAAAAAAATCAACAAACTAAGTAATTCAAGTATCAGTATGACTTTACTCAGATTCCAAAGTTCTTTGAGTAATAGATACATAGACCTGTATTGAAATGTTACTGGTTGTGAGCTAGTCTATAAATCCTAATAAAGTTAGCCAAAATAGGTTAATGATGAATGTAAATATACTTGTATCTAAAAAAAGTTAGTAACATATTTCACTAAAGTAGTTTAGGAAGAGAAAATTCAGAAGCCAGAGGAGGATTACAAAATTTATGGAAATTAGAGGAGTGAGATAGTTTTGTTCCAAAATATACCTTGTCAAATTATAAGTACATATAACATGACTGGAAATACATTATATTATATAATTCCTATATATGTTAGTATATTATCTACCTGGTCAGGCTCCTATGATAACCTAGAAGTTATAATAAACTTGTCCATATCAAATAATTTAACATAATGAAGGAAAAAATTAAAACAGTAGATAACAAAGAACAATAAATTAAAATTGGGTCACAGAAATGATGTTCATTTGAAAAGTGAGTTAATAAAATAAAGAATGAGTGTGTAAGATAAGTGACTGAAAAAAATGAAAAGTCATTTAGTCAGTGAGTGAACTAACATTATAAACAAATAGAAAAGTTGAAATGATACAGTTAAGTTACATATGAAAAGTTTAAGAAGTGAAAAGAAATAGAGAAAGAAATGTTTAGATTTTTTAAGTCAAGCTTAACAGAAAAAAGGAAATAAAACCAAAAAAGAAAAAATATTTGCGAGATTGGAAAGACTTAAAAATGACAAGATTACAATAAAATTTTTTTAAAGTCCTATCTATATGATGTTATTTACTTTGTTTTCTAAAAGAATTATCTCAAAAATATGAATATATATGAATTTTTTTCACAGTAAAAACTAGCAAGAAAAATGAAATAAATCTTTCCTAAAACTTTATAGCATTGGTTGATTGGTTTTATAGCATATCAAACACTTTTGGGGTTATTTTATACCAAAGTAACTTTAACAATCATGGTTTCCAATTATATATGATACAAAAATGTACCTTTACTATCATTTTAAACAGGTAAACAAACTTCTTTATCTTAAATAGATTAATTTGACTCATAAATGGGATACTAATAGGTACTATCACTCATGGTCAAAGTTAACCTGGGAGTAATAGCAATGAAAGGGTGATTCCACAACTGAATGCAGTTTACTATCATATCAAAGACACCCTTTTTTTATGAGAAGGGAGCTTACCCTTCAACAGGAGGTGTAGAATATTCTAAATTCTGCCAAAAGCGCACTTTATAAGTAGAAAAGGACAGTGAGTGTAATACTTGAATTATTACATTATGGTCAATCATGGTCTTATATAGACATGAATTTAAAAAATAAAATTATAAATTAAAACTTTTTATAATGTAAGCGCTCATGCCATAACAGATATCATTATAGGAAATAAACTCAGCTACTCAAGTTCAAATCCTGAACAAGGCTGAATTTCACATAGTACTAATACCCTTGGGAAAAGTATACATCCAACTATCCCCCTCCAGCAAAGGGTAAATAGTAGGGCAGACTAGGTTCTTTAACCTTGGTATGGCAACAGGTCTAGAAGGAAAACTGAATTCAAAACAGATATGGAAAGGGATGGGCTTTGCCAGGCTATTCCTCCCCAAGACTTGCTATATAACTAAACTCCTCCACCATGACCAAACAGGATAAGTATTATAGTACTAATACATTGGTAAATTTTTATTATCACTGCAGCTGTTACTACAACTTCTGGTATTAGTACAAACTATTCCATTAAATTAGTTAAATATTTGTTCATCCTCTTCTAAAGAGAAGAAACCGACAAATTTTAATGAAAACCATTTTGGAGCAGTTAGAATTAAGAATTATTTCAGTAATCATTTACTAAGTCTAAAATAAAGTCAGGAGTATGACCAAGTGAGGATCAAACTCACAATGGTCTATTCGTCTAACAAATAACCATTATATCACATTAAGTACCCCCCCCCAAGAGCTTAGATTTAGCACAAGGTTACAAACAAGAGTTACTTAGTGGAGATCAAATTCACTATTTGGTCTTAATGTTTGGATTGCTTTGAAACTTGACCTGTAATGCTCACTCTACAATGCTCAAAATTGTTTTGTAACATTTTCAATCCACATATAATGCTTGACTGTTTTATTTTCTTGTTTTACCTTTCTGATCGTTACTATACATTAATTGATCTTTTTAATGTTTCCATTTTGATTTTCTTGTTTCTTTATATACGTTAATTGTATAATAACTGTATGACTCTTTTTCTATGTTGAATGAATTTGAACATTTAATCCATTGATAAGACTAGCTTGCTAACAATGACACCACAATAAAGTACCCAATAATTATTTCAAACAAATTAAAAAGAACATACTATTAATTCTGGACATAATATTAACTGCAAAGTACATGATCATCACTAAACAACAAAAAAATTCACTTAAACCTTTTTTTACATCTATTCTTATCTTATATATCTACACCATTTTGACTCATATGAAAAAAGATTGACGATAAGAAGATAAGAATAAAAACTATAAATTCAATTATCTTTTATATGGGATATCATGTTTTTTAATAGAGTGTATTAGATAAAAGTTTTGTATAGATAAATAGATAGATAGATATAAAATCATCAGATAGAGATACAATTCTTTTCTAAAAATGATTACATATTATTATAATGGAGATCATATGTGTGTTTGTAACAAAAATGTCACCACCAGAATCAAAATTCCCTTAGTTATGTCATATTCTCCATAATTTTATTTTTTATCTAAATCTCAATTAATAATAAAAAGAGTTTTATATTATCAATACTGTTGGCCTTATCTACATACTAACATGCATTTGTATTTATATATACAACCAAATAGCAGTTTACAGGGTGAACAGGAACACTAATTTGCATCTCAATCTTGAAAATTTGATTTTCATTAATATTTGCTTAATTTTATTAATTTCTAATCATTTAGTTTTATTTTGATAAATATGAGCAAAAATACTGTCAAATCTTAAAAGAAAACCATTACCAAAAAGAAATAACTGTAATTTTATTCTTTACTAATTTAGTTAAATAATTCAATTGGGAAAATTTAGCAATGAAAGTCAGAAGTAATAGGAAGAACAGTTCTATTATTTGATTATATCACCTTTGTTTCAAATAATTTTAACATAAATATCAATAACTTATAAAGAAATCAAAATAATTGTAATATTTTTATGGGTTCTGATTTAGTCTTTCTAATTTAATATAATCTATTACATCAAAACTTAAATACTTGCATCCATATTTTTGCTAGTCTTAACATAAAATTACCTTCTTTCATTCGACAGTCTCCAGATGTATCTGAAGGTGATAGGTAGCACCAAGCAGTTCGGTTCCCAGGAGGCCAATATGTTGGTGCCAAAAAAGTTAGAAAGTCTTCAGCAAGAATCACAGCATGATAAGTTGAAAGTGGTTCAACTTGGAACCAATCATCAAATGGAATGTTCTTCTACAAGAAAATTACAAGATAGAAAGAAAATTGCAAATTTACCATGATCAATATTCACCTTTTAGGACAGATTTTTGTCTGATCTTTTAACACAACTTATTTAAACATTCACCAGATAAGAAGTGATTGATTTTATTTAGAATTTATCACAGAGAAACCATTTTACTTGAGTAATGCTTTATCATTGAAAAAAAAAATCAAATTTCTTTTTCAAGTTACTTCTAAGCCTTGAAGTGAAGGTTTCAAATTTTAATTTAAAAAATTTTAAGTATGATTTTAATAACTTGTACAAAGGAAATGTTTTAATTTAACAATTTCATAAAAAATACTTTAAGTGTTAAGGGCTATACATACAAGCAAAGAAAAACTTATTTATACAATATTTATACAGATAATGTGTAAGTATATGCAAGCTTTTTTTTAATTAGTCACAAAAGTTAAAATTGGTATACCATGGTTTATTTGAATTTTGCTAAAATTGATATAATCTAACATGAGAATGAATAAATGATTGCAAAATATAGGTAATTGCAAGATATGATTGATCTGAAACATGTGGTTACAGTCCAGGTAATGTACATCAGTGACCAGCAGTTGCCATCTTGCCAGTTTTCTACAAAAATGGGGCTGGTTCTATATTTATGTAAGTCTGGAACAAAGGTGATAATTCTGTCTTGTTTTTACATCTCCCTTTCCCCGCATGCAGGCAAGGCTCAACAAGGAGTAGACGGTTCTTTAGGGCCTGCAATGTTATGCAGGAGTAGTGTAGACAAAGTCCAAGGAATTCATAATGATATGTGGTGTGCATACAAAAGGCATGATGACATGTAAGTGCCTCTTGTAGGTTGTTTAACTGCTGCATGGGCATCCTTACTGGTAGAGATTGAGGAATCAGGACATGTCACTGAAGCATCACTGGCAGTGCTTGTGGCCTCAAGCAGTGTACTTGGTATGGGAGTGGATGGTTTGAAATTCCACCTTCCCCAAGAAACAGCAATTTCTAAGAGTAAAAGCCTACCTGATATATTAACTGATTCATTATTGGTAATCTGGAAGGGCCATAATGACTTTCCACTAGCAGTTGAGCTGATTTTGTATTGCTACTGTATCACACTTCTGAAAAGGACAGAGTTTATGGGAATATCTGTTATACCTCTTTGTCATCCAAACATTACCTTGAAGAAGGCTTGCTTCACAACGATGTAATGCAGTTATCCATTCAGGTTATGACTTGTAGAGAATAGGTTGTGAAGGAAGGAAGATGCAAAGTTGATGGTGAAGTAGAAGTGATTGGTTGGTTGTTTTGTTTTACTGCGTATAAACCCTTTTCGGGTCATTTAACACCTAATTAAATTTCAAACAATTCAGTTTAGTATAAGTATAATTTTTGTTTATAAGACTGTCTGTGCTTCATACATCATGTTTTTAGTAATTGCTGGAATAGGCTGGATGTGAAAGGTGAGCCAGCACTAAGTTATTCTAGGTTAAGTACACAGTTCAATTGTCAAAAACATTTCTATTTCAACATATTCAGTTTAGTCAAACAGTTCTAATTCAACAAATTCAGTTTATAAGTATAGATTTTGTTTACACACAGTTAAATGTCAAAAACAGTTCCATTTCAAACAATTCAGTATACAGTTTAAATGTAAGTAAACAGTTTTTCAAAAACATTTCTATTTTAAACAATTCAGTTTTGTTAAACAGTTCTAATTCAAACAATTAAGAATAAGTATAGTTTTTGACCACACACAGTTAAATGTCAAAAACAGTTCTATTTCAAACAATTCAGTTTAGCATAAGTACACAGTTTACATGTTAAAACAATTCTATTTCAAACAGTTTAGTTTAGCATAAGTACACAGTTTAAATATCAAAACAGTTCTATTTCAAGTAATTCAGTTTAGCAGTTTAGTTCTATTTGACCCATAGATAGGACCCTATCAGATGCTACCACTCCGGCTCAGAGTGGACCTGGGAGCAATGGCAATGGAGGAGTATACCACATTCCCCAAAGCTCCAGCATTACTGAAACCTCACCATCAGATTGTTTACTGTCATATCAGGACACTCAAGAGGGGGGGCGGTCTTACCTCTCTGCAGAGGTGCAGTTGCTGTAATCTATAGACCCAGCCAATAGGACAAGAAGTAGAAGTGGTGCAGGGGATAGCCCAATACCTTAAATAGGAGTGTTTTGGTATTGCAGGGTGACTCTTCCCACCTTGTCATTGCCTGATGAACCCTGTGTTGCCACTTACTATCCTCTAAGCATTTTTTACAGTAAGTTCTGTGCTGCCATTAGATTGGAGATGTGTAACTGAAGACTGTCTGTGCTTCATACATCATGTTTTTAGTAATTGCTGGAATAGGCTGGATGTGAAAGGTGAGCCAGCACTAAGTTATTCTAGGGCATCATATGAAAGGAATAGTCCCTGACAAATCAATATTAATTTGGAGATGATAGTATGACCTGGTTTTAGATGGTACAAAATAAGACAACAATTGATTCTATCTGCACAGACAAGGTATGCAAAATGCCCAACATAGAAGAGGTCAATTACTATATGTTAGAAAGGCCAGTCTAGGGATGGAATGATGGTGGTAATTGGCTCTTGGTGTTGATGCAGGGCCATGCTTGAGCACACTAAGAAATTAGCTCTGAGGATGCATATTGAGGCATTCATACTAGGACAATATACTGAACCATTGGCACAGGGCTTCATGTTTCCAGTATTTCTTATCTAACATAAATCAATCTATTTAATATTAATGATTTATTTGCATACAGTCAAATGGTTTCAAGTATTGCTGTGAAAGCTAATAATTTATCTTAAAATCAGTCATTTGTTTGAACGCAGCTAAATGGTTGTACATATGATTTGTAAGGGAATAGTTTGTAAGTAATACCATTTTTAAAAAGTTAGAGCCAATTTATTCCCACAATTAAGTATTTCTATTGTTTACACACAATTAAATGGTTTCAAGTATTGCTATTTAACACTAATAATTTTATTCAACCCTATTCGTTCATTTGCACACAGTCAAATAGTTCCAAGAATTACAATGTAATATCAATAATTCACTTTTTTCTCATAGTTAAATGGTTCTAAATATTGCCATGAAACATTAACAATTAAATTTAATATTAATCAATTCTATTTGACCAAGAGATGGTACTACCACTCTGGATCAGAGTGGACCTGGGAGTAATAGCAGTGAAGAGGTACTCCACATTCTCCAAAACTCCAGGATTGGAACTTCACTATCAGATGGTTTAGTATCATATCTGGGACATTCATTGGTGGAGGGCGCCTTACTCTTCTGCGGAGATACAGTTAGCCACAACTATTGACATAGCTGATTAATATCTGAATGGTTACTGAATCTATAGCATTTAAATTGTCTGAGAGGTGAACATCTTGGAAAGAGGAGTGTATGGAAAATAGACAAAGAAGAGCTTCCACTATAGCAACTAGATTGCTAGAAATAGCATCAGAATACATATACCATACATGGGCAATGCTGAATAGTAAAAAAATATCTGAGTAATCTTTCTTTGAGCTTAAAAAGAAACATGACAAGTACACATTTCTTTTTAATGAATTGAATAAACTTACATATGTCCTCCATGGAGGTAAAATAAGGGTTCGATTTATTGCTTTGGCAAATCCAAAAGCTCCAAGAAAATGTTCTGCCTGATTTCCAAAACGACCTACAGAAAAAAAGAAAAAAATTTGTATCAGGGAAAACAAAAAAATTAATTAATACTACTGGAAAGTTCTCTGATCAACTTCCCAAAATCTAAATTTCATCATGATAGTTAGAAAGACAATTCTTTTAATACTGTAAGGAGACAATTTTTAGAATCCTTGTAATTATTTTTAAATTTGTTTCAGATTATTAACAGAATTATGTCAGTGGAAAATGTAGTAGGACTGAGAACATTTCAGCACTTCTCATAACATCATCATCAGGTTATATTTTGACCTTTTGACCCAGCCAAAAATGCCATTCCAAGGTGATGCACCGGAAGGAGATGACACATGGCAGTTATGAGAGGAAATTGCGTGGGGCGGAAATTGGCTGATGAAATGGGACAAGCTAAAAAATTCCCATTGTACACTCATAAACTGATGCATCAGAAGAGAGTTACCTGTGAACTGCATGACAGTTATTTCCGCTTGATGACGATTTAACATTCGATTTCAAAGATCGAGTGGACGTTGAACTATGATATAACACAGTCAAGACGGAAGTCGAGTGCCAGTTGAGTCCAGTAGAGTTGGAGACGGAGTTATAGACAAGAGTGGTAAGGAAAGCCACACCCGGCCGAAGGGGCCCTCAGGAAGCCCTGATGAGTTGGGGTCCAGAGAAGATGCTGATAAGATGCAGTAAAGAAAGCCAGCACCCAGCAGAGTGGACCCCAGGGACTCCAGTTGAGCATCAGGAGAACGAGAAAGACACAAAGCTGACGGCCATAACAATGGGGTCAAAATATTACAGTTTATGTTCAGTCTCTAGCTCCCTCTCACACACAAACCTTGAGTAACCCTTTTCGAACCCTTGCAATAAAGTGAGAGGTACATATATTTATAAAGAAGTCTTCTTGCGTCTGTTTATTATTGGGTCGTTATGATGCTGTAGATGACAATATAACAATCATCATGTTGTGCCATCAGCATGGATATCCCTGACCCTTTCTCGCCACCCTTCTCTATCGTCCACTGCTTCCGGCAGGTCTTCAGGGCTACATTCTGTATTGGCACAGAGTTGATGTATATAGGTTCTAGCTGGTTGTCCTGCCTTTGCTCATCCATGTGAAGGGGTCCACAGGAGTACATCACTTACAAGTTCGTCATTACTTCTCCAGCAGTGTCCCACATGCCTGGTTCATCTAAGTTGGATAGTTTTCGTGATGGGTAGTAGGTAGCCATACAGCTGCTGCCCTGTGGGGTGCTGCCTCCATGTCTTGTTCAATATTGCTCGCAGCATTCTTGTGTGGTTGATGACAAGCTTTTTCTCCATATGTTTAGTTAGCATCCATGTGGTGCATCCATACAGCAGTATCAACGCAACCGCTGCCTGGAAGAAAGTGTATTTTATTTTATCGGTCAGGTCTGACTTCCATATGACTAATAGCCTATCAATAACTGTCCATGCCTTTGCTAGTCACGTGTTGATGTCTGTCTCAGTTGATGAGACATTACTTCCTAGGTAGGTGAACTTGTCTACTAGTTTCAGAGAGCTAACATTTATTGTGGAGATGTTGCCTCTTTGATTAAAGCATATATATTCCCTCTTGTGTGCATTGACATGGAAGCCTATGCCTGCAGCTGCTCGTTCCAGACTTTGTAGCAGGGTTTCGGCTTGGGCGGGTGCATTTGCCAGAAGCGCTATGTCATTGGCGTAGTCAGCATCCGTAATTGTTTGTGCACCTTGTTTCTTTCCTTTGTTAGCTTGAAGCCATTTTCTTTCAGTTTATCAATTTTACCAATAGATGCTCTAAGCATGTGGTCTAGACTCCCAGAAGTGTGAAAGACCAGACAATTTAACGACATACTGCTCCAACACTGTAATGCCGCATATAATAAAAACCCTATAGACAGATGGACGAAGGGATGCATCCTCCACTTCCCTAAAAAAGGTGACTTCGGATCAGCCAAGAACTACCGAGGTATAACCTTTACATCGATAGCGGCCAAGATATACAATGCTCTACTATGCAACCGCATAGAACTCAAAATTGAGAACATACTTAGGAAGAACCAAAATGGCTTCCAGAGGAATGGATTCATGACGTCACAAATTTTGACTATCCATTGAATTCTTGAAGGTGTACATGCAAAAAACCTAGAGGCAACAATATTATTTGTCCACTTTACCAAGGCCTTTGACTCCTTTCACAGAGGAAAGATGGAACAAATTCTACTCACCTACGGCTGACCAAAATAACCCATCACAGCCATAATGATGCTATAAAGAAACACAAAAGTAAAAGTCTGTTCCCCAGATGGAGACACAGACTATTAGACATTGTAGCAGATGTACTGCAAGGAGACACATTAGCCCCATACCTCTTTGTCACTTCTAATAACAGTTATTTGTATTTACAGTAATAATGATTTTTGCATAGGTTTTGCTGGGACATTTTTTGACGATTTCTTTCCAGAGTTATTAAAATAAATTAAAATCAAATATAAAACAAATGACATTTTTCTTCTTACATTTCAAATTTAAACTCATATTTCAGTGATTTTTTTAAGTCATAAAATAAAGTTTGATTATCTGAACAACAAATTTAAAATACACTTGTATCTAAACAAGAATTCAATCTTTAAAAGCTCATCTGGCCCTCTATTATCATTTGAAATCATCAGATCATAAAATATACCATCTATAGATAAGACAGAAACTCGTTTTTAATGATTTTGTCTTCATAGTCAGATCCATGTTTTTCACTTGATCAGCTGGATGTTGATGAGTAAATGATATGAAAACACTCTACATATTTTCAAAAAACAAGAGAACAAGAAACATTGTGTATAAAGTGGCTTTCAGTAACTGATCAGAATTTTTCATTATGTTTAAAACTCTTTTTTCGATATAATGTTCATAATTCTTGTAAAAATTACTTCATTAAATTATTTTACCTTTTTTTTTGCCTCTGAGCAATGCCTGGTATTTCTGCTAGTCCATTATACTCTGGACATGCTCAAAGAAAACTAAATGTTTGAATTATTCACTTGAACATTAATTAACATTAACTTGATGACTTATGATCAAGTTACACTGAAAGAAGCAGTTCCTGTCAGATCACTGAAGTTAAGCTGCAATGAGCCTGTTCAGTATTTGAATGAGTAACCACTTAGGAACAGCAGGTTCATCAAAGCTTAGTAAATAACAACAATCATTAACTTGACAAGATAATTATGAGAAGGAATTAGGCACTAAATCATAGCTTTACTTTTCCATCTACCATAATGGTTAGCCAATTAGGCTAGTAAATGATTGAGTTTGATTCTCACTGGGTGCACCATACTTCTGGCCTTGTGTTAAACTAAACTAAAGCTTAATGAATAACATTTGCCATATTCATAGATATAAAGGTTGGTTTGTTATGGTGTAGTGGTTAGCAAGCTGGTCTCAAAAGTTTAATACTTACTGGTCAAATTTAAGTTTATAATCATCAATATGAAAGAAAAATGTTAAAATGCTCATTACCAAAAAGACCATTTACAGTGAAAGTATTACTTATAAAATATTATTTCTTGAATATTCATAAGCCTAAGAAAAAGAAATAAAGGATTCTAAAAGAAAATCTCGATTTTATACGAGTAACTTCAACCAGTACAACATATGCTTGTCTGTACTTCACTGAACTTAATAATTTGCATTTATGATAGTGCAATAATAAACACTTTTGTTTATCTCACAAGTAATTCATCATGAGATTGGTACTTCACAAACGTGATCCTATGACTGATTTGACTAAATGTAAGAAAATCAACCAACCAACTTAAAATCTATGACTTTATTTATTTATTTTAACTTCCTACCAAGATAAAATAGACACAAGGTCGAGTTTTTTTTAAATGTTGGGTGCCATTCAGGAAGCAAGCCATCCGTGTGGCGGTTTTTGAACAAATTACTTCGATTCTGTTAGCATTCCCTTTGAGTGGCACCTCAGGCACCAGGCAATAAACCCAGAAAGTCCTTACTCCTTTGAGGCTGGCGGAAAAGCTCTCTGGAACTAAGCTGCAAATTAGCTTTTGTGCCACTCAGGCCGAAAGCCGGAGAAACGATGAGGTATAAAAACTTTTATTTTATTTTAAGATTTCTAAAATAAATAGATGAATAAATAAAATGAAATGAAATAAAAAAAAAAACAATAGACAATAACAAAACAATCAGTTCTGAATAATCTCCAAATATTTACTTAGTGTTTTAAAAAGATCTTTTCTTTTTATAGAAAATACTTTTTTTGTCCCTAGCTTTTTTTGCTCCCTTGCAGAAAGAGAAAAATCGTCTAAAATCAAATCATATGTTCAATTGTCGAAGAAACGACCATTCGATTGAAACAGGAGAGGTTAGTGAAGTAAAAACATCATAATTTTTTAAAAAATCATGATCGTCTGAAACAGCAGTATAACGCGAACTTAGAGGAATTTCCCCCAAAACAGAAGAAATGGCACTTGAATCTTTCTCAAATCTTATACAATTCTCATTATTTTCAAACATTAAACAATACCAAAAGCCCACTAATAATTGAAAAATAAAACAAAGGGCTTCTTTAAAAGGGGCGATTTAGGCTCGGTCACATGATTACAATTAAGTGCTTTAAAGGGGCACTACCCCCTAAACCCAAAACGGTTATTAACCCTTTTAAGAAAGACATCCCGCGCTTACAGTACGAACAGTTAAGTTTATTCTAACAAAATTTCTATGAGAAAAAAATCAAACTAAAAGTTAATATTTTTATACTTTTCACTCAAATCTTTAGAAATATTGGAAAAAAGAAGTTAATTTGCACAATGGAAAGGATGTACCTCACTGTCAAAAATTAACTCACTCACCCACTTGCAAAAGAACCGCAAATTTAAATTATTCTTTTAAATAGTGTCGAAATGTATGTTAGTAATCGCAATCAAATTTATATTCCTTTAAAAGATGTTTAAATAACTTTAAAGAATTATTTTTAATTCTTTCTTCTTTTCAGTTTGTTTTCCATATTATTTTCAAAGAAAAAAGATCCTTTGTTTAAAAAATAAAATAAAATTCTATAAAATCAATAAAATTAATAAACATTTTTACGCAGCAATATAAAATAAAATAGCATTAAAAATTTTGACTTATTTTTCTTTTACTGAATACTTTTTATTTGGATTAGTAACTTTTAAATCAAGTTTTGACAACTTTTTTAAAACTCTTTTTTGAAAACAAAGTGCCCCGGCCTAAAAAATAAAAGACACGTGTAAATCTTTTATTATTATTTTTTTAATTTATCATACTTACCCATACAAGGACAATAAATTAAGTAGCCTCGTTCATCCCATACAAAACTTTTAACTAACTTGTTATCTGCAGAAGATAAATTTAACATAAGAAGAAAAACGAAGGAAATTCTGTACATGATTCGATTGAGTGTTGCCATGTTGTGTTATGAGTCTTAAAGACGGTGCATTACAAACACAGGTTCCTTATAACTAAAGCGAAATTTTCCACAAATTTATTTACAGTATCTTTTAAACCAACAACGAAGTATTTAATTAATTGAATTGATACCGACGTAAAATTATACTGGTTTTTTTCTTTGGGTAAATATCTGGGAAACTAGAAGTAAATCCGTCAGTATAAAAATGTACAAATATGATAAAACACAAGGTTTTCAGAAGATGATTTTATTTATGGTTTGCCAATGTTCATTTTTCGGTTTTTTAAACATTAAACCTTCATCCGGGTGTTTAAATAAGTGATGCCGCATCTTCTGGATTTTATTTAAATTGAATATTATATTTGTTAAGCGAAACGAAAATATTCGAAAGTTTGAAACATTATATTTGCGTTTGTGGCCTTCTCTTTCAAAACTGTGTAATATAATTATTGTTTATTTAAAAAACAACGTATTCCCTAAAAAAAATCACATCACATCAGTCTATCTATCTATGTTGACATATATCTCATTCTGTTATGAGGTAGCTATTTCAAACATTCCATAATACATAAATCTTGGTACCAACAAAAATTCATTTTTTTTTAATTTTTTATTTTTAGTAAAACGAATTAATAAATTATTAAAGTTATTATTTGACCTTAAATTTTAGTTTTATTTGAAAGATAACATGATAATTATCAATATTAAAAGCAAAATAACATTATATATCTAATTAGTTTTTAACACATTTTAAAGATTTGAATTCACCAAAACTTGACAAATTATCCAACTAGAGATTATGAAAATTAAAAAATATTATGAACATTATTGAATACTTTAAAAAGGTTTTTTTGAATTAAATTAATTACTAGAAACATTAATAAACCAATTTATATTAAAATATTACTTACACATTGATAACTATATCACTATGGTATTTAAATCCAAGTTGTTGGTCAAAATTAATGATCAGAGACTTTCTTCATCACTTTACATTCCAATAATTGAGGTGCTCTTCAATTTCGGGCTTAGTTATTAGTACTGAAGGTCAACTACACACATAAGAAATTCAACTTTTTTAAGTATAGAAAATCGTATCAACAATTGTTAATTTTTGTATTTAATCTTGAAAATGGAAAATAAGCACATAAACATGGTTTTTGAATGTACAATTAAAAAAACTCAATGAAATAATTATTTTCGATTTATTAATAAAATTTCAAAATAATTATACTTTTTAATTGCCTTTTTAAAATTCAGTATTTTTCCTGGAAATGAACAACAAATATTTCACTATGCCTAAACACTAATTTTTACCTCTTTTATTTCCTGTTTTTATAACAAATTTACATTTTTTTCATACATTTCTAAAAGCTTCTCAGAGAATAAACAAATAATTTATCTAAATTGTAAATTTTTCATGAGTGGTAACATTATAAGCAAGTAGTTTAACACCTCCCCCCTGCCAATTTATTTAGTAGTTTGTAAGTTAAATTTTAAAAGATATTAAATTAATTTGAATTAAAAATGAATGCTAGAAAAGCAATAACTGAATTTCTTTTAAATTTTTGCCATATTTCTTTAAAAGAAAAAGCTAAAATTCAAGAATCTTCCAAAACATGACACAAGTTAAATGGAAATGAAACTGAAAATTACATTAAAACACACGTAAAATAGAATTTTTCAATCTGAATACAAAAGACAAACCTGGAAATTACTTAACAAATGAGTGTTACTATAGGTTTCCATACTTTTTTTCATCTAACATTTTTTATATCATAAAAATGAAAATATTAAAAAAAAAGCTCCCAGTTTCTTGAATTTAAATTTGAAATTTATAATTTTTTGATTTGCAAAAATATTCTTTATTTAATAACATTTTTAGATTTAGTCTGAGATAGGAGGAAAGTCAAAATCTAATACAAATTTAAGACCCCCTGTCCTTTTTAAGCATAACAAATATCAATACAGAATCATTTCCCTAATAATCTAAAAGAAAATATTTTCCATTAAATCATAAGATTAAAAGCTCACAAAACTTTTAAAAATCTAACATTCACATTTTTTAAAAAATTTCTTTCACGCACATGACATACAGAAAGTAAATGCCATTTCCTATATTCCAACTAATTTAATAGTGCCACACACGTCAAGTGGGGGGAGTTAAGTGACCTAAAAAAAAAGTCAACAAGATTTTTTATAAAATAACTAATGCATTATAAAATTCGTTCAATAATAAATGAACATAGAAAATTTCATTAAAATTGGATAATTCCCTGATTTTTGGTAATTTTTTTTTTTTTAAATCAGTAGAGATTTATTACAGATTTATCCATGACAACCATGTTATTAATACCTACATCTATCAAGCTTTCTCAGACTGAGATTGATAGAGATAAATGTGTTATGAAATGTTTGAGATAGATAGATATGATTTTTTCCTTAGGAGAAAAATAATTTTTTAAAAATACTTAGTAAAGAGCAATATTGTACCTTATTTTACTAAGTTTATTTATTTTTTGTTTATTTTTTAACTTCAAAAATAAGGCATCCATATGAATGTTATAAAAAAATGTAAATGTTATAAAAAGATGTAAACAAAACAAAACCTAATTCTCCATGGAATTATCTTTAAAAAATGTAAAAATCATTTATCTGAAACTTCATTGAGACAAATTAACAAAAAGATTGAGTGGGGTGGTGCAGGACAACAAAACTACAAACAAAATTTGTGGAAAAATGTCTTTTAAAAGAAAGCTCATTTTTATTGCTTTAAATACTGAACATTTTATTACAACCCAATTGTCAGCCAATTTTGGGGATTTTTTTAAAAAATGGTACTTTAGTAGGTGTACATTTTTGCACATAGTTATCAATGCACTTAAAATACTCCAATTTCCAGTTCAATTTAATACAGAATGGTAATTTTGTGGTGTCTGCATTCATGCTGAATGTGATTTTTTTTCATTATCCAAATTCTCAATTTAACAGATAACAATGAAATATCAAAATCCTTCATTGTTCTAAATAGAAGCATCAATATCATCATGGACTGCTGTTGCAACTGAATTAACAAAAAATAAAGCAAAACTGTACTTAGCATGTATTTCTTTCTACTTTGAATAAACAGATGTAAGGCCAGCACCAGGATCTCATCTCCTTACACTTGAATCTAATGTATGGGGCCTCTGCTCTATTATTTGTCAATTTTCATACAGTAGTATTCATAGAAAATATATAGAAAGTGCCCTGGAAAGGCACCCAAACAGGTTTTTCTCCTTCTGGTTAGGGTGTTCAGAGATAGTACACACTGACCCTGAACAGACAAATACTTAGATTTGGATAACATCATTAAATCTAAGAAATCCGGTTTAATTTTTTTACATGACATCCCATAGACATGTTTTGTAAGACATAAGCTCTAGGTTTAATGTGAACTCAAGAGTTTTCTGTAAACATTTTTTATATGGCCAAGTGACACCTGATAAAAATATTTTAAATATTTTTTATATGGCCAAGTAAAAAAAATTTCTTGTAGATGAGGTTGTCATATTTCAAAGAAAAGTGATAAACAGTGAAGAAGAAAGAAAAGTGTTATTCCCTATCTTTTCTTTTGATTGCTGATTAAATGATATACAAGAATATAATGAAATTGTATATTTTAGCATAATAATTATTGTTGTAGGAAATGGAATTGGTGACTCAGGTTCAAGCCCTGGATGAAACTTTGCATTTCACTTCATGCTAATGCCCTTTGGAATGCTCTTCTCTCTGCTACCAATAGGGTAGATTGAGTTCTTTAGCCTTGGCAAGGCAACTGGTCTACGAGGAGGAAAACTCAAACCAGCTGTACTCCCCTCGACAAATTAACTTTATGTTACATCTAGCTCAAGAGAGAGGTGTTGAGTAGATATATTTTTGATTTAACATATTATGTTGATTTTTTTACAGAAATATAATTCATTTGGTTAACAAGTTATCTTTACACAAAATATACAATTTTGTTGTTCATATTATGTTGATTTTTTAACAGAAATATAATTCATTTGGTTTTGTCCAGGAAAAGAAGTTATTGAAGTTCTTTAAATGCATTTGCTGAATGTAAATATGCTTACATAGTATAAGTTGTATACTGTTTTGGATGACCTCAGTTCCTCCTGCAAGTGAGTCACTTGTTGATCTCAATTTTCCTCTATATTTGTGCCTATAAGTAGGCTCCCAAAAATTTGGAATGAACAGATTTGATTGGATGAGAAAAGTGATAGGTGAAATTTTTTTTTTTAATCTTGAGTTAATTTGGAACCACTTCTGGTTTATTTAAATCTATTGGTCATGATTTTCTTCATTCAACTTTGAGGCTTTGAAACAAGATATTTCTGGAGTCTCCACAGGATTCATTTTTGTTCTCATTTGAAGGAAATTATCTTGAAACATCTATAATGGCAAAATTAATTTTAAAGGTTTAATTAATGTATCATTTATTGAAACTAACATAAATCCTGTCAAAAATAACTGAATTATTTACAGCACTTCAGTCAACATTCCCAATTACTTAAAAAAAAATCCAATAATGATATTCAATAATAGTTTTCACTGACCCAGGCTATGAAAGGCAAAAGGACTACTACAGAAAGCTGCTAATTCACACTCCCCAGACACTGAAAGCTGCATTAAAGATTGTGATCTTTTTCATGATCTATCTAGGCTGTATCTTGGATAGTAAGTCATTCATAGGAAGTAAGTGTAAATTAATTCATTTCTCATTGGGTAATGTCTGTCTCTTACGCTAGACTAACCCATCTGAATACTTACATTGTAGAGATATAAAGCCAAGTATTACCCTCTTCCACCAACTTAAGATTTAAATCAGCTTATCTCCCTTGCATCTCAAATTATTCAAAATGGATTCACTAAGATGCTTATTCTAGAAATAATCAACTTATATTGAAATATCCCTAAAAGTTTTATCACCATCATTACCCCCAGGTGGGGACTATAGAGGCACCACTGATAACTGACAATCACCTGCCATCTCAGTCACAGTAAAGCTGTTATATGCTCATCTACAGCATCATAACAACACAATAAATAAACAGACACAGGAAGACTTCCTTACAAATATATACCTCTCACTTTATTGCAAGGGTTTGAAAAGGGTTACTGAAGGTTTGCATGTGAGAGGGAGCTGGAGACCGAACACAACTGAAATATTTTGACCCCAAAGTTATGGCCGTCAGCGTTGTGTCTTTCTCCAGGGCTGCTCAACCGGAGGCCCAGGGCCCACTTTGCTGAATGTTAGCTTCCTTTACTGCATCTTATCAGCATCTTCTCTGGACCCCAATTCAATCAGGGCTCCCGAGGGCCCCTTCGGCCGGGTGTGGCTTTCCTTACCACTCTCGTCTATAACTCCGTCTCCAACTGTCTGCAACTCTCATGGCAACTGCCCTCGAAATCAACTCAACTGTCTCGTCGAACTCAACTGAGTTATATAATCGTTCGACGCCCACTCAATCTTTGAAATCGAATGTTTAATCGTCATCAAGCGGAAATAACTGTCATGCAGTTCAGAGGTCACTCTCTTCCGGTGCATCACTCTGTAGTGGCACAGTGGGATCTTCACCTTGTCCCATATTATCAGCCTTAATCCGCCCACGCAATCTCTTTTGATTACTGGCCATTGGAATGTGTCACTTCCTTCTGGTGCATCACCTTGGAATAGCATTTTTGGGCCGGGTTGAAGGTCAAAATACTACACAGCTCATGATTGTGAAAGACAAGCCTATGTATTCCCAGATGTTATCTTCCTATTTCTTAATCCTGATACTGTGCTTTAAAGGATGGTTTTGCTAGGCATAATGATCTCATCACATATCTATACCACATCATTTTTCTTTACAATGTTAAACAAACTGTCATATGACCCAAAGTTTGCAATGATGTGATCTCTATATAAGATGTTCAAGATCTTACAGTAGCATTTCATCTCAAAGGCTTCAATGTATCCCTGGTGCTTAGCAGAGTCCAGGATATACAAGGGTACAGGAAGATTAATACAAGAGGGATTAAGAAATGTTAAGACTTTTAGTCAGTATTACTCTTTCTACCTCTCAACCAGTTTCCACTTTTACACATTTTCCTGTTTGTCTACTTTCTACTTCTTACCATAGTAACTATTGACACTCAGCAGGCCTTAGATATTCATAAATACCTGAATTTACTTTGATGTGACAGATGCCTTAATTTTTATAGTAATTATTTGCTTTATTAAGAAAAGCTACTGTAAAACAAGCACAGAAAACAATGTTTATCCTTGTAATTGTTATCAGGTTAAAAACCTTAAATTTCAGAGCTTTGTAAATATTAAATGACATCAGGGGCTTACTAGATGTTATCTGCATTAACTAAAAAAAAAAAAAAATTTCTTGCATATATTTATCAACACAAAACCAGTTTGTTCCGCCTTTTGTTAATCTTTCTGGTGTTTGAATACTCACTTATTAGGTCACTCCATTACTTTGGCTGTCTTCTGTTGGTAAAAATTATAGTAGGAAATGTAGATATAGCAGGCATTGCCTTTGTGTATCATGTGACCAAACTTCAATCTTGTCTTGGGGACATAACTGATAAATGATGGTATAGTTGAAAAGATCAATGAATTTATTTAAAAAGAAAAAAAAGTGACATTAGGAAACTCATCTGATGTAAGGAAGAGGTTGGTTGTTTGGTTTTATGGCATATCAACCTTTGTAGGTTATTTAACTCCAAATCCATTTTTATGCAAATAGTTCTATTTCAAATAATTCAGTTTAGCATGAGTACACAGTTTAATTGTCAAAAACATTTCTATTTCAAGCTATTCAGTTTATTCAAACAGTTCTAATTCAGTTTAGTATAAGTACAGATTTTGTTTACACACAGTTAAATGTCAAAACAGTTCTATATTAAACAGTTTAGTATAAGTACAGTTTCAATGTCAAAACAGTTCCATTTCAAACATTTCAGTTTAGTATAAGCACACAGTTTAAATGTAAGTACAGTTTAATTGTCAAAAACATTTCTATTTCCAGCTATTAAGTTTAGTCAAACAGTTCTAATTCAAACAATGCAGTTAGTTCTATTTAACCCATAGATAGGGCCCTATCAAGTGCTACTATTCTAGGCCAGAGTGAACCTGGGAGCAATGGCAATGAAGGGGTGCTCCAGATTCCTCAAAGTTCCCGCATCAGTGGAACCTCACCATCAGATTGTTTAGTGTCATATGTAGGACACTCATGGGGGGTGGAAGTCTTACCCCTCTGCAGAGGTGCAGTCAGTGTATTCTACAGCCTCAGCCAATTGGGTAATACACAGAGTTAATGTCAAAACAGTTTTATTTCAGATAATTCAGTTTAGCATAAGTACACAGTTTAGATGTCAAAACATTTCTATTTCGAGCAATTCAGTTTAGCATAAGTATGTAGTTTTAATGTAAAAACAGTTCTATTTTAAACAATTCACTTTAGCATGAATACAGTTTAAATGCAAAAAACAGTAAACTCAAACCCCAGTTTAGTTCTATTTAACCCATAAATAGGACCCTCATCAGGTGCTACCACTCCGGGCCAGAGTGGAGCTGGGAGTGATGGCAATGAAAGGGTACTCCCCATTCCCCAAAGCTCCAGCATTACTGGAACCTCACCATCAATTGTTTAGTGTCTTTAGGGAATGCAGAGTACCCCTTCATTGCCATCACTCCCAGGTCCACTTTTGCCTGGAGTGGTAGCATCTGATAGGGTCCTTTCTATGGATCAAATAGAAGTAAATTGCATACTTATGCTAATATGAATTACTTTAACTAGAACTGTTTTTGACATTGAAACTGTACTTATGCTAAACTGAATTGTTTGAAATAGAACTGTTTTGACATTTAACTGTGCATGGACAAAAACTATACTTATACTAAACTGAATTGTTTGAATTAGAACTGTTTGACAAAACTGAATAGCTTGAAATAGAAATCTTTTTGACAAACTGTTTACATACATTTAAACTGCGTACTTATGTTAAACTGAATTGTTTCAAATGGAACTGTTTTTGACATTGAAACTGTACTTATGCTAAACTGAATTGTTTGAAATAGAACTGATCATTTGTATGAAAAAATAGATTAGGCATTAAATAACCTACAAATGTTGATATGTCATAAAACCCAACCAACCTTGATTTCCTTTTGAAAGATCTGTGTCTTTATCTATTGAAGTTCAAGCTATCCTCTTCCTTACTTGCCCAATTGGCTGGGGCTGTAGAATATACCAACTGCTTCTTTGCAGAAGGGTAAGACCCCCCCCCCAACGAGTGCCCTGGATATGACACTAAACAATCTGATGGTGAGGTTCCAGTGATGCTGGGGCTTTGGGGAATGCAGAGTACCCCTTCATTGCCATTGCTCCTAGGTACACTCAGGCCTGGCTATCTATGAGTTAAATAGAACCAAACAGCATACTTATGCTAAACTGAATTGTTTGAATTAGAACTGCTTGACTAAACTGAATAGTTTGAAATAGAAATGTTTTTGACAATTAAACTGTGTACTTATGCTAAACTGAATTGTTTGAAATGAAACTGTTTTGACATTTAACTGTGTGTAAACAAAATCTATACTTATACTGAATTAGCTGAATAAGAACTATTATACTGAATTAGCTGAATAAGAACTATTTGAATAAACTGAATAGCTTGAAATAGAAATGTTTTTGACAATTAAACTGTGTACTCATGCTAAACTGAATTATTTGAAATAGAACTATTTGGATAAAAATGGATTTGGCATTAAGTAACCTACAAAAGGTTGATATGCCACAAAACCCAACCAACCATCATCTACTGCTTTGAATATATAATCTTCCTATAACTTATGGTCACTCATCCAAGAAGCATTTAAAACAAGTAAAACTAGACTCCCACCAAGTGTATGTAAATTGCATCATACATGACTATAAATATTATTAGTATCAAGAACAAGTGAATAACTGAACAGTATTGGTATCAGCTACATAAGTGAGTAATTGTCATAATTCCATGTACTAATTGGAAGCATACCACTCTTATTCTAAGGCTATTATTTTAATATTACATCCATCTGCATGCTGCAGTTAGTATTTAGTGCATCACTGCTAGGGGTGTGACAAAACTGGACATAAGACAAGGACTCTGTTAGCCACTACCACTAAGGGTGATATTAAGGGGGAAAAAAAAGGAAAAAGCCAGGGCAAATAGCTCACTAGCTTAATTTAAAGCAGGTTCATGCTTAAAGTATAAGTATCCTTTCTAATAAAAAAAAAACAAAACTTGACTGCAGATTGATATCAATTCCTCTATTATACTATTGTTGCACAAAGTATGAAAGTCTATATTATATAGTTGTGATAAACATGGCGACAAAGATGAGGACATTATGTGGGAATACCCACTTCTGCAACTCGTTGCATAAGTTACAAACTCCATGTCGAGAACTTATGTGTGGCCGAACGAGAGGCAGGTTCACAGGGAAAAGAACAAAAACACAACAACTATGTGGTTAAAATGCCAAGGGAGGATGGAGAGCGTGTAACACATTGTGGATAATTAGTTCTAGTTTGAATTTTGGCTGGCAAAAGATTATCTTAACTAACTGGGTCCGGCTGGTAATGTCGCTGTTCGTTGTTTCTTTGTCCCGGCCTAATCAACCTTCAATGAACCCAAAACGCACCTGTATATATACAGAATGTTTCATTATTATTTCCGGCCAAGGGACACCCACAAATAAACCCATAACTTTTTGGGGGTCCATTTCTCTCTTAAAAAAAAACTGGACATAAAAATATTTCCTAGACTGGCCGTCTCCAATATAGGGACATTAAATTCAGACCAGTACCAGATAAGTACTTAACACTTACCCACGTCCGTGGCCATATGTATAAACATTTTCTTAATCTAGTTAATGGGTTTTTCTAACATTTGAAATTTGATATCCAGGCCGAATCTAACTCATCCTGCCACATATATATATATATATATATATATATACACACATACATACTCACACACACATGTATGGGTGCACACACGCACACGTGTATGTGCATATATCCAACTCATAGTGCAACAATTAGTCTGAAAATGACCCAAGAGATCGCTTCACAATTAATACACATGGGTTCAAGGTTCTATTGTACTTTTCATTTATCCATAATCATGTCCATGCAGTTATATTAGGCATTCTTATTAAATACAAATAATTTGCAGTTGTATGGTTTCAAGCACTCATAGCTAATAATATTTTTCAAATGGATCTATTTGATCCATAGTTTGGATCCTGACAGATACAACCACTCATGGAAAGGAAAGAGTTAATCATATTTCCCTTAGTTCCAAAACTAGAATCTCACCACTCAATGCATTTATTTCATACTAATACACCTCTTTGTGTAGAGGATACAGAAAAGGCCATTATGCAAACTCTAACTAGACAAATGGAAAAGGAGGCATGAACACAGATTTTTGCTATAAAAACTTACACAAGCTTTATGGACACTCCATAAATTGTTTTTTTCTATATCCAGAAGAGAGAAAGAGAGAAGTGGTGAGGTAGGTATTTCAGTAAATTCTGCCAGCCATTAGCAACACTGAGCTACATTGCTGCTGCTAACACCATGAGCAACATCCTCTGAAAAATTACCAAGTATATCTAACAAGTTTGATTTTTCTGAACTTCTTCACTAGATAACCTTACTAGCAACCTTTAACAATCAAAGTAGTACAGTGAGTTGCTATCCATCATCAACAGCAATCTAATATTTACCGATTACATTGTTGTCCCCACTCATCTCAGATCAGTTTTCAAACAGCTACATTCAGAATACCCAGATATTAACCATATGAACACAATCTTGCACACAGTATCATAATGGGAAGATTTAGATGTAGAGATTAAGTATGGGTAGACTCACATTTGTTATATGGTAGCACAGAAAAATCTCAAGCTGATGAATCAAGTTCCTATCTGGAACAACAATCTTGTTTACATATTGATTTTGTTGAGCCCATCAAAAGCCATAGCTACTTGGAGGTTGTTGATGCCTATTCTAAATGGCAAGAAGTCTTCTCATGCAACAATCTACCATTGCAATGGTCAATCAGTCAACAGTGTATTCCTGAAATTTTGGTGCCAAATAAATAATTCACATCCAAGTTGTTTGGCAACTTTTTGTGTTCACCCTGAATAATCTCCCGCTAGTCTCTATATCACCCACTATGAAATACCCTAGTAAAAAGACATTGCTTAAAGCACAAGGATGAGAGTCAGAGATCTTACATATAGTTCTCCTAGCATATTGTACAATACCTAACAATGTAGTAAAAGATGAATTGTCACTCATAGAATGCAAGCTACAACATTAGATGCTCTGTAAGTGGAATATTGCATATATAATGATCAGGGATCAAATATGAGATATTTTGTTGGTACATAGCACTGTTGGTTGCAGAAAACACATTTTCAATATTACCAGTAAACAGATGTGGAAATAATACTCAAAGTCATATCAGCAGTTTACCCATCCAATTGACCTACTACCACCACCACCTACAATATGTAGAATATTAGTAGTCGAACTATGTGGGTAAAATCAGAGTGACACATGTCAGTTCAACAATCTCATTTGTATTTCTACTAAAATGCAGGTGGCTCTGGATTTATAGTCTGGAACAAAGGGAGATAATTCTATCTTGTTTCTACATCTCTCCTCTCCCACATGCAGGCAAGGCCCAAAGAAGGACAGACAATTCTTTAGGGCTCACAATATTATGCAAGAGAAGTCTAGATAGAGCTAAAGAAATTCTCCATGGCATTGTATTGATGAAAGCTTGCATCACGATATTGTGCTGCAGGCATCCAGTCAGGGTGTAGCCTGTAGAGAATGGTTGTGGAAGAAGTTGCTAAGTTGATGGTGAAGTAGATAAACCAATACTTTGGATAGGAGCATCGTGGTATTGCAGGATGGCTCTATCTAACGAACCATGTGGATCTGTGTTGCCATTTACTATCCTATTTGTGGTGTTTACAGTAAGCTCTGCCCTGCTATTAGATTAGAGGTATGCTACTGAGAACAGTGTGCTTCATATACCAGGTACAAACCTGGAAATATTGGGTATTGATGCATTCATACCAGGACAATATACTGAATCATTGGCACAGATCTTTATGCCAACCACCCCTTGAAGTGCTGAATATAAACTAAATCTTTTCTTCTGAAGGATTTGGGCACTACATTTCTCCCATCCATTCATACTAAACCCCCCATCAGTGCTGAGGTAGCGCCATACTTCACAGAAATTACAGATCTCAGGTTTTATCTGGGAACATCTGTTGGGGAATCTCTATTCAATTGATTTTATCAGAGTTGTAAAAGTTTGACCCTTTTGGCAAGATGTGCAAATAAAGTCAGCTAAGGAGACAGTCTCATTACCATAATCCATTATTGCTTCAAGAACTGCTGACTCTACAATAGCATCTATATTTTCTGAGAGTTGAACATCTTAGGAAGAAGCATATGTGGAAAATAGGAAAAGAATGGCTTCCACCATAGGAACTAGATCATGAAAAATAGCATCAGAACCCCTATGCGATTCACCTGGGCAATGCTGAATATTAAAGTATTTGAATCATTTTTCTTTGTGCTTATATACTCGTTTTAGTGGTTGCTGATTTATTACCACAATTACATGAAAGCAACTTATAATAAACATGCAATATTTTCCCAATGCCCAGATGATTGCAGTCACTTCACCCTCAATGGATGCATATTGGCACTTAGCATCAGTGCAAAATCTACTGCCAGCAAATACAATATTCTAGCCATCAGGATAACATATCAGGGCTTTCTTAGGCAGGCATGTACAGTGTTTCTGTAATAGCAGAAGCCTTGTACCTTCTTCACTCCTGTCTGAGGTGAGACAGGTATCAGAAGTCATAAGGCTTATAAGGAAAAATCCATGAATTGCTTGGATTGCCAAAATGCATTAAGATTTTAATTCCAAGAAAAATGAGAATTGTTTGATAAGATCCGAAAAGGTGACATTATAAGGCTTAAAGAATATGCTCAGGCTAGTTGGTTTACTAACCTGAACCAGGACCTGGCATCAGTGACATTCTTTGGGATTGAGAAATTGATAATTGCATTTAGCATACTTTTAGGAGTCACTCTTGATGGTATTATTCTCCTTGGTTTTTCAGTTTTTTGTGGTGATAACCGTGATGCTATGCCAATCAGTAAGAGTACTGGAGTAATGATACCTCTTTTCACATCATTACAAAGGGCCTGTCATACTCTTTGAAATGGTATGATACTGGGATAGAATTATGTCTAGCCTTGGGAATTGAACTTCAAGATGTTGGTGGCAAATTACTCTAACAACCACTCCTTGAGCTTATATTTTCACAAACTGCTGGAAAAGGAAGAGTTTTAGATAATTAGGAAGTTGCAGGATTTCACCTGGTTTAGATTTTAAACAGGGTGGTGTGGGGTTCCATTCCAGCAATAGTTTCAGTAATAGGACAGGCACCAGTATTTGCTTTATTTTGTGCTTGTTTGGTCAGCAATATGCTGACATCCAAAGTGCCATTATGTCTACGATGTATGGCTATCTCAAATGCTTGTGTGGTTCATATTCAGTTCAAGGGTTTTTATGACCCTGTCTTAGCCAACTTATTGACTTGTATAATGTTGGCTACATAAATTGATCCTTGATGTATATGCTGGATCAATCATGATTGCAGTAGGGACATATGAAATAACAATCCTGTACTCTAAATCTTAAAACAATTTTTCTTATACTCAAAAGCAAGGAGTAAAAAGAGAGAGAGAGAGAGAGAAGAGGGAAATCCTATGAACCCTGGGATTTGATTTCTGTGTCACCTATACTTCAAGCATGTCAATTCATTTACTGGAGGAAGGGAGGGTAGGTGTTGTTAATAGTTCTGAATAGACTCAGCATAATTGTTCAATGAGGTGGAAGGTTAGTTATTTTTGTGAATATGTCAGTATTTTGAACTTTTGGGATTGTTGTGTTGTCATTTCTGAGTAGTGTTTGGGAAGTTTTGCAGTCTATTTTTGTGTAGTTGGTTAACGATGAGGTAAGACTGGAGGTTCTTTGACAAGCTTTAATAAGGCAAGCATTTTACCTAGTCTTGATACACAACTCTTTAAGCATTGAACAGTCCAGCATAAGAAAGCTATCTCTTGTAAGCTTCTCGCTTGCAAAATGTCTATGCATAGAGCTTAGCAGAGGCAACATATGCCTACTTCATAAGTGCTTTCCCCCACTCACCTGGGTCTGATCCTATCTGCAGTGCCATGTAGAATATTGGTAGCCAAAATATGTGGGTAAAATCTGAGTGATGTATGTCAGTCCAACAGTTACAATCTCAAACATTTCTACAAATACATGAGTAGAACATTACCAGAAGTTACCAATATCAACCATTACGTTGATCATTATGAATGGATAACAAAAAAGGGAAAGATGATAAGGCAGTTATCATGAAGTTGTGACAGTAGTATTGAGTTCCAGCTCTCATCGTCCCTATCAGCCATCACTTCTAACAGGTCCTCTAAATTGCATCCAGTGTCTACACAAAGATGTCAGTCCTTGCTAGTTGGCATATCCATAAGTCATAATCAAGTCATGGATATACCAGAATCTCACTGGAGTTAATCCTTACTTCTCTAGCAGTGCCCAGCATGACTTTTTGGTCTTACTGGGATCATATGATGGGAGACAAGTGGCCGTACAGCTGCTGTTTGGTAGGGTGCTGCAAGCAGAATTTGCTCAAAACAGCACATAGCATTCTTGTGTAGTTTCCATTTAGCTTTTCGTCAATGCTTTTCCTTAGAGCCCAGGCAATGAATTTCTACAGTAGTACAGACAGCTTGGAAGAAACCCCATTTTATCTTAGAGATCAGATTTCTAGATAATCATTGCTTTCATAAGATATTGCTGTTGAGATATGTGAACTGGTCCATAAATTTTAGAGGCTTGCCACTTAAAGTAGAGATGGCTCATTTAAATAGATGAACTGTCATATGCATTCACAAAGGAAGCTAATGCCTCCTGCTGCTTGCTTCAGGCTATGAAGCATGGATTTAGTTTTACAGGTCTATTTGCAAGACATGGGAGATCATCTTAGTCTGTGTGTCAGTTTCTACAGGATATATATTTTACTTTTTAAATATGAAACCAATTTCTTTTATTAGATCTATTAACATTCATAGTATGTAATCTAGGCAGATTATCAACACATGGTGCTAATGTGCCTCCTTACAAGACTCCAGTGACAATATTGAAGGAGTTGGTTATCACCATAGAGCAGGCAAATCATTGCTTTAGTGTTTTTGTAAAGAACCAAAAGTGGTAAGTTTCTTTGGAGAGATCACGTTAGTAGTATTTGCTCCATCAGCCCTGAGCATGGAATCAAATGCCTTGGAGAAATCTAGTGTAGCCTCAAATTTTTTTGCATGCACTTCATGGATTTGAGTCAGAATCAGAAAAGCCTTTCTCATTTTTCTAAGAATTTTTTCTACTTCAGGTTAGATGCAATTGAGAAGCAGGACATAAACCATAAGAGCCATAGCAGTAAAAGTTATGCTTCTAGTTCTTAGCAATTCAAAGGTCACCTTTATTAGGGAACAGGTGGATACAGCCTTTCATCTAGTTCTTTATTGTATTTTTGTAATATAGGTCAATTATGCCATGAAGTGTATCAAAAAATTTCCTTGTCTTCAAGGAGGTATTTTGTTGAGGCCTATAGCTTTTAACCCCCCCCATACTACGTCAGGTTCTTCCTTTAAACTGTTAAAGTTTGAGGTTTCGTTGGCTATTAATTTCTTTAGTAGCTTTATCAGCTATTTTAGGAGAGTTTCCATGCAGACACTTGAAAATGTTCTTTCCATTTCTGAAGTCTTCTTGGCCGTCAGCTTTTCCTTTTGCTCACTTCATTTAATAATTATGATTAGCATATCTTATATTCAATTACTAATTTCATTGATTTAACCTAATTGTACACCAGTCCTGTTTGGTATGTTTTAGTTCTCTGGGCTTTATTCATTTTCTGTGCATTGGTGTTTGCTTGTTTTTTTTTTCATTAGGTAATGAAATTTTTTTAATGTCATTTTCCCCCCAACTGCTATTGACTCCCAGTGAACTCAACATTTGGCACTTTGTTAGAAGCAGCAACCAAGTGCATACCAAACTAAGTGGGTGGTAACAAAGTCATTTAGAGCAAGAGCATGTCTTTCAGGGATCAAACATCTTGTGGAGCTTTACCCGTTAGTTTCTTCTGCATGAGACTCTGGTAAATCTTTGCTAAGATAATTGATCTTCTGATTAATCCTTCAAAGAGGAATATGCCTCAGTTCAATGTGCTGTTTATCCATTTGTTTATAAATATATAATCTAGCTTACTTTAAAATTATTTGAATAGGTAGTAATAAGACCAAATGAGTATTAAGTTGTGATTAAAAAAATACAAAGATCTAGGACTACAAAATTTACATTTTGTATCAGTCTAGCTACCCTCACAACTGATTAGAATCTCCACAAAGCCAGAAATCCTAAATAACTTTTTAGCCTTTATAACCCCACCACTCCAGCATTTCCCTTAAAAAAAAAAAAAAAAAAAAAAAAAAAAAAAAAAAAAGGCTACACTAATTCTAGATTAAGAATGTTATGAAAGAAAAGTTTTAAAACTGTTTCAATAACAGGGAAGAAATTGAATAGACACCTGTAGATCAGTTTCAAAGGATAACCGAGGATATTTATAAGTCAATAGCTAGAAAATTGACTCAAATTTTAAGATGTATCAAAGTCACCCATTAAAATTTCTAGTTGGAGGGGGGAGAGAGAGAAGGAGAAAAAAAAAAAAAGTAGCCCTATTAGATAAAAAGGGGAATAAAAAAAATTCTCTTCAATTAAGTACATTGTTTAAATATTTACATTTTATTTGAAAAACAAAATGGAGGTGATTATTTACAATGACCCAAGTCAGAAACAAAGGAGTTAGGAAATGGAACAAAAGTGGAGATTCTCAGGGCCAAATCTGTCAACTAGAATCTTCAGTGATGTCCTGAAAGAAAAAAAAAAAATCGTAAGATTTACTTTTCAAAAGAAAGATCCTTATATATATATATATATATATATATATAAAAAATAAATTTAAAAAAAAATCATACACACATGAGTTTGCAGTGACCATGAGTGGATGCTTATATTTTCTCTTCTAGTTTGTTTCAGAGTTCAGTATATGACACTGAAACTTTCAACTGAAAAATAGAAAGACATGACACTAAACTTGGACAGGAGCTCAATCAATTGAAGGCAAGCAAAACAAGTGGAAAGGGGTATGGTCATACTCTTGTAAAATCTAAGGTCTTGAACAAAAAACATTGGCAACACAAAAGACAACCAATAGGCACAGGCATCTTTTCATGAAAATTATCAGAAAGGAAAGATTTGCATAAAATAAAAAAAATAAAATGACAAGGAGTCACCGATAAGGAAACAAGAACAAAGAAAATACCTAGAGACTGAAATTAAGAAAGTGACTTGACACGGTGTCTGGTCTATTTCAGAGATTGTTTGTATTGGGATAAAAAAAAAAAAAAAAAAAATTCACATTGATGAATTTTAAACACTTAAGCATTTGGGGGGTGAAACCCCTCCCCCAATCAAATTTGTCACAAATTTAGTTGTGCCAGCACAGAGATAAAGGCCAGGTTGAATATAGAGAAACAAAGGATCTCTAAGACCTTGCTAATACCAGATAAGGGTGAGAGATATGAATTAAAATAGGTTGAGTTGAGACAATGGATCCCACCATTAAAAAAAAAAATTTTGTAAAAGGGACATTTTAAAATTGGAAAAAGGAAATTGACATTAAGAATTATTAAATACTATACCCAACTGACCCCCAATAGCAACTCATCAGCAGAAGTTTGACATATCAGAGTTTGAAGGGGAGTTCCTGTAATGTAATAGCTAAAAGTTAGAATTCCGGTTGCAAACCTTCATCTATGGGTTAATAGCATCACTGCAGCTATTCTGACTGAATAATATACAAAAGGTTAATAAGAGAAAGAAAATATGCTGTCACTCCTAAACAGAGACCTTGAGCCAGACTTCAAGTACAAGAAATTATATAACACAGCTACAAAGTCAGAAGAAAGTTTGCTACTACCACTATTTGAGTCCACATCAATTCAAGCCTAACAACAAGGTTTTACAATTGTTTTGCATATTTCAGAGCCACTAGACTAGAACTGTAATGAGCAGGGTATGTTTTTGTATTGGATAATTATTTTGATGTAACCAATGATAATTGACCTGTTCATTGCAGCAGTGAGATCAAGCAACCATATCACTTGTGATCAAAATGTGGGCAAAGAGAAAGGGAAAGAAGGTATGACAATTTTAAAGCATTCATAGAGAAGGGGTTAAAATATTTACCTCAAGCAATTTTGCAATTTCATCAGCTTTAGAAACATAAAGTGATAGCCTCTCATTTTCTTCTTTCAGTTCTTCATTTTCTAATAAAAGCTGAAAAATTTTCAAAAACATTTTTTCAAGTTAAAAAATATGCATTTCAGTTATTTATTTAACAGATGTAATTTATACATCAACAAGGGGAATTAAATAAATATATTAATAACTATAAATAGAAGCAATACCAAAATTTCAGCAATTTGAAACCAAGATGTACAAATTCCAGTTTATTAAAATAGGATGTAATTTACATAAAATCAGTCAGACAAGACCAAATATTTAAAGAGATAAAACATTTTATCACATGCAAGGTATTAAACTCAATTCAAACATGTTTCAAGATTACTCATTTTATTTAACTTTTCACTCAATTGCTAGTTAAGTTACAAGGTTTTTACCCCCCTATGAAAAGAGTTAGAACAATATCAACTTTTAGCCATTTGGTTTATTTAACGCAAGTTATTTGATACAAATGGTTTGTTTAAAAGTATTTCTATCAAATAATTTTATAAAACAGAACTATTTCAATCAGATGGCACATTAACAGATTCCCACTCTGGGTCAGAGCAGACATAGGAATAACAACAGAGGGGTACTCTACATTTCAAGTTTGAGAACTGGAGCAATGTAGCATTAAACTCAGGACCACTTTTGGAGAGGGTTGCACCGTCACCAGAGAATGTGGTAACAACAACCACACCACCTGTACAAAAGAACGTATAAAAAAATTACAAACCTCTTCCTTTTCTTTCTTTAACATTGAATTTTCTTCGTGAAGCTGAAATTCAAAATTTAAAAATACAAAATTAAAGAGCTAAACAAACAAAAAATAAAAATTAAAAACTAAAAAACATATTGAGCATATTAACATTTACCTACACAAATAAATGGGGAAGAAAAAATTCTTTATCTTAAATAGTTTCTATTGACCAGAATAGAAGTGATATTTATACAATTACAGAAAGTAACAGGAATATTACATCATTTAATACCAATTTAAATTTGCAGCCAATGTTCAAGAAAATAGGAAACTAAACATCAATGTAAAGAGTTACAGCAATCCAATCCTATTTTGAAGAGTTAGTTCCCTTAAAACAAGGAAACGTAAGCTGGCTACAACATTAAACCATATTAAATTTAAAGTTTACAAATTAGAAATGTACACATGTAGTTAAAATAGGCATATTTAAAAAAAGACAAAACACACACGAACCTTTTTGTTCTCTTCCATCACTTCAACTAGAGCTTCCCTTCGCTGCTCAGCAAATTCTTTCCAATAATTTTCAGACACATTTGCTATAGAAAAAATTTTAAAAAATGAAGAGATTACACTTTAAGCAGCAAGCGATAAACTCCTTTAGAGGCAATCGGTGTTGATACTAGCATTATTCAAGTTCTAAAAATAATGTTAATTGTAATGTAAAATTTTGCTTAGCAAAATGGTTTATAGTGGCAAAGGTTTGTATAGAACAAGAGAAAGTAATAAGTTGTGCACCAGAGATTCTACCCCAAACAATCCTCAGATTTTGAATTCCAAGGATTTACTTCTGGGTCTAACGTTTGACAAAGGCTACAGAAACTAGCCAGCTCTATTTTACAACTAGCTTGGGGAGAAGGAAGACATACCTTCTAAGAGCATTAGCATGAAATGGAATGTAAACAGCCTCATCTAGGTGCCTTGTGTCACATGATAATTGAATTAAAAAAGACTAGGCAAACCAAATTAAACAATTTTAAAATTCCAATAATTATTTTAAATGATATAAAACCAGACAGACTGGTTTGACATTTACTGTGAGAAGATTGAATTTCCCATTTTGCTGCACAGAATGAAGATGAAAATTTAAGACTATTCTATTGGTATTTTATAATAACACTTTTAGATCAAAGTTAAAAAAATATACAAAATTATGTATACAGCGTGATGTGGTTAATATTAGGGCAGGGTGGGGAACACAAAGTTATAATTCTTTGAAAGTTAAATTACAAGCTTGGGGAACACAAAGTTATAATTCTTTGAAAGTTAAATTACAAGCTTTCCCTTTTGGCAGTTTAAAATATTTATTAAAATAATAGAAGTAAATTAGAGAGGCTTGCTCTACTTCAAATAAGCAACTCTAAATGATTTTCTAGATTGAAAAAGGCATGAGAGTGGAGGAAAAAGGGTACACACAAAACACATTGCCAGAAGTATCTTGATTGTTACTGTTCAAGCAAATACACTGAAATAACAGAGTACTGCTATATTTGTGATCTATCTAATCAATTAAAATAATTTCTTCCAAGCGGTGGTATTGGCAATACTACTGTACGGATACACCACATGAATACTGACAAAATGTACGAAGAAAAATCTAGAAAGAAACTGCACAAGAATGCCATAAGCCATATTGAACGACTCCAGGAAGTAACTCATAAAACAGCTGTATGGCCACTTACCTCCTATCTCAAACTATCCAAACAAGTAGACATGCAGGACACTGGAGAAGCAAGGACTAAATTATAAGTGACATTCTACAGACCCTTCACATGGACATGCCAGTGTTGGCTGACCAACAATAGCTCTGTGTGGACCCAGGAGGTCCTACCAGGAACAAGAGAGAGAGAGAGAGAGAGAGAGAGAGAAATCTGTGCTACTTGATGAAGGCATACATATTTGTATATGTTACCGTTAAGGTTATTATGATTGCTACTTAACATCAAGTCATTAACTAGAGAACCAAATAGATTTTTCTATCACATATTTGGATATTTTAAGAGCACATCTTATATGCAAAAAAAAAAAAAGTACTGTTCTAAGTCATCCAAATATTTCACTATTAGCATTTATAACGAAAAATACCAAGATATGAAATACCTGAACACATCAATTCATAATCTTCATCCAGTGAATCCTTAGTTCTATTTTCTTTATCAAGCAGGCTTTTTTCTCCACTCCGAGTCTTTTCAGACTTAGTAATGAACCGTTTTATTGACTTTTGAGAACTGTTAGTCACCGGTTTGGTAGATACTTTTCCAGACTTTTTTGAACCCTGAAATAAGACAATACACAGTATTTTAAAAAGATGGGGTGATAACAAGAAGCGAGTTTTGTTAAATGTTAGTAAGTATAAGATTATAGCAATGAACATTACCTTGACAGTGTTAATCATACTCGTCTTCCCTACTAATTCATTAGACCCAACAGTGGCACTTGGTTGCAGAGACTGCAATGAAACTCTCTTATTCTGTAAGAAAGAGGGAAAAAAATTAATGCAACTTTGAGAAGCGGTGCCTTTAAGGGGTCAACCAGTAGATTTAATATGAACTAAGTTGAACTAGTTCAATTTTGGCTGTTCCTACCACCCACTTTTATTCAATTTCCCTACTATTACAAATGCAGAACAGGAGCCCCAAAGAAGAGGAAGTGATACTGGTCTAAAATTCTATTAGATGTATTTCTCAGTTTCGTTGCACTTTTTCCGTTCACCGAAAGAACTCATTTTTCATTTAACCTATTGTAGAGCTACTTACCATGTATAATTTGGTAATATTTACAACGAAAATCATAGAAGGGAAGAAGACAACTCAAGAAAAATAAGTGGCCCAGCATCCTATTTTAAGGAATAGTACGAATTTTAGCCTTAAAGAATTTTTAACTCGCCTCGCATTAATCAGAATTAAGACAGGTTGTTGATAGAGTTGTCTTTACAATTACTAGAACATTAATATCATTAGAGAAAAAAAAAATAGTTTAATTTTTAGTAGGTAAGTTTTATCTTAATACCTACCATTCATTTAAAGCAGCTGCAATAAAAAGATGAATTTCCAGTGGCTATATAAAATTATAAATTCAAGTAAGCGGTGTCAGATGGGTGAGGGTTTCGTCAAAAATAGACTCAAAAGAGTGGGGAGAGGAAATTTTAACTAGCGAGTATCGAAGATTTTAGTAGTCTCATGGCAGTTAACATGCAGTTTTCGAATATCATTAAAATAGTCAAGGCTTCATAATATTAATTAGATATTTTGTGCCAGAAAATACAGACTGACCATATAATCAAGACTCAAAAATCATAGCCAAACTGCAGCATATAGTAATTTTGTTAAAGTTTGTTTTGACAAAAGGACTTTTTTTTTGTTTGGTAAACTTATTTTGAATAAATGATAAAAATAATTTTATCAAATAAGTGAAAATTAAAAATTTAACCAGACTTCAGTCATTTTTTTTAACACCCGGATGTATATAAAGCAAATAAGCTCAAAAGTCAGTTATCAACTTTTAAATAGGATTAATCAAATTCTTACAAGAAAAGGACTGTTGTGAGACAGTAGTTATGAGACTTCAACATGGAATCTTATGAGTGTACAATTTAAAAATTGTCAATATTCTTGTCCTATCAATAGATTTTCCATTTAAAAGAATGATTTTTGTATCTTGTTAATAGAATTAGCGGAAATGAATCATTTTGTCTTTTAAAAAGAAGTTGGCTTTACCGTTTAAAATATTTAATATACACAAATGTGTTTTTTTTAGTTGAGACAATCTCCAATGGCCTAAACTTAAAAAAAAAAAAAAAAAAAAAAAAATAGTCAATTTCATGTGTGAGTCTTTAAAACTGCCATTCATGTCAGTATTTTCATTCAATCGTCAAAATTGTAAGCAATAGATGATTAAACAACTTTACGAAATACTATAGTATTGTTTAGCATCACTTCAAATTTTCAACAACTGTTAACGAAAAATAGTACCTATTATCGAATACAATCAAGTGAATCTTCAGCTTACAGACTATAAGAGATCACGGAATCAATTCCGAACAAGAATGAGGCATATAATAAACAAAATCAGTGACTTAGGAGTTCTAAGATTTTAAAAGACGGTCTCCTTTGTCAGTCAAAAACGAATTTTAGTAAGTAAACAAAAGTTTGTTTTTGACTGACAAAACAAGAAATGCTGATACAAATAAACGGAACACTGAAAACAATTTTTTTTTTTTTTTTACCTTAGCCATAGTTGTTTTTCTTCTTCTAAGAGTAAAAACAATAACTGGAACGCAAACGTTATGGCTGCAACGACTCTAAAACTTTATTATACTTCCCGCGCCTAATCACCTACAGAATTTTTGATTGGTTCTTAAGCGTGATGTCATGTTTTTTCCCCCACTTTCCACCTAACAGTTTTTGATTGGCTCTTAAGCGTGATGTCATGTTGCCCCCCTTTCTTCCTACTATTTTATAGTCTTACGGCCTCGTGCCACATCTGAGTAAACAAACTAGACTAGCAAACCTTTACGAGTCAGTGCTGTTCTCATTAGGTGCCACATTCAAGCAAAAAGCCTAGTAAGATGCTGTTACCACTTCGAGATCTTCATTAGAGATCGGGTCTTAAAGAAAACTGTTAATTAGGTGATGTAATTGAGCATTTGAAAATGTAGATATTATTCAACCTGCTTTTCTTTAAATTTAATATTTAAATCGTTGAAAGAAATTAATTACAACCACTTCGCTTGTATTTGATCAGATAAAAAAAAAAAAAAATAACATATTTCGTTTTACTCTTAATGTGCCAGTACTGGACTTACCAATAAACTAAAGTTTTGGGCCCACACACCGTCGAGCCTTCATTTTTAAAAAAATATTTTTATTTTATCATTAGTTTTTATTCTCTAACATTACACACACACACTCTCACTCTCTCTCTCTAACATATATAATCAGAGAAAATGGAAATGAATCCGATGGTATGGATTTATGATTGGTTTCTGAGTTTAATGGCATATCAACCTTAGTGGCTTATTGAATGGCAAAACCATCACTGTAGAAGACAAATGGTGGTACTATTTAACCTATAGCTGGAAGGATAAGGGGTTCATATCTTTCCAAAGAGTATTAGTACAAAAGTGAGCATAATAGCGTGACTGGAGTTCGAACATACTGCGATTTCACAGTCTAACGCGTTAACCATTACACCATAAACCCCCCCCCCCATCAAAGTATTCAGAGGATCAGTCTATTTATAGATATTTTGCCAATACTTGATATTACAGTTTTTTTATTATATTAAACCATCATCAGGGCAATATTAATGAGTGTTGGGAATTATCTTCAATTTTAAAAATGAAACGAAAAAGTGAGAAAAATCTTTGCATTCTCTTATCATTAGCAGTGGTTTGTTTCAATCACTGTAATAGAATGTTAAGATTTTTTTTTGCTCATCTTTTCGTTAATTTTTTTTAGATACTGTAGGGGTTAGAAAAAATAAATGAAAATAGAATAAAAGATAAATCCAAAAGTGTAGCAATTCCCAGAAACCTCTGATAGGAAACGAAATCCGAGTTTACCTGAAAAACAAACTTACTGGCACTAGTCAAAAGAAAAAACACCCACAGAATAAGCTAAACGTAATAAAAGGCTCAGTACATGAGATAGAGCTAATATTATTTTCATTATATATATATATATATATATATATATGAAGAAAATAGAAAAACAAAGTAATCCAAAAGTGATGAATTTATTATAATGGAAAGTCAACATTTAAGATGGGGGGAAAAGTGTTGCTAGAATAATGCTTTAATAAAACATTCACCATTGTTCTAGCAACACGTTTTAACGTTGAATTTATCACTTTTAGGTTACTTTGTTTTTCTATTTTCTTCATACTGTCGTTGGATTCATTTACATTATTTACTTCCTTACACACTTTTTAGAGAAGAGACTCAAAATTCATATAACTTAGGGTTTGAATTTATTTAGTATAAAAACTGCAAAAAATAAAATAAATTTTAAAAATAGATAAAAGAATAAATAAGTAAATAAGATAATTTTTTTTTAAATCGTAAAATGGTTTCTTGTACTGGGTAACAATTTAAAAAGTGAGAACCTCTAGAAATACGTTTACAATATCGAATTTTATAAAGAAATATAATTACTTGAAAATTTGAACTAACAAAACATTTTAGAAGTTTGCTGAACTTCTCGTATTAGTTCTTCCCTCCCTCAACACATCCGGCAGAATATCAGCAAACTGTAGTTGAGACTCAACTTCTTTGATTCTCAAAAATTCAGGAATTATCTTAAAAGCAAATTTCAAACACAACGGAGAATTTTTCTTTCAATAAACAATCTCGAAGGAATATCTATACCAAAACAAACCTTCAGAATTAACAAATTTTTTATTAAAGTTTTTCTTTCGATAAACCACGATTTACCTTCTACAGAAAAATAACTTTTTCTGTGGTCAGGAGATATATCTTCTTCCATGCACAAACTTTTAGAATTTATATTTACTGAATAAAAGTTTTCTTTCAGAGAAAACACGTCTTTGATATGAATATTTAGAATTAACATATTCTAAAAAAAAAAATTTTAAAGAAAAAAATTTTCTCCTACATTAACCTTTAGAAATATCCAACACTGAACAAAAATTTCTCTAAAAATGAGAAATTATTCTTCTAAACTAAGGAAAAAAACTGCGAGTGCCGTTAAAAAAATAGAAACTACACTCAAGTTAAAGGCGCCCCAAACCCCTATATAAACAATCATTCTTCTACTGTTTTTTTCCCCCTTTCGAAATTAAGTTGTGTTCGCACCGAATGGGTAAGATTAGTTCAGGTGTGACTCTTTCTGGGTAACACCTATCTTCTCGTCTAAAAGGGGGTAAGGACCGAGTTTATTGCCTAGCGCTTGAGGTGCTCCAGAAGGATAATTCCAATGGTAGGGAATATATTTAATCGCGTCTCCACTCATCAAGGTCCAATATTCCTATTTACCCAACCCCTCCGCTCGGGCAGGATATGACACAAGGTCAATTTTTTAGCGGAGTTTGAATTCAGAGTTTTCCTTCTCCTAGACTAGTTGCCTCACCAAGGCTGAAGAACCCAGTCTGCCCTACTATTTACCCATAGCTGGAGGGAGAATAATTGGATTCATACCGTTCCCAAGGGTATTAGTGCTATGTGAAATGCAATCAGTCTCGTCCCGTCTCGTGTCGCCGTGTCCATTTCCTACGACGATAACCATTACACCACGGGCACCTCCAATATTAACATAAGTATATTCATTGATAAACAAACACTGAAAAAAATTAGAAGGAAAGACAAGGTCACATATGACATTTAAAGCATACATATAAAATATATAAGAAATATTACAAGAATACACAAGCGTGTCCCAACAGATGAAATATGCACGTTGTTCCATGTACAAGCAGAATATAAAAAGGGATTTAAAAAAAATGGTGAAAAATCTTCATCTTTTTTTTTGGTGGTTCATTTCAGTAATAAAGCGAACATCACTCGCCGAGTGGTGAGACCAAATCTGTTCAATGAACAGAGATAAAAAAAAAAAAAAAAAAAAGATGTTTTATCTATTCAAAAAAATGGAGACAAAAAGAGAACAAGAAAGGATTCTGAATTAACACGTACCCAATAGGCACATAATGTCAAAAAATAACCCCACAAATCCAAGGGAAGATAATTAACTAAGAAATTTTTGTTCTTGCCTCAAAGAAGTTTTGATTCCTAGAGGATACCTTCCACACTAAATTGACCTGGTATTACATTTTGGCCATGTGGGGATCCAAATAAATCGCTATTTGTTGGACTTTGGCATAAAGTTATATCTATGAAACTAACCCAACAATTGTAATTTACGAAAATATATTTGACCATCATCCTACAGAAATGAAAAGGTAAAAAAACACTAATTAAAAGTATTAATTTTTATTTTCACGGAAAATAAAACAGCACTTTGAAAAAAAAAAAAAAAGAAAGGAAAGAATAAAAAGGCAAACGTGCCGCGTGCGTACGACTAAGAACTATATATTACCAAGTAAATAAAAATAAATAAAAGGAGTTATAAAGTTTTGAAGAAAAACATAAGTTGCTAAAATTAATTGCTATTTTAACGACCAATGAAAAAAAACTGAATCAAGTAACAATTATACAAATTGTTTTGAAAAAAACACTGGGTCACTTACGAATTACAAGGAACTTATATGTCTTCGACGAACTAATGAGCTGGTACTTACAACTAAAAAAAAAGGCGTTATATGAATGGAAAAAGATTTGGAAGAGTCTCTTAGGCGAAAAATATCTCTTGAGAAAACCTGTTCACTTTTCCGTCAAGAATACAGCGAATAATGCAGACACACGGGGGTTCATTCAACAATTCTTTCAGCAATAGTATCGAAACAGCAAATTAAATTGTACACCTCATGGTCTGAGTCGAGACAGCACAAATTCAGAGATATAGGCAACAGCCTATTTCGCTTGGAAGAATACAGCTCAGCAGAGTAGTTCTGGGACACATCGTAGTTAAAGTCGAGACAGCACAAATTCATAGATATAGGCAACTGCATATTTCGCTTGGAGAGGTCCAGCATTGCAGCAAAATTCTATTCACTATTTTCCCTTAACCGTAGGGAACAGCAAGGTTTAAAAACCAACACATCCTGCGAAAATTCCCAAGACTCCAAAAATGACGTCTTCTCAACTCTGAAGCTTCAGCAGGCGGTGTCAGTTCCAAAAAATCCCGTCATTTTCCTCCAGCGGTGACAACCATTAAAGTTCCTTCTTAGAAGATGTTCCCATTACAATAAGATAATTCCAACATAATATCAAAATTGTAATATAAAGGAAATGACAATAAAAATGCCAAATTTGCAATATAAAAGAATATAATATCAAATTTACAATATAAAAAGATAATCTTTTGGAGGTTTAAGTGGGTAATTTGAAACAGTAGCTTTTGCAGTTTTCTAGTTTGGATACTGATTCAAAAAGATAATATAGACGACAATGTTTTAGAAACAAAAGTTATACATAAGAAACCAAAAAAGAAAAGCAGGAAAGGATAAAGCTTTGCAAATTTGAGCATATCTGAGAGAAAAGAGAGACTTTCCGAAAAATAAAGTTCTTTAAATTTAAGAAGTTTTTGTAGTTTCGTTGAAATGTCAGTTGAATTTTTAGCTTACGTTTAATTTTAGTTGAAATTTCTGTTAAAATGTCTTTTAAGTTGACTTTTTGTTCAATTTCTCAGATAGCCCCTTGCCAATTAGGATACTTTTTACGGTTGAAGGGGCGAGTGACTAAATCTTTCTGCTGGCTATCTTTTTTTTAGCCTTAACTGTCCGGTTTCCGAGTTCGCACAGAGCATTAATCGTAGTTGCCGACAAATGGAAGGAGACAGTTTTGGGGGCCTTATTGTCTTAGCTCTCTTCTCCCTTCTCCACTCTAAAAGCGCCAAAATTAAGAGCCACGCGAAGTCGGTTTTGTTCTATTCTTATAAGAAATAAGTTATTATAAAGGGATACGAAACCTTTGTTTAAGGTAAGAAATCAAACACATTTATGTGGGACAAGATTTGAAAAAAAGAAAAAATGTTCCTGTTTCATTAGTGTAACAGAGTAGATGTCAAGAAAAAATCCTAATCCAACCCTTTTAGTGCAATAAAGGAGACATATTTCCAAGACCAACCGAAGATGAAACACGACTGAAAGGCTGGTATAACAGTTTTTCTTCCTCTTCAAATGGTTTACTATGAGACTCTGTTCATACGCAATTGAGCAAAAATAAAAACTGTCAAAGCACTGTGGCCAGTATTGCCAAAGTTATCTGTGATCCTTCCTGTATAGTGCAACAGAAGGCGCTTCACTGCGATTAGAAGCCTCAGAATCAAGTTCCATTCATCTATGCTCAATGACGAAACATAACCAATCCTTGGCAAAATAGTTTATAAGATGTGTTAGGACATAAAACAACCGGTATGGAACAGCCTATAAAGATTGAACTCTCTATTTAGTTGTTAAGATCTGCGATGACTGTCTTATGAATATCGCACCTTTGAAGACTGTTATGGTGGGACCCCAGTTATTTCCCCAAGCCCAGGACACACACACACACACTCACACACATACACACATACACAAATAAAATAAGGCTCTTGTCTGCCTTTAATACTACTTCATGGTGGCAGCGGTTAGATGAAAATAACCTCACTGGATAAGATAAACGCTACCTAATGATAAAAAAGTCAAAGATTATGCCAAATCGAATGGAATTATGACCTCTTTTAAACGTTCTGGATGGAAACAGTTAGAACTACTAGCGCCCGAGAACAGGTCTTTGCATTCGTAAAAAAAGATTTTTTAAAGAAAACGGTGAAGAAAAAACAGAGTTTGTATTGAAACACTTTTCCTTAAACAAAACAAGTAAGTCTTTTATGCATCTAATTGTTACTGTATTTCATAATATTTTTTTTTCGAAATGGATAAAAACGCAAGTGAAACCAATAATTTCCTGAACGTTCACTGATCAGAGAGATTCGTTCAGATTTTTTTAAAGCAACGTTGCAATCTCTATTTCTCTGTGAGAAACATACCAACTGGCATGCAGGCTGACTACATTCTTTTTTATCTGGAGAGGAAGACCTTAGAAGGTTCAACTCCTGGACATTCACAAAGCCAACCAAAATAACCCACAAGTTATTTGGCAGAAATTCGATGAGCGTTTAAAGCCTCAGGTGAATTTTCTCATCGCACGGTTCTACCTATGTCTGTATACACAAAGGGATACGGGGGGCATCAGTGACTTTATGGCAAGGTGCAGGTTACAGGCAAAGAAATGCAAGATCCAAGATGAAATGGATACCGAAAAACAGTTAACAGAGCAAGTAATTACCGGAACGAAGCATCCAGAGTTGCAGAAGCAGTTGTTGGCTAAAGAAGAAGGGTTAACACTTTAGGAAGTCCAAAATATCTGTGAGGTCTACGAATCTTCGATAAGTCACATGAACAGACTGGCCGAAGTCCAAGATGGAAAGTGTCAAGAAATTGATTGCATTAAACTACAGTCACTGGAAGCGATGTGACAGTACGCATTCCCACCAAAAAGGAAAGTGTTCCATGTGAGGTACTACATGTTCAGCATATGGACGCAAGAACCACAAGGCAAAAGTTTGCAACAACTGACAAGAGAACAAAGAAAGACACCCACATATGCAAATTACACAAAATGGCTCAAAATTTAAACCTGGACACCGGGAAACACATGAAAATAACCAACACAGGCATCAAGATAGGAAACGTAGCAACCGAGTCTACTCAGTAAATGCCTGCCAGGGTAACTGTGATTAGTTGTATGAACAATTCGCGCAAATGTCACATACAATTCAGCAGCAAGGCAAAAAAAGACACTCGGACTAAGGTTTTTACAGACCTTGATATCAAGCTTCCCAACCTAGCAGGCACCCACAAACTAAAAGTCAAGGTTGACACAGGAGCTGAAGGTAATGCCCTTCCCTTACGAGTATTCTGCAAAGTTAGCCCCTCTGGATAGTCACTCCCTGGTGCACCACAAATGTAATTGTACTGACTACGTATAATAGTTCCAGCATCCCTCAACATGGTCCATCAACATACAGTGTACCTACAAAGGAGAGTGGAAAATACTCAAGTTTTTCGTGGTAACCTCAGAGGTACCGACTATACTTGAACTATCATTACTCAGGGACCAGGAACTTGTTACGATGCACTGCGTCATCGATGAAAATCAAGCTCAGATCAACTCTGTGAAAGACTTGAGAAACATATACCTGAATCAGTTCGACTTCATAAGTGGTTTTACAGGTGAATACCGCACTGTCCAAAAAACGGAAAACTATCCTGTCGTTCACACACAGAGGAAATGTTCCATCCATATGAGAGAGAAGATGAAAACAATTAGATGACATGATGGAACAGAACATCATTTACAGAGTAAGCAAGCCTACATAATATGTTAACAGCCTAGTGTATGTTGGCAAAAGTAATTGAAGACTTCCATAAGACTCCCACAATGGAGGAGTTCGAGCACGAACTCTCTGGTGCCAAGAACTTTTCTAAACTGGATGCCAAAAATGGATACTGACTGAACACGTTCGGTTCTGAAGCACAGCTACTGATCACTTGCAACTCTCCTTTTCGAAGGTATTGCTTCCAAAGAATACTTTTTGGCTTATTGATGTCCAAGGATGTATTCTAGCAGAAAATGGATATGAGTCTGGAGAAATTCCCTGGTACATAAAGACTAATTGACGACGTCATAGTGTATGGTAAAACCAAAAAAGATCATAATCTGAATCTTTGGTGGTGCCCGTGGTGTAATGGTTATCGTCGCAAGAAATAAACACGGTGACACGAGTTCAAATCCTGGACGAGACTGATTGCATTTCACATAGCACTAATACCCTTGGGAACGGTATGAATCCAATTATTCTCCCTCCAGCTATGGGTAAATAGTAGGGCAGACTGGTTCTTCAGCCTTGGTGAGGCAACTAGTCTAGGAGAAGGAAAACTCTGAATTCAAACCTGTTAAACTCCGCTTAAAAAATTGACCTTGTGTCATATCCTGCCCGAGCAGAGGGGCTGGGTAAATATGATAATCTGAATCTGCACAACCTAATGAAGATAGCGCAGATTGAAGGGCTCAGGTTCAACAGTGATAAATCAAGTCGACTAAAAGCAGTTACACTTCTCTGGGGCCATATACGACGAAAACAGAATGTACCCTGGCCCCAAAAAGGTGGAGGAAATCAACATGTTACTCACTCGAAAAGCATCATAGACTTACAAAAAGTGCATCCCCCCACTTTTTACCGCATCTCTTTGACTTCACATCGCCAATGAGAGATTGACAAAAATATTCTGAGTACAGGTGGACTGAAAGTCATCAAAAGTCCCTTCAAATAATCAAAAACCCGATTTGCAAAGAAATACTGTTGACGAACTTTGATCCTAAAAAACAAACTGTAACCTAGGTAGATGCATCTAATAGAGGGCAACGCGCAGCTCTATTGTAGGAGGGAAAACCTATAGCATTTGCATCAAAATCTCTGACGGAAACAGAGCAACGGTATACTAATATTGAACGGGAGCTCCTTGTTGTTGTCTTTCAATGTGAGCGTTTCCGAACGTATATCTATGGACGTGCCTTCCAAGTAGAAAGCAATCACAATCATCTAGAGATGATCAACCTAATAAAAAACTCCAGCGAATGCTATTACGCCTACAAGAGTATGACATGACCATTGTCAATCGCTCAGGTAAAGAGAGGACACAAATGGATAGTTTTTCAAGCTTCCGAACAAGAAAGTGAAAGAGACAATCGACCTGGATATAAAAGTCGATTTTATTCAATTTTCAATGCAAAAATTAGCAGAGATTCAACAGGCAACTAATGCTGACTCAAAAATGTGTGAAGTAAAGGACATGGTCCTGTGAGGTTGGCCCGACTCATTCAAAGAATTTGACAAGAATATGCAACCATAATGGTCCTATCGTGATGAGTTAGCTATAGAAAATGAGATCTTGCTCAAGGGTGAGTGAATCACTATCCCGAAATTCATGCCAGAAGAGATACTTCAGAAGATCTACTATGGCCATCAAGCAATTGAGTCAGCGATGTAGTGTTTGCTAAGAATACTAAAAAAATTCAGAGCGCTGAGACCCTGATACCACTTGAAATCCCAGTAAAACCAAATAGTGGCCACTGACCTTTGTGTGGAGGTTAAATGCCTTCTGCAGACTGAAGTAAATACGACTTAGCAAATATTTGGGGAACAAAGTATTCTGGAAAGAGCGATTTGTGACAACGGCTCCCAGTACTATTCATCGGTATTTAAGTAGTTTGCAACAAAAATAGGGATTTGATCACCGCCAAAATATCTACAGTCATGTGGACTTAGGAATGTTGCTTGTAATCGATGAAATCTGCCATCAAAAAGGCTAAATCGAGCAGCTGTGACATTAACATGGTATTGCTGTGTCTCCGGACAACTCTGATTGACCACACAATCATATCTCCGGGGCAACTGTTATTCAAGTGAAAATTAGTTTGCAACATCTCAGTTAAATGTACAAATCACAATACACAAAGGGTGCACAACAACGATGCAAATATATGGAGCTACGCAGTGGTTACGGAAACGTGCACTGAACCAAGGTCATATATCGCTCAAAATCCATCTGAACAAGTCTTCCGCACAAACCGAAAACACCTGGGGGAAGATCCATCTAAAGTCACAAAATATTACCAGAGATCACTACATCCCTAGTGGAAACTAACTTATCACCAAATGAAAATACTGAATGCCCTAATGCATACCAACAAATACGACGCCAAACATGTCCCACATGAAACACATGCACCTACTGAAACTACAACTAACAAATGAATTAAATCTGGCCTGATAAGGCTACCCGCAAGATTTGGTGAATAAAATACAACAAAGCATTTTTTTAATCTTTTATATATCTTGTAAAAAAGAATTAAAAAAAAAAAAAGCAAAATCTGTATATGAACACAATAGAACATTTTAAAATAATTTCTTGTGTTTTATGAATAAAATGAAAAAAAATTGTGTTAAAAAGAGGTATGTAATAGTATGACCCCAGTTATCTCCCCTAGTCAAGAACACACACACACAAATAAAAAATGTCAGTCTTGTTTTATATTATTACAGGGACTAACTACGAGTTTAGGAAAACAAGCAATTTCAAGTGAAAATGTTAACTACCATGAGTTAATTGCACTGATCTTATCAACAATTTTTTTTTATTTAGATATGGTGAATATTTCAATTACTAAATTTAAAATTCTTCACCATTTATACAACTTCAATTGAAATTTCTTCTGATTTAGAAATATATATCATACCCACTCATCAGTAAAACAAATAAATTCACTCAGGAAGAAAACCCAACGAGCATACATTTCGATTGAAAAAAGGTAGCATTAACTGGGTGTTACCAGAACGGTGGCTTATCACAAAATGAATAAAACACCTCGCTGCTCAGGTAGGCTCCGCGCATGCACCCAGTTGAAATGTAAAAAATAAACTCACAAATAAAATAATCTTTTCAACCAACCAGAAACCTCTCTCTCCCCACCCCACCACCATCAAACCACCTGGAGTCAATTCTTTCCCCGCCAGAGCTATAAAAAAGGCACCTAAAGACTTGAAAGCAGTTCGCAACGCACGCCCTTTCGGGCCGCTGCCTGATATTCGTACCGCGCAGTTGTTTGCCAACTATGACACCTTAGCCTCAAAGGACCCCCCCACCAGGTTTTGTCTGCTTGAAGGACTGAATTTATTGTTTAGTGCCAGAGATATCCCATTTCGGAAATACCGACGGGGTCAAGTATTTTTGCACCCTATTTGAAATGGCTTGATGGATGTTCATTGAAAACTACTTACTTAAAAGTTTATGGACCTACGCTGTAATGACAGCTGCAGTAATCAGAAACAGATATTTTAACAACCGTCTAAAACAAACTCCCTACTATATGATAACAGGAAGGAAGTCTGATCTATCAAAGATGAATATCTTCGGGTCAACATGTTATGCATACAAAAACTTAGAGAAAAAGCAAGATCCGAAATGTGAAAAGGGGATATTCGTTGGGTATGACAGAAACAGTCCTGCATATTTAATTTTTTATCCTGAGGATAACAGAGTTCTCAAACACAGGCTAATAAAATTTATTAGCAATGTGACAAATCAGTAGACTCAGACCTATCTAACTGATGATGATGATTACTTCCCCCAAAGGAAGTATGTATAAAACAACACATCAGCTACAACTCCAGACCCAGAAATTAAGACAACAGAAACACAGGATAATGTACAGACCGAGGAAGATAGTAAGCTTCGACATTACCCTAGAAAGGAAAGAAAACCCCCTGAATACCTAAATGACTACATTACAAATTCTGAGGATGATAGTGATCATGCATTGATTAACTTTGACTATTGTTATAAAGCCACATGCAATATACCAAGAACCTATAGAGAAGCAATAGACTCCTCAGATGCACACAGCTGGTTTGAGGCGATGCATGAAGAACTGGAATCCCTAAAGGAAAATAATGTTTTTGAATTGACAAATTTACCTGAAGGCAAAAAGACAGTAGGTAGTAAATGGGTCTACACCACCAAGGAAAACCCTGATGGATCCAAAAGATATAAAGCGAGATTCGTTGATTGAGGATTCAGCCAGGAAAAAGGGTATAGACTATGGAGAAACCTTCTCCCCTACTGCAAACATCACCTCAAAACGCATCTTGATGCAAATAGTGGTGCAATATGATCTGATTGTCCACCAGTTGGATGTAAAAACAGCGTATTTGCATGCACCAGTTGACTATGAGATTTTTGTAGAGCAGCCTGAAGGATTTAAAACAAATAAATTAGGCTAAACAAATCTCTATATGGGCTGAAGCAATCAGGCAGAAACTGGAACAAAATGTTACATGAATGCCTCATCCGGAATGATTTTATACAAAATCCAACAGACCACTGTGTCTATTTGAAACAAAATGAGAAATTATAAATCGTATCCTGGGTTGACGATTTAATCATCGCAGCTGACAAAGTTATCTCCCTTAGTAATGTCAAGAAAATGTTGATGTTAGAATTTAAAATGAAAGATCTGGGAAAACTCAACCATTTTATAGGTATAGATTTTCACATAACACAAGGATGTGTTAAAATGAAACAAAATAAATACATAGGAAGGGTGTTGGAAAGATTTAATATGTCAAACTGCAAACCAAGAGCTACACCATGCGAACTAAAAATGGATCTCAGTAACAACAGTGACCCGGTTAATTCAAGAAAATATCGTGAAATTATTGGTAGCCTAATCTACCTAATGACATGTACTAGACCAGATTTGAGTTATGCTGTAGGTAAATTATCCCAGTATGTATCAGAACCACGTCAACAACATTGGGTAGCAGCAAAACATATCCTAAAGTACTTAAGAGGTACATCCCATTACGAACTGCGTTACCAGAAAAGTGAGGAGTTAGGGGTCTTAGCTCACAGCGACGCAAATTGGGCGTCTGATCAGAGTGATCGACGTAGTACAACAGGATTTTATTTTTATTTAAACAAAGAAAGCTCGCCTATCTCATGGAAGTCAAAGAAGCAACCTACACTTGCACTGTCCACTTGTGAATCTGAGTACATGGCTCTAGCTAAAACAACATAGGAGAGCTTATATCTAATTCAGCTATTAAATGGAATGGACCCTCAACAGAGATATGAACCTGCAAAAATACTTGGAGATAACCAAGGTGCAATCGCTTTATCTAAGGACCCTGTAAATAGACAGAGGTGTAAACATATCGAGAGATTCAAAAGACTTTTATTTGGACTTTAAACTCTTTTTGAATTGTGCTCTCATATGTATGGAAATAATGAAAAGTATTAATATGAGAGCATACAGGGGTGTTAAAAAGAGGTATATCAAATTCGATAATCCAAGCAGTTGCTTTGTGTAACTCTCCTTTTTGTAAAATAAAATTAATCTTCTATTCTCCTTTTCAAGAAGCACACGTGTTTTATTTTCCTTTGTCTAATTTCGCTCTACATATCCTTATTGTGACGGCAAATTGACTAAAATCCCAAAACGGGACTTTATTTTTGCACGTGTGATGACGGGGCAGGTTGGCACTTGATCCCTTATTGAATAAGTCCTCGCTCAGAGTTTTTCTCTCAGGCATATAAGACCTGGCATATTACGTGAGGGATTAATTTAGGGCCAGACTGACCGCCGCTGGCAAGGGGTTCCAAATCTCACACTATCCACACACACACCAAGGCCACTAAACTTCCTCCCCTAGACAACAGAAGATATGGACCTATAGGTTTTAGTCGTAATAATATTATATTGTAGTAGTCGGCAACTCCGGTTTCCCGTGTCATATTTTTAAGGAATTAATATGACAATTCTAAGCAAGATAACATAAGGCGAATAGAAGCTGAAAAGGAAATGTGACTCAACAAATTCGTAGCAGAACTGCAAAGAACAACTTAGACCACGTGGTAACATAAAAATACATGAATCCTTTACTATACAAAGAGATACACTTTCAAAGTGTCAAATATGTATAATGAATTGAACAGTCCATGGACATAAATGTCTTTCTTCTTTTCTGTTCTTTCGTTTCTTTAAATTGAGAGAGAGAGAGAGAGAGAGAGAGAGAGAGGGGGTGGTATATAAAATTGAGTACAAGGAGAAATAGCCCCAAAGTTACTTATCTTATTTTTCGACGGGGTTCCACTGGAGAATCTTTCTTCTTTCACGGGCTAATAGACTTTATGCTATTTTTAACACTGGCTTGAAGAACTTGGGTCCCTCGTGTCCAAGAGATGTTTTTGTCTTCTTCACCCGGAGTAAATGGCTATGGGTCTGTCTGCCACGAGCCCCTTCCAATAACTAACTTTTCTTTTCGTTTTTTTCGCTGACGGGAAGAAGGTGCCACTTCCGTTTTAGGATCCCAGCCAATCGTTTGGCTTCTACCTTCCTCCCCCTGGTGTCCGGCGACCTGAGGTTACTAAGTACCAACATCTGTTGATATCCCCTCTGTGAACTACATTCTTTCTTAACGGTTTGCCACTGTTCATTCCGACGGAAGGATAGTATTAATCTTATTTCTATCGTCTCCGTGGGATATCACGTGACACTTATCTTAAGACATGGCAACTTTAACACCCGAGGCCTTCAGGTCAAGAAATGGGACATATCTCCAATCTACACGCCATCCCTAATCAAGTCCTTGCGGTTTTTAAAGGAAATTTTCACAATCTAAAGGTTACGGCTGATAATGGTCTCCAGTGAGACACAGGAGGAGAGATCTGAATTTTTTGTAATATTTCAAATTTTAATACCAAATATTAATAGGGCTTAAAAAGTTGATTTTCTCTGAGAGATTTTCCATTGTCAAAGGCTTTTGAGGAGAATGGAATGTCGGTGATCACTGCTTGGAGAGTGATGGTTTGTTCTCTTGAGGTTTTGTTAGAAACTAAACTCCGAGTGTCGTGTTCGACAATTAACAACACAAAATAAACAAGGAAAAGTTAATACAAAGTAGCAATGTGCGAATATGTTTATGTTGCGGAGGCCGATAAATATACCGGTCCCCGTAAACTTTTGATATATAAGTGATTGACAACGAACTAGGCAAGAATGACCAAATAAAGGTGTTGCTTCGAAAGGCCAAACTTTATTATGGCGAATCGTAAATCGGAATAGTGTACGGCGAACAGTCGTTGCGGCCGGATGGTGATCGTTGGAGCTGGTCTGGATAGCTGGTACAAGACTGATAGTCGTTGGATAGGTGGCCGCTGGTGCATGACTGGTATCTGCTGACGTAGGAAGGTGGTTGTTGGTTCAGGACTGGTAGCTGCTGGTGGTTTCTGGTGCAGAAAGGTGGTCGCGTGTTCAGGACTGGTAGCTGCTGGTGCAAGAAGGTGGTCGCTGGTTTAGGACTGGCAGCTGCTGGTAGTTGCTGCTGCAGGAAAGTGGTTGCTGATTTAGGACTGGTAGCTGCTGGTAATTGCTGCTGCGGGAAGGTGGTCGCCGGTGCAGGGCTGGTAGTTGCTACTGTAGGGAAGTGGTCTCCGGTGCAAGAAGGTAGTTGCTGGTGCTGTCTCAGAGAGTATTAGACTAGACTTTAGGATTAGTCCTGAAAAGTGCTGTTAGATTGAGAAGCTGGTAGTCGTGTCTGCTGCACTGTGCCGTCTCAGGAGGTGTTTGGATAGACTTTCTGAGTAGACCTAAAAAGGGCTTTTAAACTGAGAGGGTGGCAATATTCCTGCGTCATCTGCGGCTGGTTGTATTCCTGCATCGTCTGCTGGCTGGAATCAGGACGTCGGCTTTAGGGAAAGCCTTGTGCTGTGCCTCATGGGAAGCTGCTGCTGACTAGGGTCCGGTCGTAGAGTGACGAGGGGAGAATCAGATTTCTCCCACACCCTTGGCTGACATCTAACCAAACTCCTTCGAGCTAGTTTGATACCACTGCTTTTATATCCAATGTGCGCTGCTACTCTATGTGGTCTAAGTAGAATGAGTTTGCTTATTATTACTATATAATAGTGAGAAACTTCATTCTACTTCGACCATGTTTTTTTATTACTACCTATTTTGTCATTTAGTTTCGTTTAGCAATGAGCCATGAGAACATGAAACATAAGGTATTTAAAAAGGGATGCAAACATCTTTTTGACAACTTGTGTTGAAACTAATTTAACTTCTTTTTAGCTCTGAAAGTGGTAAATGTAGACAATCTACTATGCAAAAATAGCTTTCGCAAAGATTTTCTGAATTATCTGATTAAACGCCCAATCACATCTTCGACAGTCAAAGATCCTGTACAATTTCACGAAATTCATTAACCAAACGCGGCATCGGGGACTTGTTGATGAGTGTAGGCGTGAGGAAGTTTATATCTTTTATGCGTTTGCAAGACGTATGTGTGAAATACATTTGTTCTAAGAAAATAAGATAGTTGACACTTGTGGAGGTAGTGTTGTTTGGTGAATATTTTTGGTCTTTCATTTTGTGGTGGTATGTTTGATTGATAGTTTGTTCCCCACAAACTATGTTGGGCTCATTATTGAAAAGCAAATGAAGTATACGATGTGAAGCGATGCGGACAAAAGAACATTCAAAATAAAGCAGTACAAACAAAATTAAATTTATATATCAATAATTACATGAAAAAGGAAACATTACAAATATTCTAATATAATCTTTTGAATATTCCTCTATGTGTGTGCGTGTGTGTATGTGTGTAACTAACAGGGTATTATAGAAAAAGACTAAATATTAAAAGTGTCCTGTAGACTATAAAATGTATGTGGACTAAGTATTTCATGCAAGAGATGTGTTGTTGTTTTTAGCGAAGAAATGTTTTATGAGGATTTTTAATGGCAGCATGGAATAAAGAGTTTACGCTTATGCTGCAAGTCTCGTAGTAAGTAAAGAAGTAAGGAAACGAAATGAAGTTATGAGAGAGTGGAGAAAGCATTTTAGCAGCTAAATGCCTGAGAAGAAAGTGCATTGTTAGGTTAAGGCATTGTTGGATGTGCGAGGGAGGTATGCTCGCAATAATGTAGCAAAAGTTGTGTTTGTTGTTTGAGGAGAGAAACGTTGAAGTCACCGTGAGTTTGTGGTTCTGGTTGTTTTGGGGAGAAGCGTGAATGTCTCCAGAAAATGTTGCCGAGTGAAGAAGTAGCTAGGTGTCGAAGCGGATTTTGCATCGCCGTCGACATCGCCAATTTTGGGGGTGACCTAAAGTTGTTCCTGTGTGTGGCGTATTGAATTTATCTTATTCGTATTCAACTGAGAACCTTTGGTCTAAGAGAAATAGACGCAAGGGGTCCATAAATTAGACTGCTTCCTTCATTGTGTTGATGCTGCTGCTATTGAAGAGCAGACAATAAGACGTCTGTACTGAACGATGTTGTTCTGCCAAAAAAGGATGTTTGATGGCTTCCCCAATTTGTGCTGCCCAGAAAGATGATTCGGATTGAATAGGATAAGTCATCCTGATTGGGTGAAATTATGCGTCGACCCTAACGGTCGAATTAAATTACACGCCAAACAAAAATGCGAAATTCTTTTTGCTACAGAGGTATCGATATACAAAAATCCAGCAATATGTCCTTGTAGGAATGTGTCTTCTCCCATGTTGGTTGTTTGTCTCTTTCGGGGTTTGACGAAATTTCTGAGGCTGTGTTCGAGACTGGAAAAAGTCTTACCAAGAAGGCAGAACAAGAAAGAAAAAGGTTGCAGAATGTATACGCGCCTATGTTACGCGTATTGAATTGTGTCTTACAAACTGGCATGGTCAAGCTGTTTCTGGAAGTCGAAATGAAGAGAGAGGGAGAGAGAGAGAGAGAGAGAGTGCTGTCTCTGGAAGTCAAAATCTAAGAGAATGAGTGTGTGTGTTATCTCTGTAAGTCAAAATGTAAGAGAGTGAGTTCCTGGAAGACGAGAGTATATACAGGCAATCCTTGTCATGCAGTCGGCTCCAAATGTGCGGGACAAAATCAAAGTTGCAGACGTAGTTGTGAGCACAAATCACGTGACTTTCCTGACCAATTGGTTCCCGAGATTGATTAGTTCACCGACGTCCACCATCTTTGTTTCGGGAACAAGTAGTATCACTACCATTTAAAAAATATCGGAGTGTAAATCCTATACACTAAACAAAAGAATAGATGCTCGAATGCGGCTAGGGTATGACGCAGTCATTCCAACGACTAAATATTGTTGTTTCTAAGTTAAATGTTGTTGCATGACTGATATTACGTCGAAACTAGATCTACCATTCAAGATGCCTCAATACTGGTCCGGGTGATGTGGATCGACACTAATGTAATGTCAGCAAATATATCTATTTTATATAGGGACTAACAACATGGCCGCTATGGACCTTTCTTACCATAAAAAATCAATACCACTGTAGTAGAAAGAATTTCAAATCATTATTTTGTGCGGGAATTGCTTTGGCCATTGGAGTTCGAATTTATATATTTCGCCCAATGGGAATGGCTGATGCCATTCAGGCCAGGTTACCTCCCCGGGGCAACATAAAAGGTCGCGCTAACCATTTCTCGCCCTCTTCTCGCTTCCCCACAGGCCAGCAGCAGGACAAGCCAACAACAAGACAGAGCACATTCTCTCTCTCTTCGCTTCCTGTCCTGCTAGCGGCAGGACAGACCAGTCAACATGATAGAGTACACTCTCTCTTCTCGCTTCCCCACTGGCCACCTACAGGACAAGCCAGTCAACATGACAGAGCACATTCTCTCTCTTCGCTTCCTTACTGGCTAGCAGCAGGACAGACCATCTTTTGTTTTCTCACCACAGCAGCAGTCCACTAAGCATTATGAGGAGAGCACACCCAATTTATGGACCATTGGTGTCTCGGAAAACATTCTTTCATCATTCATCTTTCCTTCTAAACCAACGGATCCTCGGAGAAACAAATTGGATATTTTCAACTTCTGCTTGGACTCCAGCATTTTAATTCCTGTCCTGACTACAGCGTCTTAATACCGGCTCTATCATTTACAACTGTTTTTCTTCTTCCTGCGACTTGCAGCACAAGGGGTTTTTTTTGTACTTAAGATGTTATTTAAACTTCCAAATTGAAAACTATCAATATCTTCGTCAATTCATTTTTTTCTTCCTTTTAATATAACAAGAGGCAACAGAACTCTACAACCTCAAATACCATTTAGCATAAATGCCCCATTGTTATACCACTGATTAAAAAAATCAGCAAAATCAACAAGTTATCCGATTTTAATAAATGATAAATGAATTTTACAATGTATGAGTTATTTATGCTAAACAGAATTGCTCGAAATAGAACTGTTTTGACACTAAACTGTGCACTTATGCTAAACTGAATTATCTGAAATAAAACTGTTTTGACATTAACTCTATGTATTGTTCAGTCGGCTGGGGCTGTAGAATTTACCGACTGCATCTCTGCAGAGGAGTAAGAGCCCCCAATGAGTGTCTTAGATATGGCACTAAACAATCTGATGGTGAGGTTCCAGTGATGCCGGAACTTTGGGGAATGCGGAGTACCCCTTCATTGCCATTGCTCCCAGGTTCACTCTGGCCTAGAATGGAAGCACCTGATAGGGCCCTATCTACGGGTTAGATAGAACTAAACTGCATATTTATGCTAAACTGCATTGTTTGAATTAGAAGTGTTTGACTAAACCGAATAGCTTGAAATAGAAATGTTTTTCACAATTAAACTGTGTACTTACATTTAAACTGCGTGCTTATGCTAAACTGAATTGTTTGAAATGGAAATGTTTTGGACATTGAAACTTTACCTACGCTAAACTGAATTGTTCAGAATGGAAATGTTTTGACATTTAACTGTGTGTAAACAAAATTTGTACTTATACTAAACTGAATTAGCTGAATTAGAACTGTTTGACTAAACTGAATAGTTTGAAATAGAAATGATTTTGACAATTAAACTGTGTACTCATGCTAAACTGAATTGTTTGAAATAGAACTTATTATTTGTTTAAAAATGGATTTGGCATTAAATAACAAAGAAAGGTTGATATGCCATAAACCTGTTGCAGGGGCGATAAATATATCGATCCCACAAACTTTTAAAATATAAGTGATTGATATCGACCAAGGCAAGAATGACAAAACAGGGCTTTAAATATACGCCTTAATACATTTAGTGCCGGGGATGTAGTCTGTGATGTTTTGCTTCGTTCCTTGGAGAGTTTCGGGTCTTCCAACATCATACTCCCTTCCCTCTGCAGACCCTATCAGAGATGATCAGTCTCTGATACACCACCCAGTTAACGTAACATAGAAAAAATAGGGAAATTGAATTGGCTTTTTATTTATTTGGACGATTATTGACCGCTCATCCGCGCATTTGATTGGTTGTTGCAAACAACCAATCAGATGCGCGGATCTGGTTATTTTAGTGATCTGCGAGGAAACTAGCACTTTTTAACATATGGATTGTTCGAAATTATTCATTTACACAGCTTTTGTCTTCCTGTCCAGTACTCGGCTGTCACCGGACTAGTGTAATATGTTAACGTGACCTGCGGGTGTGAATACGGCGGATGTTGTTGACAGATAGATTGATAAGACCGGTGTGATCACCGAAATGTCATCATGTTGTTACAAGACGAGATCTTGCCTTGATTTGAAAAAAAAACAAAAAGAAAGAAAAGAAGAAAAGAAAAAAAAAACGGAAGTTAACGCTTCGAGTTCCCAACCCAAAATGAAAAGTTAGTCGCTCACGCATGGGCTCCGCGCAGAACTTCCGTTTGCGATAAATTAACAAAAAAAAATACATTAATAAATATCCAATCGGAACGCTTCCCGCGGGGCACAAAAATTGCCGTTCTGAGCCTACAGAAAACGTATAAATAGACGGACCAAATAATCATCAGGCAGTTGCGTTCCTACACCACAGATTTGTTCCCTCACACGGGTCGTGTGAGGGAACAAATCTGTTAAGGATTCTTCACCCCGTCTGGCGCCTGTCATCCGATACATCAAACGCTTTCCGCAGCTACCAACGTTATCCTAATTCCGAGAAAACCATCCCTTCACCACGAGACAAGTACAGTACATAAACTTTATAACTACTACCACTGAATTCATTCTTTGACTGTGAACGTATTTCTCCGTTCTACTCTCTGTACTTACTCTATCTATAAAAAATTTCTATAACCTCATTACTGTGTTATTGTGAGTATATATACGTTCTTTGTTTTGCAACCATCCGCATTTCTCGCCCACAACTCAGAATATAACAATGTCCACAGGTGCTGTGTATTAGAGGATGTTGACAGGATCATATCCGCTCAAGGATAATATCAACAAGGTGATTACCGAAATGTCATCATGCCCAGAGTTGTTATGTTGAAAACAGGTGCATCCGGTCGAAGATATCGAAAAATCACCGACCTGTGGGCGTCATTGAATTCGGTGATAGTGGCAGATGCGTACGCCCACAGAACCGGGCTTGGGCAAGTAGCCAATGGGAAGCAGACAATATAACCAATGAAAAGCAAAAAAGTGAGATGTGGGCATAACCATGGTTAACGAAAAAGAGGAATTGCTGCAGGTCACATGAGAGTTGTAGACGATGTAAGTTCCCGAATTTCGGCTAAAGTCAGTTGTTCACTGGCTCGTCCGTCTCCCGACAGCCCCTTAGTGTGCACGAACTCTCTGCGATTGCTCTCTGCTCCACACAAGTATCATCACCGAAAATAAAAATATAATCTTATATTTTTATATACATACGTGTTCCTCGTTGTTAATAACGACACAGTGTACTATACAACACTAGGGTGTCTGGTTTTATGAGTTTTTTCAAAACTCTTTTTCCCCTTTCTTGCTCTTGCTAAAAAAGAAAAAAATATTCCCCTTCTATACATCTTGAAATTTCCAAATTCACCATGGCTAAATTATCTTGGTTTCGATCTAAACTTACTGAAATTTCGGTGGCAACCGGGAAAAAGAATCTCCTTTTCTTTTTCCTTTTTTTTTCCTTTATCTTTTTTTTTTTTTTTTTTTTTAATTTTCTCTATACACCCCCACTCCAGCTAATGAAAATAATCAAATAGAAGGAATCCGCTTTATGTATTTGTTTTACAACACTTCTGAGCACTCAAAACAGTGCTAGAGAAATTTACGTTTTAGAGGAACGGTATTATTGAAAGATTCTATCTTTCATGGGCTACTAAAATCCCTCTACGCCAAGCCTGCTTTTTATCAACTAAATATGAAATAAGTTATTTTAAAGGCCAACTTAATTACACCGGTTGTGTCAAAACCTTTTTGCCTTTTACCCCCACCCCAGAAAAAATAATCATGATTGACAATAAAATGTTAATTGAATCTGTGGGAAAATCACAATAAAAACTATGTGATTCACTTTACTTATTTACAATCTAACAAATCATTGGCGCTTGACACATTGATCTAGAAATATAATTTTTATTTAAACTATTTACTTGAAAGAGAAAACTCGAGGGAGTTTGAATTCCTTCTTCCATCTGTCAAAGGGTGTTGTTTCGAAAGGCCAAATTTTATTATGGCGAATCGTAAATCGGAATAGAGTACGGCGGCAGTCGCCGCTGTCGGAAGGTGGTTGCTAGTGCTAGGATCTAGTCACTGGTGCAGGACTGGATAGTCAGGACTGTGGTCACAGGTACAGGACTGGTAGCTAGCTGCTGTTGTAGGAAGGTGGTTGCTGGTGCAGGAAGGCAGTTGTTGGTGCAGGACTGGTTGTTGCTCGTGCAGGACTGATAGTTGCTGGTACAGGAAGGTGGTCGCTGGTTCAGGACTGGTAGCTGTTGGTGCAGGAAGGCAGTTGCTGGTGCAGGAAGGTGGTTGTCGGAGCAGGAAGGTAGTGCGTCGTGCCTTCTAAGAGTGTATTAGGTTAGGCTTCCAGAATTAGTCCTGAAAAGGGCTGTTAAACTGAGAGGCTGGTAGTCGGGACCGCTGCATCATGACGTTTCAGGAGGTATTGGAATAGACTTTCTGAGTTACTCTGAATAGGGCTTTTAAGCTGAGAGGCTGGTAGTCTACTTGCGTCGTCTGCAGCTGGTAGTATTCCTGCGTCGTCTGCTGGTTGGAATCAGGACGTCGGCTTAAGAGGAAGCCTGGAGCAGTTGACCAAGGGAGAATCGGATTCTTCCCACACCCTTGACTGACGTCTAGCCAAAATGTCAACCGTTTTCATACCGCTGCTTTTATGTTTACAGTGCGTTACTATTCTATGTGGTCTAAGTAGAATGAATTTTCTTATTATCACAAAATAATAGTGAGAAACTTCATTCTACTTCGACGAGGTTTTTTTTATTACTACCTATTTTGTCCATTAATTGTGGACTGTCCTTAGAAAGACCGGCTGAATTTAATATTTTTAAAAGACGTCCTATGTGAAGTGATTTGGTTCTTTAATAACCAGTACCCAGATAGTTATTGACTGACAGCATCAGTGACCCATCGCTTCTTGGAAATGGGGTTTGTTTGTTTTGTAATATGAGTTGCGGTTGACTACGATAAACCCAAACCACCAAACAATCAATCCACTACGAAATAATCAAGTGTCTTGTTTTTATGTTTACTTATCCCCTTGTATTATTTTATGTTCATTTCGCTCGTAACTATGTTTTTAGATAAAGGATGTTTATTGGATTTCTGGCTATACCTGCTTTGAAGGGTTGAGTTTATTGCTCGGTGCCTCAGACGCACCAATAGAGGAACGCCAAAGGTTTTGGTTTAGCTGCTCATGCATCTCGATTTGAGCGCGGGTTTCCTCAATAAGTCGACCTTGTGACACATCGGATTGGTGGGAAGTCGATTAAATAACCACACGGCCAGCGACAGGACGTTCAAACACTCGACATGTGTGTCGTGGTTACTAGAGATAATTTTTGGTAGTTCCATGGACATACAAACATAAGACCAAATTTTCATCTCGTTACCATGACAACACACTAGTCAACTGCGATTTCACCCCCCCCAAATATTCATAAGCCTGTTGAAAGTAAGTCTTACCATCTTTCTGTTTGTCCACTTTTGGAACCACCTTAATCAGATTTCACATATCACCTACATATACCAATTCAGTCAACAGCCAAACATGGACTCGACTGATATTACTTAAGGAAATAGACAAACTTTTGGTCTTTCACGATCACTACACAACAAAGCAAAGAATAACTTGTAAATTACAAATCTTTATGTGTTTATAAATGTATGCTTATTTGAATCTGGTTTTTAATAAGAGTAAGGCCCGGGTTTATTGCCCATGGCCTGAGGCACTCCTCTAGGGTAATGTCGACGGAATCTAAGTAATTTTTTTTGCTCCGCTCTAAGAGAAGTTTGCTTCCTGTACAACACCACACATTAAACAGACCTTGTGTGATTTTTTTCTGAATGTCTTAGGGAAACGTGCAAATAGTGGTTACTATTCTTTCTCTAAACAAGTTTATGTTGTCAACCTTTGTCAATGAAGTATTTCAGCTAAATTTTGATTAAAACTAAAATAACAGTGAAAGAAAAAAATAAAACAGACAAATATCATTCGTAATTAAAAAATAAATATATTCATGGCTATAATTATCTCCCTTTTAGTATAATTTGACAGATGGCGTTAGTGTGTTTTACACACTCACCACAGCGTACAACAAAATGGCGGCTAGTTGTGATGAGACTGTTTTGTGTAGCGTTGTTCAACATCAATTGGCTCGTCTCGGTGAGCCAAACAACGACAAATACCATATCTTGCGTCTGATCGATGAATACAAACTATTCTCTTATGAGGTAGGAATTTTATTATTTACTCCTTGAAGTCTTACGACTCGAACCGGCATTTCTCTTTTCTCTCACACGTGTATCGCTGATCGAAGTGTTTGAACGAAAATTTAATGAAAGAATTTGTGCTGAATATGTCTCGTAAAAGGGTTTATGTTAGTCCAGTTGTCTGATTTACGGCCAGATTGTAATTTTAAGCGACGTTAGCTATTAGCAAAAGAAGAGGGTATTTTTCTAAAATTAAAATAAGCTCAAAAGCTACTCGCATTGATGAAGAGCACAAGACTCTTCCCCACTTTTTAGCATACAGTAGTAATTTTCTAAGCTTTTTGCTTAGATGTGTGACACAAGGCATTATGAATGGGGCACTCAACGAGAATCGAACTCACTCGTAAAAGTTTGCTAGTCTAGCTTGCTAACCATTACACCACCCGAGGTGCCCACTTTTTAGCAAATAAAGTCTTTTTCCTCTGGGAGCCAAAAAGTTTTCAGCTCTCAAACAATAACAAGATAATCAAACCAAAATATGATTTTGAATTTTTGATCCCGCCAGCAATTTTTTATTTTCGTTAATGGTTTCATGTTTTATTTTTCTTTCAGTTGGAGTTGATAATGATTATTTTTGTTTGACAAATGCAGTTATTTATTTATTTATTACTTGTATGAAAAATAGCTTTTTAAGAATTAAAAGAAAATTATTTTGTTAATAATTATATTTTTCTTAGCTTGAAAAGCTGGGGTTTTTTTGTTTTGTTTTGTTTTTTTAAAGGTTGTTAAATGTTATTTTTTATTTAAATTTAGGTTGTTTTTTTTCAAATGTTATGATATTTGTTATTTATTTCCAGACCTAAATTTAAAATTTTAATAAAGAAAAACAATCCAAAGTAAACAATTACTCCGGGGGGTGGGGTCACCACACAAGCTTAACTTTAAATAGGTAACAAAGAATTTACACGCTGGATTAGCAGGCTATTGTTTGTGATTTGGATTCTCACTTTGTGCCCCAACTATGCTAACCAAAGTAGATAACTACACATTTTTGTTCATTGTAATTTCATAGATCGATATTGGTTGATAAAAAAATCAATTATCTGCTAATCAAGGATAATGTTTTCCTAATATTGCAGAAATATTTAGATCAAAAGTTCAAATAAACATTTTTAAGAGAGCAATGAACTTTCAGATCCGTTGACAGTTTTCTCGGACCTGCTGAAAGATTATGCTTTGTTGAATGATTAAAAACAGATATCTAGTCATGCGAATTTCTGGAATAATGTGGTGACTATATCTATAAACAAGTTTATATAAAACTATAGCTGTCCATTGATATCTTTTTACTTTTAAAATATAGGAAAACTAAATGGCTCGTTTCATTGCCTTTTTCTTTCTTTCCTTTATTTTTTTCCCTAAATTTAATATGTAAGGACAGATGTATTATTTACTATAAAACTCAGCTCCTAATATTAATTTCATAATGGGTTTTTTAACCATTATGAAATTAACTTATATGCACTTTTGAATGACACCCTCAATGTATTCAGTTGGTGCAAAAATAATTGCTGTTTTTAATCCTCAAATCTAAAGCAGTATATCTTAGCTTAAAATATGTTCAAAATTGGAAGAATTTAAAATATAGACTCAGTTATAAATAGTGACAATATTAGCTATTACTCAGTAAAAGATACTAAAAATGGTTTTGTAAGAATAATTCATTGATGACATTCATCCAAATGGCTAAGGTTTTTAATAAGTTTACTCATAATATAAAAAATCGAAGTAAATCATAATTGACTAATTGTAACCCCTGAATACTCATTGATGAATGGTGAATATACACTTTGCAATAGCAAGTCGAAGTGAGCAAAGAAACCTTTTTATAAGTAATGTGCTAACATAGTAGTAAACATGAATCTGTTCAGAAAGTTTTTGGCAGTGGTTCTAAATTTTTTGTTCTTAAATCATATGAGACTATTAAAGATCCTAAATGAAAAAAAACATTTGCATTTGATTTATAAAATATGAAAGTCTTGTTGTTTTACATTGTAGAAAATAGATAAAATATTATCTAAATCATTTCTATAAATGTCTCATGTCCTTGAGAAACATAGGGCCACAACACTATTACGGATGTGGTGTGGCCCTATGTTTCTCAAGGACATGGGACATTATTTATAAAATATGAAAGTCTTGTTGTTTTACATTGTAGAAAATAGATAAAATATTATCTAAGTCATTTCTATAAATGTTCCATGTCCTTGAGAAACATAGGGCCACACCACATCCATAATAGTGTTGTGGTTTCATAGCATTAAGTATTTATAGTGTAGAGTTGCTAAACCCCCTGGTTTTGGATTCAGTTTTTTCTAGTCCTAGATCAGTTGTCTTAGTAAGGTTAAAAAGCTCAGTTTTCCCTACTCATAGCTGTGGAAGAAGAAAGGGATTCATGGTTTTCCCTTCGGGCATTAGCATGAAAGTGAAATGCAAAAAGCCTTGTCCAAGATTTGAACTTGGCTTGTAATTAATCCCATTTTGTTTTTGTTTTACTAGAAGTCTATAAACTTACACAGGATAAATTTACACTTGGTTACTGAACAATTTAATAGATACTTTTGGAAAGAAGCAAAGCTGATATTTTTGTTATGTGTATATCTTGCAGAGTAGATGTTCACTGGTTATTAGGATTAGATAGACATCAGTTGATATTGGGTTACTGCTTTTATGGGTGCATCTAATTTACATACGATACTACACTTCCCTGAACCTGGAAGGTTGTATGTCCTTTGTTACTCTTATGCTTCTGATTATTCTCAGTAACCTGTGTCATTTTTCTTCCTGTCTTTTTTGGTTTCTTCTTATTAGTGATCTAGGTCTAAGTTCATTTTCTTTGTTAGTCTCTTCTAGCAGTTCATTATCACTTTCTTTCATCCCCCTGCTCTGTTTCCCCAGTCGAAATCATAGGTCTCCGCCTGTTCTTCCTTCCCCAATTCTTCTTCCATTTCTACATCTTCAGGTTCAATTCTAGATCTAAACTGATCCATATGGGCCAGTACATGTTGTCTAATTTTCTCTAATATTGCTGTTTACCTTTTTTGTAATAGGAATTCGGCTTTTTGTACATTCCATTCTTTATCTTTTCTATACCAAACCTTTTCTTTGTTGAATTATTACAAGGTTATAGGGTCTCTAATTTGTCTCCCCATTAATGCAGGAGGACTTCTAGTGGATGCTCTCGCACATATATCATTTTGATATATTGTGATCTTTTTAATCTTAATAAAATCTTTTCCATTGCTTTTTGAAAAATATGACTTTTTAAGAATATGATGTTTCTTTTTGAAGTTTGAACATATTTTTCCCAGGGCTGGGCATTTATTCTTATTTCTCTAATACTTCTTACCACAATATTTGCATTTTATCATGAACTTGGTTATGTTTAGGTCTCTCGATGATCTTTTTGTTGATTGAACTCTTTAATTAATTCTAGTTGTAAAAATTCTATGCTTACTTCTAAATTCATGTTATTTATCTGTAACCTTTCAAGTATTTTGTATTTGTGTAATGTTTCTGGCATGTCTTCAATTAATTTATCCTTGAGAGTTGTATCTTTGATTCCCAGTTTTTTAAATTCACAATACTTAGATGCCTCCTTTAATTTGTACATGTATTTTATTATAGACTCGTTTGGGTTCAATCTTGTAGTTTCTATGAATTTGGTTCTCACAGAGACAACTAGTCTTTTTTTTTTTTTTTTTTTTTCTTTGGTGATGTATTTTTCTTAATCATTCTAACAATCTCTTCATAAGTTAGTTCTTCTAATTCTCTATGGTAAGCCATTGTTGATATTTTTTTCATGGCCTACCATAGCCAGAAATAGGTATGTGATTTTTTTCTCTCTTCTGCTAGCTTTTTCATCTTTTAATTTCTTAACCCTTGCCAATTCTGTGAAATATCTGATCCATGTATCTATATGCTCTGGTTCATCCAGCATGGTTAAGGCTTCTATTGGCAATGCCATTGTTATGATGTGTACATCTTGCAGAGTAGATGTTGATTGACTATTAGCATTAGCTAAGACGACACCTGTTGATATTGGGTTACTGCTTTTAGGATGCATCCAATTTACATATGATAAAATTTGATTTGAATTTTTTTAGAAATGTACTGCACTGGAAAAAGTTTTCAAAGAAGTTCATTCCTTACTGGAATCTCCTGTTCACAGGTAAGTTTATTGGTTGTTTTGTTTTTCTCTATCTTGTAATTTATTTTTGAATATGTTTTTTATCCATATTTGGAGTTTTTTTTTTTTTTTTTTTTTTTTTTCATAATCCTATCACCTTAGAAAGTAGTGATTTGATATCCTCTTTTTTTGATATAGATAGTAAAATGCATTTTATTGATTTGTTTTGATATTGCAGATGGTTTGGTATGTTACTTTTGCAACGTGCTGCTTGTCAGTGCAATACAGAAATCCTGGCTGATTATGCAAAGTATTGGCTTGAAAAATCACTTTCTTTTCTTAAGGTAAACAAAGGAAAATTTTAAAACTTTTTAAAAAAATCTGTTGAATTTACAATCTTTAGTTTTTTCATTTTTTAATCATTTTCAAATGACTTGAACAGCATGATGGAAAGAATTTTGAAATTAACTTGGGCAGATATCTCAGTTAGAGAATGACACTTTGATCATAGATAAAATTCACACTTTTATTCTTAGTGAAATAAATAATCCTGTGATTGATTTTTTTTTTTTTTTTTTTTTTTTTTTTTAAATTTTATAGATGTTATGCGCATAAATTAATGAATATCATTTTATTTTCTCTATATATACATGTAAGGATAGAGTTCTTTAAGAATTAATAATTTTTTACTGTTAGCTTAATGAATGATTTTATATCTTGTATCTCTAATTTAATATTTAATGCATAAAATTAAAAGAATTTATACTTGGTAGATTTTTTATAAGCAAATAATGTGAAAATGATCAATAAATTAATAATCAGTTATTTAAGAGAAGTGCAAGGTGTATTATTTATGTTTAATATTGTATTTCCAAGTCAGGATCAATAAGCTTGACACATAATAGCTAAATTTGGATCTGAACTTTTCACTGTCTAATGCTTGATATATGTAATTAGTATTTCCCACTAAATTAAATGTATTGTCAAATCAAGGAAGCAGATTATGACAAATGTTTCCTGTGTAAAATAAATGTTTTGGTTATTAGGTATCTAATATCTACCTGCATTATACAAAAAAAAAACGATATAAGAATTGTTATATTACCTAAACTTTACTTTTAATTGACTGCATTTTTAGCTCTAATAGGATAACTATTTTTTTTAAATTTTGATGTTGTTTTTACAAAGAAAAATTTTAAAAATTTATCTCTGGAATCTTGTATTTCAAAGATAAAATACCAAAGGGAACTGTTGAAATAAATGTAAATGAACTTGCTTGTCATTTCTCCAAGATAAAAAGAGCACTTCGATCTTAGACAACTATTGAGGAAAAGAAAAAAAATTTATTTACCAAATTTGTTTTTAGATAATGATTAAAAAAAAAAATTGCCATCAAAAGTAAATGATTTAAATTCTAAAAAAAGGTATTTCAACTGAGCAATATCAGTTGATCTGTGTAAATAATATGCTTTTATTATTTACTTTTTATAGGCATTTTGTTAAATCTCTCTTCCTTCATTTATTAATGATCATAGATAAATTTGTCAAGGATTGAATGCTGTTGGAGAAATTCCTGTTTGATTTATTGACTTTTTATCTGAATTTCTTCCAGAAATACAACTATTATATATATCCCAATTCAATTTTTTTAAAATTTTATCTGTAAATTAGTAAATTTGTATTGATCAAGTAAAAAGGAAACCTTATATATATATATATATATATATATATATATATATATATACCCAAAATTACAGTATGTTTAAAACTAACTTGTACATCATTTTCTGTTATTATGTGTACAGGGCAATATGGGTTTTTCTTGAAACCAAAAAAAGACTCTGCATGGCATTATACAACCAGAAAATCACATGTCAGCATGTTTCTGATAGCACAGAGTCTGTTGACTCTTTCACCATCTATTCTCCTTCAATCCTAGCATATCCTCTAGACTGCATCTGATGTCAGAGATGATGAATATAAGTTTTTACTGGTCAGCCACCACTGGTAAGTGCATGTACTGGAGTCCATAAAAGAACATTGCTTATGAGTATTTGTCCTTACTTATTGTGTAGTACCCAGCATATCTTGTTCATCTTACTTGGATGGTTTGAGATGTGGAGGCAAGTGGCTGTACACCTGCTCTTTTATTGGGTGTTGCTTCCAGGATTTGTTCAAGACAGCATGTAGCATTTTTCTCCATGCATTTTGTTAGAGTCCAGGTGGTACATCCAAAAAGTAGTACCAACACAGCCATAGCTTAGAAATTTCATTTATTTCATCAGAGAGATCAGATTTTCATATGGTCTACAACCTATTAATAGGAATCTATGCCTTCCCTATGTATATGTTGACATCACTTTTAGTAGATAAGATATTGCTACCAAGGTATGTGAATTGGTTCCACTAATTTTTGAAGATTGCCGCTTAAAGTGGGGATAGCTCCTTCTTGTTTAAAATACATGATCTCTGTTTTATTTGCATTTATGTAGACGTCAATGTCTCTTGCTGCCTGTTTCAGGCTACACATCTGGGATTTGGCTTGAGCAGGTGCATTTGCAAGAAGCGCTAAATCATCTGTGTAGTCTGCATTTGTCATAGTTTTTGTAGGATATCATCATCTTGTCTTTTTTAAGGTGAAATCATTCTTTCATTAGATCTGTTGATGTTCATAGGACATAATCTATCCCGATTATAAACATATATGTTGCTAATGTATCTCCTTGCAAGACTCCATTGACAATGTTGAAGAAGTCAGTCTCACCAATGGTTGAGTGAATCCTTGCTTTTGTGTTTTTGTAACAATATCTTTGCTTAGATCATATGCTTATAGTATTTGATCCTTAAATCGAATGACTTGGAGAAATCTATGAACAATACTGAACAATACATTGTCTTTGGATGATTTGATGGCTTGTCAGAATCTGTCAAGTTGTGAATCTGATTTTTTCTAAGAATTTTCTCTACTTCAGGTCAGATACAATTAAGTAGCTGGACATTATGAACTCTAGTAGGTGTAGCAGTAAGAAATATGCCCCTAATTCTTGGTGATTCCAAGGTTGCCTTTCTTTGGGAAAGAGAGGATGCAGCCTTTCATTCGTTTCTCTATTGAAGTTTTGTTATACACATGAAGAAGTATATCATCAAATTTCTTAGTCTTCCATACTTCAGGAGTTATTTTATTAAAATCAAGTTCTACCTCCATGAACTGTCTATGTTTAATGTCTAGTTAGCTATTAATAATTTCTTTAATAGGTTTATCAACAATTTTAGTAGAGTTTCTGCACTGATACTTGAAATGTTCTTTCTACTTCTGAAGTCTTTCTTCTTGGATGGCAGCTTTTTAGTTTTGCTTTTACAAGATGCTTTTCCTTCCATTTACTTTATTTACTGTATACTCTGCTAATTGTGATTGTCTATCTTCTACCGAATTTCTGATTTTATTGATTTGGCCTTGAATGTAAATTTTTTTTTTTTTTTTTTTTTTTTTTAAGGGCTTTAAGTTTCTGTGTATGGACATTTGTTAAGTTTCTTTTATTAAGTAATGATGCTTTTTTCATGTTATCTTGTTCTTCCCTAACTGTTATTGACTCTCCAGGAATTCTACATTTGGCTCTTGGTTTGTTTGTTATGCACTCTTGCTGCAGTTTCTATATGGCCAGTTACAAAGTTTTTTTATTTGTCATTTGAAGTCTTTCAGATATCTCCTGAAGAGCATCAAACATGTTTCTTACTGTATATTGATAGCATATATCACTATTGGCAAGTGCAGACCAGTCATATCCAATTAAAATTTACTGTATGACCTGAATTATGAAATGCATTTGTTTTTCCTTTTTTGTCTTTTCAGCCTCATCAACAGATAGAAGTCCGAATGATGGGATTTCACACTTTTTCTATCATGATGAAACACATTTCTGATAAGAAGAATCTCTCTAAGTATTTTGATACTCCATTCCTAAATTCATTCATCCATCTATGTCTCTCAAATATCACCTGTGTAAGTTTATTTTTTGACATCATTTTACTACTTTTTTTAACCAAAATTTCATTGTGTAAGTTCTGCTTGCTGGTCTTATTTTGGACTATTAATCTTACATCAGCTTTGGTTATGTCACATACTTATATATAATTTTTCTACATTTTCTTGCATTGAGCATTGTAAAGATTTTTCAAATGATAAACAATTTTAGCATTAGATTTTGATTATAATTGTGTGTATGCATATATACGCACATACTTTTTGTGTATCAAGCACTGAAGATTTTATGGATTAAAAACACTTTTAGCATTAAATTTATTTATAATTGTGTGCATGTGTGTATATAAATATATTCACTGTATTTGATAGGTGACATATAAGACCCACCCTCATTTATATTTAATATTACTATCAAATTAGGCTAGTTACAACTCTTGCTAGTCTATGGTATCACATATAACCCAACTTTACAAATAAGACCAAGAATATTTTTTTTTATTTTTCAGAAAAAAGTGGGTTTTATATGGCATCATACAATCACAATTGACTTCTTACCTAGTAATTTTTTATGTTTATTTGTTATATTACATTTTTATTCAACATGGTAGCTTTCTTTGTTTAACTTTTTTGATGGTTTCCAATTTTAACTCTCATTTGTAATTGCCATTTCTTGGTCATTTCCTAACATTCTGTCACTTTCTAATTTTGAATAATAGCTTTATATCCATTATAAGATTTTGGAAAATTTCAAAATATTTTTTTTTTTTAATAAATCTGTATCGTTATTTCCCAATTATTCAGATTCTAAAATTCATTAAAATGAATATTGTTAAGATATTCTAATTTGAAATGTTTTTCTTTTTCAGTGTTCAGAACAAGCCATTCAAAGTTTGACCTATTGCATTGAAAAATTTCCACCTGCAGCTGATCTTTTTAAGGTAACTTGAATTTTCTTTTTAATTGTTACATTTTATGAATATCTCTTTGGGCAGTCAAGGTTGGCCACTTTTTTCAATTGTAAAATTTAAAAGATGTAGAAATGTCTAGTCTATTGCCTTAATAAAAAGCAACAAAATCAGAAATGATTTAAGTTTAGTAAAGAAATTTTATTATGGATTCTCCATAATTTTTTTGAGTACACCCTTAACCTTGAATCTTCAATTCACATTATGCTTAATTGGTGCAGAATAACAAAGAATTTATTGAGAAACAAATTTTTGTAAATATATCAAATTACACTTAATATACCATACTGTAAACTTTTGATTCAATGTATGCTAGATCAAATTTAGTTGTAAAATTTCTCAAAAAAGTAACAATTATTATATTTGTTTTAAATATTGATTGCTCTAACAACTTGTCACATTATGACAGAAGAATCCATTGTAAATCAATTTGAATTAGATTTTTACTTGCTCCAAAAAGTATTTGTATATCAATGGTTAATACATAATTTTGGAATAATAATTGTAAGCATCTTATTTTGAATATTATAAATTTATAAAAGTACTCTTTGATATGAATGAAGCATTAAGAAATTTTAAGAAATTAAATTTAATAATTTAAGAATTGTTTTCTTACAGCACCAAGTTGGTGAAGACTGGATATGCAAATTATTTCAAGAAAATGTTTCAGCTAAGGTAAGAGAAATAAATTCTTCATATTTTTCTATTGGTACCATTTTTCCATGTGTTTGTTTATGACCATAACAGAGTACAAAAAACAGTACATTGTAGAATTTTTTATTAGTGTCACACCATTAAAATTTTCTAACTTTGGAGAATAAAACAATATCTAATTCAATCGGGGCTACGAGTCACCAATTTTCAATTAAAGTATAAATTGATAAGTTTGTCCAAGAGGGGTAACTCTAGGTCAAATAAGTGCTAATTACTGAGTTTTTTGGGTTTTTTTCTATCAGCCATAGTAGCATATCAGTGACAATAATATAATTTGTATTATAATTCTGCTTGTTTGCAAGTTACACTCATCTACATGTACTCCCCATAGCCAAGCGGGATATTCATCCATTCTTTACTATTACTGTGTATTAAATATTATATAGATGACTTTCTTTAAAGTAGATTATTGATTATAACGGTGTTGTAAGTTGGTGACCTGAAGGCTCCTTTTTCAATAGCTACTACCCTGAGGTGTAAGGGAGGGTGCTACCCCATTCCCTGGATTGCTTCACTTTACCCTTGATCCTGACCTTATAATGCTGAATGCTAAGCAAGGCGGCCTCAAGTACCATTTTTTGAGTCTTTGGTATGACTATCTGGGATTGAACTCCGCTCTCTTAGACCATTGGTGAACACTCTGCTCATTAGGTCGATGGCTCGGTATTGTATTGTAATGGTATTGTAAAGAGTTTTAATCAAACCAGCTATTTTTTGTCTTCATTCTAAAAATTCTCAAATGGAACTCAAGTAGATATTTTTGAAATTCTTTACAGGAAGTTAAGAGTTAAAAATGTTTTGTTCTTTTTTGTTTTGTTTTTTCTCACAGAGAGAAATCCATTCTGACTATCCTGGTTGATCAGTCCCAAACTTGTAACTGATTGAATGAATGAAACTCATTTTGTTTTTGTGTTATGCTAAAATTTCCAATGATTAAATTAACTATTTCTTTAAATTCATTGTATTCCTAAATTTGGAGTTATTTGACAGTCCTTTTATTTGATTATTCTTTGGTAGTTGATTGCCCAACTTGTGTCTGCTGTTGAACATCGATCATCTGCCACTCCACAATTCACAGATTTCCACTGGGAAGTAATGAACATCCACTACTTGCTGAACTATATTGTGGATGAAGAAGATCCAGGTAAGTTTTGTTCATTTGTCATTCATATAAAAGATAAAAAAAATAAAACTCAGATTCAAAGATAAAATGTTTTATCTTCCACCAGCATGCAATTCAACATTTGATCATAGATTGCAAGTGAAATATAAAATATCTTTACATAAAGAAAGAATATAACCTCAAATTATTTTTTATTTCTTACACCAACCACTTGTCAAAACAATTTTCTCTAATGTCTAAAGATGTTAAACAAAAATAAACAAATGAGATTTCTGAATTACTAGGGCAAGTCAAAAAATTTTCAATATTTTGGTATGTGCTAGTTTCTGGTGCATATTACAGTTTCAGCCATAGAAGGTATCTGTTGTGGTTGATAGCATCATAGTAGTTGGTGTGCTGACATGTTGTGCATTATTTCACGCTGTGTGATTTCTAAGCCTCACAAATGAATGTGCAACATTGTCTAATTTGAGAAGTTAGGCTTTAATTGTTCAAACTTGGCCATAACACCATGGAATCAGTTAAAAACTTTTTTTTTTACAAAAGGTGAAGGCATAGTTGATTTTATTGCAGTAACAAGATGGTACAAGAAATTTTGCTCAGGTTGCAAGAACCTTTTGACGATCAGGCAAAATCAGATAGGCTTAAAATCATGGATTCTGAGACTATGCTCTAAGTCATAGAGGCAAATCCAGTGAGTAGCACTCGGAGAGTATCAGGCAAGTTCAGCATAGTCTAGTATGGTTTGTCATCTTCGTGACCTTGGCGAAAGCAACTGGAGCTGTCAAATATTGCAAAACTTTTAACTTCTCTAATACAATATCTCCTTTTAAGAAAATGTTTTTATAAATGTATTCTTTTATGTTTGTCTAATTACAAGTGAAATTTTGTTTTAATAAAAAATCAATAAATGAACCTGTTTTAAAATTTTGTCATTTTAATCATAAATTGTTATTTGTCTTGCAGACTATCAACCATTAAACATAGATAATTCCATGACAACCAGTTTTAAAAACTTTTCTAGCAGCATTTCTGACTGGGAGGAACCCAAACGAACAAATGCCATCATTTACAAGATCAGATTTGGATTATCCTGTGTTGAAAACTCTATCAAGTAATGCAGTCTTTTTTATCCAATTATGTTCATTATTTCCTCTGTTCAACCACAACACTTATAACCTGGTTATCTACAATTTAGCCAAAATCTCAAAGACTGAATTTTTACAAAAATTGCATTATACTAGTTAGGTCTCAAGTTCTATCAGATTTTATTCTGTTAGAAGTGCTAATTGCCAAACAGGGACACAAATAATATTTCAACTTCTTGATGTGTGTGTGTGTGTGTGTGTGTGTGCGCGCATCTGATATATATATGGTGTGGTGTTGTGTGTGCGCATCTGATATATATATGGTGTGGTGTTGTGTGTTTGTGTCTGATATATATGGTGTGGTGTTGTGTGTTTGTGTCTGATATATATGGTGTGGTGTTGTGTGTTTGTGTCTGATATATATGGTGTGGTGTTTGTGTGTGTGTGTCTGATATATATGGTGTGGTGTTTGTGTGTGTGTGTCTGATATATATGGTGTGGTGTTTGTGTGTGTGTGTGTGTCTGATATATATGGTGTGGTGTTTGTGTGTGTGTGTGTGTCTGATATATATGGTGTGGTGTTTGTGTGTGTGTGTGTGTCTGATATATATGGTGTGGTGTTTGTGTGTGTGTGTCTGATATATATGGTGTGGTGTTTGTGTGTGTTTGATATATATGGTGTGGTGTTTGTGTGTGTGTGTCTGATATATATGGTGTGGTGTTTGTGTGTGTGTGTGTCTGATATATATGGTGTGGTGTTTGTGTGTGTGTGTGTCTGATATATATGGTGTGGTGTTTGTGTGTGTGTGTCTGATATATATGGTGTGGTGTTTGTGTGTGTGTGTCTGATATATATGGTGTGGTGTTTGTGTGTGTGTGTCTGATATATATGGTGTGGTGTTTGTGTGTGTGTGTGTCTGATATATATGGTGTGGTGTTTGTGTGTGTGTGTCTGATATATATGGTGTGGTGTTTGTGTGTGTGTGTGTCTGATATATATGGTGTGGTGTTGTGTGTGTGTGTCTGATATATGTATGGTGTTGGGTGTGTGTCTGATATATATGGTGTGGTGTGGTGTTTTGTGTGTGTCTGATATATATGGTGTGGTGTGGTGTTGTGTGTGTGTCTGATATATATGGTGTGGTGTGGTGTTGTGTGTGTGTCTGATATATATGGTGTTTGTGTGTGTGTGTCTGATATACATGGTGTGGTGTTGTGTGTGTGTCTGATATACATGGTGTGGTGTGGTGTTGTGTGTGTGTCTGATATATATGGTGTGGTGTGTGTCTGATGTTTGTGCCGAGTAATGAATTAATCTAATGTTCACAAGTGAAAGAACAAATAACTGCCAGTTATAAAATTTAATGAAAGAAGATTCTAAATCTCACAGTGTAACAAAGAATAAAAAGAAAAAAACATGAATGCTCTGTAGCTAGATTTTATCATGAAATAATTTATTGGAATTGAATTTTTTTCTAATTTTATTTATCTAAGTATATAAAATACACTTGTAAAGTTTTATTTTGTTATTGAAAAACTACCATTTTGCATTTGAGATACAGTAAAAACTAATTTTGAAAGGACATTTATAAAATGTGTGTGTGTGTATGTATATATATATATATATATACACACACACACAGCATACAGTCTCCTTTAGATTGTAAAGTGAGAAATAAATAAACTGGCCGTTCAAACAGTCCTTTCTTCAATTGGACAAATTTTTATAGTAAAAGAGAATCCAACATGATTTTTTTATGATAATAATTTTGTTAATCTTTAATAGTAAAGTAAAAGAGATATTTTCTAGTATGTAAATTCTTTTTTATGTTAATGATATGACAGTATGTTGAGAATCCTTTATTAGTTAGGAACCATATTTCAAGTAGAAGATTTATAATGGATTTTAGTTGAAAGATATTTTATTGCAAGGACCTAAAATAAATCCTAGATTGTAAGTAGATATGGAATATAAATTATCACTCTATTTGTATTAGAATTCACTTTTGATATTCATTTTAAGATAATCATTCTAATTTTATTTTAATTTTTTTAGAGGGCTACTGTAATGCAAAATAATTATTCGAGTCTAATTCATTTCGAAGTAAAAACTTCATTAGAGACTTTTTTTTCTAATTTCATGTATCTAAGTATATAAAAAAGTCTCTGATGATGAAGTTTTTACTTTGAAATTAATTAGATCTGAATAATTATTTTGCATTGCAATTGCCCTCTAAACAAATACAATAAAATAATTTTCAAGCAAATTATAAAATACTTTTATTCTAATTTTAATTTCAGTAAGCCTTGTTTGAAATCTTCTGATGTTATCAGTTTTAATGCCATTGAGGTTCTTCAATTGCTTCATAGGATGGTGGACATCAGCACCAAAAAGGTTCGTTTGTATTTTATTTTTTGCTCTCTCATTTTGAATTGATTCCAAATATTAGAAATGATAGTTGTTTTTAAAATTTGAATTTATTAATTAAAGAAATCTTATGGAAAACAAATGTTAATTTTTTTCATTTGAATTAAGTAGACAAAAAATCATTCAATAGCAATTATCCATCTTGTATATATGCAAAGAAATCTGTTTCTTCTCCTCTCACATCCACACACATGCATATTACTGGGGACCATAGGTCATGAATGTTACTCAGGCTCATATTTTTGACATGATTTACTATATGTATAATTTAACATATAAGAATTTTAGCATCCAACTTATTTTAATACAATTCATCAATTCTGTGACTATAGGTTTGTACAGCTAATACTTTACAACTGACCATTCTACAAAAGCCAAAGCAATGTTTTCTCTATTTGTGGTATTTTTCAAAATAAATGTTTTTGACTGCAGTTTAGTGCCTGTCTCAGTCACCACTAATATCTTTAATGTTGACCACTCAATATCTGGGTCAGTATAACAGCTCACAGACAAGTACACAAAGAATTTAGATGGGGCTTAAATGTTTTGACTTGATGTTGTATTATTAAATTTCCCTTATAATTATAAACTGAAAAAATTATTCAGAGGAAAATTTAGATTTTGAATTGAAATAAAAAATATATTTAAAAAATGTGGAGTAAAACATTTAAAGTTTTTTTTATTATTTCAGCTATAAATCTATTTGTATGAGTTATGTTATTAGAAGAATTTTCTTTAGTGCTGATTTTCTTGGGCCAGAAATAACTAGCTCTTTTTTTTTTTTTTTTTCCCTTGTGTAACCTTATTATTTTAGCACAGTCAGCAAAGTTTTTCTAAATCAATATTTTAAGGCATGGACATAAAACAAAGCTATAAAAGTTAGTGAGTTAAAATAATTTTTCACAATGGTCAAGATATTAAGTCCAGCCAAATTCAAGGATAAATGACTTCTGAGATAATTTTTATCAGTATATTTTCAAAATAATTTGTACTTGTATTCAATTTAGAAAAAAGATTATTCAATAAAATTGACCTCACTTTCAAGGACAACATCATTGCTGTCTCCTCAGAAATTACTATGTTTCCAGATCAAGTGGTTCTGGCCATCATGGTCATGGTGATGGCAGATTTCAACTAGTTTTTGTGGGGCCTTTGATTTGTCTCTCTTTTTCAACAACATGATAGACCAGGAGAGCTATATGTTGGAGGTAACGTAATCATGAAAATTCTTAGCCAGGTACTCCTGGGTTATATAGGCCATGTGAGAAGAAGCAGTGTAAACTAGAACACAATTGAAGCTTAGCCAGTCTCCAATACATCAATGTAGGCCATGGCGTCAACCCTGCTGTAAGAAATGGAGAGGCATGTTGTTCATGAACCTTAGAATCATTACAGATGATGTTGAATATGCTATGCATCACTGTGCTAACTTCTGTGATATTTCTGTTTACTTTTTCGTCTTGGTTGATCCAAGTTGCTGTAGTTGGCAGCTAGTGCCACAAGCACACTATACATTTTAGTTTCCTGTGTCAGATTGAAAGCTGCCATGTTAATACTCTTGGTATTCCCTGATACATCTGAAAGACAAATAAGAATGTTAAAACTCTGCATATATCAAATATTACATTAGTTTGACTTTTATTTATGGCCTATCCTGTGTGAAATTGAGGAGTGAGTGTAACCACATAAAAAACCCAAAATTTTCTAAATTTGTAATTTTTATTAAAATTTTGTCCCCTATTAAATGAATACAAAAATTTTATGTCAAATCTAGTCATCAATTTTTAGTAGAATTTTAAAACTAAGCTTCTTTTTCTTTCCTGTAAATTATCATTTTACACAGTGTAAAATAACTTTCAATAAAAGCGTTCCTCTAAAGCGTAAATTTCTCAAGCTCAGATAATTTAGCATTGGTGAATTTGGAAATCTGAAGATGTATAGAGAGGGAATTTTTTTTTTTTTTTAAGTGGGGTGGAAGAGCAAGAAAGAAAGAAAAAAACAAAACTCATAAAAACCAGACACCCTAGTCTGGCGAGAGCTGAGTACTGGACAGGAAGACAAAAGCTGTGTAAATGAATAATTTTGAACAATCCATATGTTAAAAAAGTGCTAGTGTCCTCAAAGATCACTCAAATAGATGGATGAGCGGTCAATAATCATCCAAATAAATAAAAAGCCAATTCAATTTCCATTTTCTTTTTCTTTTTTTCTTTCCTATGTTGTGTGAATGGTAGGGTGTATCAGAGACTGATCATCTCTGATAGGGTCTGCAGGGGGAGGGGAGTATGATGTTGGAAGACCCAAAACTCTCCAAGGAACCAAGCAAAACATCACTGACGACACTCTCCAGTGCTAAATGTATTAAGACGTATATTTAAAGAAAAAAAAATTGTGCCATTTTTAAGAAGAATGGATGAAGAACATTTTGATGAAAAATATATTTTAAACTGTATGCAAATTTTTTTTTTTTTTTTTTTTTAATCAAAAAAAGGAAGTTCTGAATTTTTCATTTTAAAAATGACTTGGCTTGATTACTATGAAGCAACCTGACACTTGAAATAGAATGAGTTTATTCTCTGTCTTCACAAATACATTTATTCATATAACAAAAAATATCTTTTTGTATTTATTGCTTTTTTGTGGAATATTAATTCTTTATAAATTCTTAACCTTTTTTTCAAACAAGTTTGAAACTTGTTGAGGACAATTTGAATATAAGTAAATAAATATTTTTGTCTGTCTTCAAGATTTTTATTCATCTTTTATTTGTGATCATTTTTATTTATATGTAGATATCTACTACGTAAATATTTTTGATTTCTTTGCTTTTTCATCAGTCATCACACTCCATAAGGAAAGAACTTTATGTTTCTTACCAACCAACTTTAATTTGTCAAGCCACTGCCTTGTTAACTACCATTATCAACCGGTAAGATATTTTTATTTGTATAAATAGTTTTTAGAGGAGAAAAAAAATTGTGATATTATTTAAAACGGTTTTAAATGTCATACATTTTCTGTGTTTTATATTATTTTGAAACATTTATACTGGTGTTAAATACAGTGTCTGAGTTAAAATATTTCTTAAAGATATTGGATCAATATCTGGATATCATATATTGAAAATATCTCATTGTAGTTCTTAAAACATGCTTTTTTTATTGTTATAGAATCAAGGTTAAAAGTAAAATTGAAAATTAAACCTCTCTAAAGATTGGAAGTGGTTAAAAAGATTTTCAAATTTGCTAAATTTTAACATCTTCATCATTTCAACTGTTATTATTTTGAAATAACCACAAAAAACTACTTGACCACCAAAGTAGATAATGTTTCAGTTTTTATTCAAATTGTCTCAATGTATAGAAAAATATTTTTGAGTTATTTTCATCCTTCAAAATTATACCAAAAAAAAGTTTTATGATTTGATTACCAAGAAAAATCACTATTTAAAATTCAGATTTTTCCTTGTATAACTATCACCAATGAGTTCGTTCTTTGTCAAGTGGCACAAGTCTCAACCTTTTCTGTTGGTCTATGAGTGAATCTTTCTCCCCAGCATGTGGAAGCCTGTATTTATGCCCACTTGGTTTTTGGTATTGAACATTTTGTTTACTCTGCAATTCACTAGATGTCTTCAATGATAGCTGCACTTCCTCAACCTGCACCTGATGACATTGGGGTCATTTCCAGGTCATTACATTACCGGCCCATTAGCATAATGGTTAAAGTGTGTACCAATGTTCTGGGAGACTAAGGTTTAATCCCAGGTTGAGTCAAAAAATGTTACTTCATTCCTCCTTGCTTAACACTCAGTATTATAAGGTATGGTACAAGGGTAAAGTAGAGCAATCCTGGAAATGGAGTAGCAACCTCCCCTACACCTTGGTGTAGTCATATTTACCAACCCCTCCGCTCAGGCAGGATATGACACAAGGTCAATTTTTAAGCTGGAGTTTAACAGGTTTGAATTCAGAGTTTTCCTTCTCCTAGACTAGTTGCCTCACCAAGGCTGAAGAACCTAGTCTGCCCTACTATTTACCCATAGCTGGAGGGAGAATAATTGGATTCATACCTTTCCCAAGGGTATTAGTGCTATGTGAAATGCAATCAGTCAGGTCCAGGATTTGAACTTGTGTTGCCGTGTCCATATCCTGCGATGATAACCATTACACCACGGGCACCTCTACTTGGTGTAGTAGCTATTGAAAAGGGAACCTTCAGGTTGCCCTCAACTACGGTCAACAACTTTACTTACATTCAACTACGGTCAACAACTTTACTTACATTATAAGTCTGACTCTGGATATTTTCAAGTCATTTGAGTTTGATGACACTGAATTATTATAGGTGTATATGCATCAAAGTGTTCTACTACTATTCATAGACAAGGCACTGATACAAATTGTTGTATAGATTAGATTTGTCATGAGAAGAATTTATAGATGAATTAATGTGAAAATAAGACTACACTTGAACTTTGTCTGGTAAATCTTTTGGAGCTAAATTCAGAATTTAATCCTTGCTTTTAAGAATTAAATAAAAAGAACTAAAGTGTTAGGGTAACTCTAAACATTATAAGACTGGGCCATTGGCCTAATGAGTAGAGTGTTCACCAATCGTCCAGGAGACCAGGGTTCAATCCCAAGTCGAGGCATACCAAAGACTCAAAAAATAGTACTTGATTTTGCCTTGCTTAACACTCAGCACTTTAAGGTGAGGATCAAGGGTAAAGTGGAGCAATCCTGGGAATGGAGTAGCATCCTCCCCTACACCTCGGTGTAGTAGCTATTGAAAAGGGAGCCTTTGTGTCACCCTTGACTAAGGTCGCCAACTTTTATACATTATAAGACCAATTAATCTGATAAATTTACCACAATCTTCTTGAACAAACCAGTGAAAAGAAACATGAATAACAATTCAGAGGGAAATTATTTAAAATTTAATTGTAACAAAATGCAGAAACAATTTTTAGTAATTAGAACTTTTATTTTTCTCCATATTATTATATTATCATTATAAAATTAGCATAGCTTCCGTCATTTTTTGGCAGGATTATTTACTTATAGATTATTAATTCTTCTGTTTAGTATCTGTGCACTATGCCTAAGAGCACTCTCACTTGGTACTTTTGCCTAGGATCATCGTGTAGTATCTCTACCTGTGCAAATCTCAGTTGTTTTAAGATATATAAGGTCAAGGATTGCTACTTGCATCATGTAACCCAGTACAAATTTCACAATATTTAAACCTAAACTCTTGAGCCTCAATTTACCATCTACCATTTGAGCATGATCTCTGTTGCTTCAATGTTAGGGAAAATAAAAGTACCACTGGTATATCAGTGTTCAAGAGGTGGACACTACCAAGTTACTGTTATTGCTCTGAAAGATAAAAGGAAATAGTGTAACATCCCAATAACCTAATAATTTATGAGAACCTTCCAAGGTTGAAAATATACAGATGAAAAGTTATTTTAAAGAGTATGCAATTTAATACATCTTCAAAAATTAATACTAAATAAAAACCCAATGTAAAAATATATTGGTAATAATTTTAATTTCTTTTCTGTAATAAATTTAAACAGCTACAGTTACTACATTTTGATCCTAGAAAGGGTGCACATGCTATACTTGTACCCACCCAAAATTTGTAAACAGATGAAGAAGAAAACCAAAAAAATCATGTTGATCCTACAACATTGAAAAGTTAGGAAAGTATTAAAATACTATTTGCCCTGATAAGACTTTACTTTCAGCTCTCAATTCTGTAAATTAGAATTGGAAAAAATTGGAGGAAAATTTTAAATCTAAGTCCAGAAATTGGAGTTTGTTCCTTTGAGCCAACAATTGCAGTCATCCTATATAAAATGGTTGAATTCATTTCAAAGGTTGAGTAATTGTGTGACACTTTGAATTTATTCTATTTCAAATGAATTGTTCCTCAATATTAAACCTTTCTATAACTCTGATCCTTACCAAATAAATTTTTAAATTTGTATACCTAGAGTAATATTCTGAAAAAGAAAATCCATTTTACAAGCTTTATATTTTCCCATTATGTATTTTCATATATTCAGTATTTTCTTTAGCTTTCTTTTTTTCTTCAAATAATTACAATTTCCTTTGATTTTTCACATGCTACAACTACTGCAACTTTTTCATTTTTTTCAATTTAATTTTATTTTCAGTATCCGTAGCCAGATTGCCCCTTTCAGCAGTATTGTCAGCAATTTACTCATCAAGTTCCTCCAAAAAACTATCAACTCTAAATCTGGAGGTTCTACTACTGTTGCTTATCTGTAAGTAAAATCTTAAATTTTTATATATTTATTTATTTTTAAAAAATTTTTTAAAAATTCATTTATTTATTTATTTTTTCAAGAAGCCCATTTGGGTCTGTAGAATATGCTGACTGCATTTCTGCAGAGGGGTAATACCTTCCTCCCCAACAAGTATCCTGGAACTTTGGAGGAATGTGGACTACTCCTTCACTGCCATTACTCCCAGGTGCACTTTGATTCAGAGTGGACTTGTTAGGGTCCCATCTATGGATCAAATAGAACTATTCAATCATTTACTAAAGGATTATTGTTAGTTGCTTGAAACCATTTAACTGTTTGCAAACAAATCATTAATATCAAATAGAATTATTAATGTTAGAATAAATCATATCTATAAAAACTGAACTTGGCATTAAATAACCATCTAGGGTTGATATGCCATTAAACCAAATAACCTAACCTAACCAATTTTTTTAATTCTGTGTTTTGGCACTCCACATTTTGTTTAAATGCTCATAATTCTTAACCGGCAACTTGATTATTTTTCTCCATCCCAGAACTCTCCTGATGAAGTGAAGGCATTAAGCATTTAGAGTTGCATAGTCCTAGCTCAGTTGCAGTGAAATATTGACATCATTCTTTCATTTGCTTGGTCTGCATTACATAAAATATACAAGGGTTTATGTAACAAATTTATTGTAATTATCATTTAATAATTATAGCTTTAGTTCAAGTATTGATTTATATCATATTGTAATGGAGATTGAATCTGGTGTTATTTTTTTATATTATCATCATACATATAAAAAATCTTATAATTTGGGTATTTTCCAAATGTAATCTGAATCTTTTTTTACAATTCATTTTATTGTATTATATTAGATGAATAACAACCAGCTACAACGCAATCAATCTGTTCATCAGTTACTGCAGAGATATACTGAAGCAGCAGTTTGGGTATATATTACATAATAGTAACATTATATACATTTTTGCATCAGAGTGTGTAAAACGCTCCAATAAACTAACATGTTTAAATGACACAGCAGATTAACACAGGGTTAATGGTTGCTAAATTTTCAAATGTTTACTTATCTGGACTATTTAAATGTCTTTCAGACCAGTTTTAAATAAAGACTGCAACAGGTCAAAATACACGAGAAATTGGTATCGTGTATTGATGGGTATTCTAACTCAATTATTAATATCAATTTGATTGTGTGTTGATTGATATGTTATTTTCATTTTTTTTTTTGTCTAGTGAAACAAAATGCCAGATCTACTCTTGTTTGACATTGTATCTCCAAGTGATGAAGAGTTCTGTTGATTGGAAAGGATTTACAGATCAAGTGATCACCCATGTACTCAAAGATATAGTCATTGAAGAACCTTCCATTAAAGTAAGAATTAGCAATTTTCAATAAATATGAAGATATTAATACTGGAACACTCTTACATATATATATAGACATATTTTAGATTTTGAAATTTTTTCAGAAGTAACTCATCATTTGTTAACCATCTCAAAGAATGATGATGATAGTTCTTTTAAAAGGAACAGTTATATCTATGAGTGGGTTTTAGGTGAGTATGGGGTTTCACAGATCTAGGCCTACTCTCTTCTGGATACTACTGGACAGATTAAGCTTTGATAAAAGAGATGCCTTTCTCACACTTTATGGTATGTGTATTTAAATGCCAAATGATATTACAAAAGGGTCTTTTTTATCCTTGTACATCTAGCCCTTCCTACTTTATCAGGTAAAGCAGGCAGAGGATCCAGTTTAGTCACCAAATGCTTAACCATGGCCTAGTGGGTAGAGTGTTTGCCAATGGTCCGGGAGACCTGGGTTCAATCCCAGGTCGCGTCATACCAAAGATTTTTAAAATGGTACTTGATGCCTCCTTGCTTAATACTCAGCAATATAAGGTATGTATCAAGTGTAAAGGGGAGCAATCCAGGGAAAGGTGTAGCACCCTCCCCTACACCTCAATGTAGTAGCTATTGAAATGGGAGCCTTCTGGTCGCCCTCGACTACAGTTACCAACTTTACTTTTTACTCACTTGATTATAGCAACGTGACATTTTCAGTGATAGCATATACATAATTAAATCCTCAATTATAAGTCAGCCTTTTACATAACTGTTTTCAGTTTTGAATTGGTAGTTATTTTTTTCTAGGTGGGGTTGCATTAGATTGTCTTCTGGTACATTTTTATAACACAAAGTTTTTTGTCATCAAATTATGTCAGTAAATCTTGGTGGTCTATGATCTGATCAGATGATCACATTTATGTTGTTGAACACTATATACTTCCAAGTGCAGCTGGATTTTGCCATATTTTTAATTCCCCATCTTGTTGACATATAAGACATCTCACTCCCTTTAAATTATGACCTTGACCATACCATATCAAACAAAATGAAATCTACAAGTTCTGAGGCAGGTTGTAGAAAATTTTCCTAAATTTTATTTTTCAAACATTTTTTTGTTAAATATTTTTTTTTTTATATACCATGAATTCCAGAATATGTGTGTTATGAGCTGTTATGTTTCTATTGTTATTCTGCTGCATGTGATCCAAATTGTTTGTGTAGTGAACAATGTCAAAGACTTGTTACTTCAGAGCAAACAATGCTGAGAGACTTATTTCTTGTGTCTTCTAATCAACAAAGGCTGATGAAACTTATTTTCCTTCTTCACAATGAAGTCTGATTCCTTCAACAACATCTCTCTCATAAAGATCCATTCCATGTGCTCCAACCAAATGTCACTTCTAATGGTTGTTTTGACAAGAAAATTCTCAGTTGCTCCGATATGCATAAGCGATAATAATTATTAAGGACTCAAACATGTGCATTCATACAAATTACATTACAAATGGCCACTTAAACAAAAAACATGTGAAGCAGCTCAAACTTTTTGTTTCCGGTGAAAGTCATCAGCTTGTAGTCCAAGTTTGTATTTGAGAGACTTTCCAAACATGCTAAATCTGATGACTGACTTGTTAATCATACTCTCATCAGTCATACTTTGATACTCTAAGAATAGAGTTACCAACAAACTATTCGCTTACAAATCATATATTTGTCTTGAAGAAGTTTGTGAAGATGAAATAAAGCCTAAACGAAATATCACACATCTAAATCTGAGTTAAGTGTTTGATTTATCCATCTTTCCACATATTTCTTTCAGATTCACTACAAATCTATCTTTTCAGCACAAGTCATATATCATAGTTTTAATAACAATTAAAATTGATTAAAACATAAAACTTAGGCACCTTTATCTATACTTTTTCTTAGTAAAATGAAGGGAATCAAGTTAAAAAAAAAAGATCTTAAAATTGGAAGAAAACAAAAAAAATAATCTTTGTCATCCAGATCAAGTTAATGACCCCACGAATATTTCTATTTTGTGTTTGAGCTTTGTCTACACAATCGGATGTTGTGTATTAATCACAACTGATTAAAACACGTTGAGGTGGTGCTTAGTCTGAGCCCTGTGCAGAACAAAGAACTCTTCTATTTATAGTTATGCACCAACATCATCATCTGTGCATTCACAAATGCATGATATCTCAGTTGGCTGGGACTGCATCTCTGCAGACTCTCCCCCAATATGTATCCTGAATATGACACTAAACCATCTGATGGTGAGGTTCCATTCCTGGAGCTTTGGAGAATGTGGAGTACTCCTTCATTGCCATTACTCCAGGTCCACTCTAATCCGAAGTGGTAGTACTTGTTAGGGTTCAAATATTTAATCATTTACTAGAAATTATTTAACTGTTTAAAAAATGATTGATATTAAATAGAATTGGTAGTATTACATAGCAATACTTGGAATCATTTAACTGTGTATAAAATAATGTTACTTACAAACTATTCACTTAAAAATCATGTATAAACAGGATCTGCCATTAAATAACCTACAAGGGTTGATATGTCACAAAACACAATCAATCAAACAGATGTATGAGTCTGCCATTGGAGAGCACTTGTTGAATATAAATGCATGCCAAGTTACCTATTCAGAAGAGTTCTTTCTAAGTTTTATATTTGTCTTAATCACTTTTGTTATTAAAACCATGTTTCTTATTTTACAACTTATTTTACCATAGTGTTGTCACTCAATAGGGTTGATATGCCATAGAACACCAAGCAATCTTTTATTTTAAAACCTGATTCTATTGAACCAGAAAAGCTCTTCAGTATTCTTATGGACTTTTGCAGGTGGTAGGGGATGACAGTTGAAGATAACGTTTCCATATTCCTTAATATCTATCACCACTGGATAAGCCAGTTGAACCAATCAGTCTTATAACATCCTTTAGAATATTGAATAATCATTGATTTATTTAATGTCAAGTTTTCAGCACATTTTTAATATATTTTTTATAATTACAATTGTGAATTTGATAGGTTTTTTTAATAGGCAGTAATAAGCAATTTCTTTTCTTTAAATTCAAAGTTGCTTTTTGGAACCTCATTTTCATTTTGCATCTTATTTTGGTAAATATTTCATCCTGATTTTAATGATTAAGTTAAAGTAAATCTTGTATTATTGATATAATGTTTGCTTATGATAGAAAGTATGCATTTTCTAAAAAATCTATATAAATCTTCTTCTGTTATATTTGTCATAGATGAAGAATAAACCATATTTTTTATTATTGTTAATGATAATAATTGTAAATATAACCTGGATAGTAAATCTATTTTGCCAGTTTAGAAAACAACAAAAAACTTAAAACTTTAGACACCAAAGAATTTAAGTGCTTATCATCTGGAATTTAATTTTTTATGATTTATTAATAAAAATAATGAATATTTACAGCAGAAATGTTTTCTTTATTATTATCATCATAAACTATTAACTAGATTTCCAATTCTCTTAATTTTTAATTATTTTAAAATAGAAAATAAATTGTAATGATGCATTAAATATGGCACTTTCTTAAAACTTCTCTTTATCACCCACCATCAAATGCTGTACTTTTGTGAAAAATGACTTGTTTCTTTTATTTCATTTGAAATACACAACTATTTAAAAAAAGATATTATTCAAGGTATTAATTATTATTTTATTTTTTTGTATTGATAGTTGATGGACAGCAAGAAAGGAAGAATAACTAATGATAACCAATGTAACAATGGAGATCTTGCAGTTAAAGCTCTCATAGGTAACCTTTTAATTTTTTTTTTTTGTTTTGTTTTTTGTCAAATTATAAAAATAGTTTGAAGATATGATTATTAAGTGATTTCTAAAACAAAAAACATGTTATTGTATGTATTTTCCAACTCCTCCACTGTAAGCAGGATTAATCACAAGGTCAATTTAAGTAGAGTACACTTAGTTTCAATTCAATTTTCCTTCTAGACTGATTGCCTAACAAAGGCTAAAGAACTCAGTCTACCCTACTATTTTCTTATAGGTGGGAGTAAGAGATGGATTCATGCCTTTCCCAAGGGCATTAGTGTAAAGTGAAAGACAAATAGCTTCAATCTAGGATTTGAACTCTGGTTGCCAGTTCCATTCCTTGCAACAACAAGCATGCCTCCTAAAATTTTAGTCATTTCTAGTTTACTCCATTTTTGGATTGTTAAACCTCAAAATAATAAAATATATTCTGCATCTTTGCTTTTTTATGTAAAAAAAACAATGCTTCACAGAACATTCAGAAAAAATTATGTAGAATTAACTTCAAAGAATAGTGAATTTCTAAAGAAACAATTTTTAGTTTTAAGTCTTTTTTTTTATCAGTGCATTTATTGAACTTCATATTCAAAATCTTTTCTTTTTCTCCCTACCCACCACAGCTCTTAGATGGTTGATCATTACAGTTGGGCCAAGGATCAATGTTAAATCTCTAAATGTAAGTAATTTTTATAAAAATTTGTGGGTGCTCATGTATTTTTATGAAACAATTTTTAACTGACTTTATTCCGTTAGAATTTCAATCCTTTTCAAGCTCATGTAATCAAAAAAATTAATGTTCTTATATTGTTTCCTCTTTGCTTGTCTAAAAGCAATTTCTTTGATTTTATTCTTTTCCATTGCAGGATATCCAAGCTGCTCTTATCAATTGTGTTGAGACATCATTCCTGCAACAACCAGAACAAAACATCAGCAGCAGTCGTCGTAAAGAACAGTTCCATTCCCTGATGGTTTTGGGAACCGTTCGTCATGCTTATTATGCTCCACCTGTTTCTACTATTATGTCTTTGCTGAATAGGGCATCAAATGAAGACCCTGATCTTGAGGTTAATATTATTTCATCTTGCTAACACTCTGGTTCCTCGTTTTTGGTAATCCTGACAATCTTTATAGTTTTTTTTTTCTTTTTTAATCTCATTATTTAATAATGGCAGATTTTTGCATTTATATTTACAACAGTTAACAAACCAAAATCAGAAATTACTACTTTGTCTTTTACTTTTATTATAAATTTCAAAGTAGATTCTATAGAATTGTTTGACATTCTGGCTTACATGAAAATTCTTTTAAAATCACTATACCTTCTATTTTTACATAGACAAAATAACCTCAGATAGCTTGACATGCTGTTGAAATCAATTAGTTGTGCCCCATCTATGTATAGCTGAAAAAATGGTTTTATGTTTCCCTACATACACATACAGGCATGAAATAAATAACAATTGTTTCAAAACAAAAATATCTACCTTCATACTATTCACTTACAAACCATGTGTACAAAAAATACTTGGCATTGAATAACCCTTATATAAAATAACCTATTTTTACATTCAACACTCCTGTTGAATAAGAGGGAAGCATATATGGTGTCTAAAAGTGACACTTTATTAGCAGGGTTAGAGGTATTTTAATTACATAGATTATTAATCGTTCAATAAAGGATGTTCACTTAGGTCTTTTATATAGCAGTAAATAAACTAATAATAGATTTGATGCAAAACATTTTTTTTCTTTAATAGATGAATATTTTAGCTTCATAAAATATACCTTAAACAAACTAGATTAAATTATTTGAATTAAGTATTTTTTTTTCCAAGCAAAGGAAAATATTGATAATCTGGTGTTGAAAAAATGGGTCAAAACAGGAATGTTTGTTTCAGAAATTGGCTGAATGAAATGGGATTTACATAGAGAAAAGCCAAACAAATACGGGGCTAAAGTGCACTAAATTATTTCTCTTTTCTTTAATAGTAAAAGTGACCTTTAGTCCAGGTTAAAAGTGTGGGAAGGATAACCTAAAGGTAAACTTTTTAGATCTTATTTTTCTGATGTCAAAACCTGGCATGTTTACCAAAACTTTTCTTGTTCCCAAATGATACCTGCATTGGAAAAATAAGGGTTGAAAAATGTGTGGCTTTGGGTTAACCTTATGCTTTTTCAGCATGGGCTGATTATTTTTCAAAAAAACTGAAAAAACACAGGCTTATCAAAATTAGCCTTTAAGAAAGATTCATTTTCTACAGCTTGAATTTTTTTTTTCATTGCCAGCAAGTTCAACAGAAACTAAATCATCCTCTCATTTAAGTATTTTAGAAAATGAGGCACTATTTCTTTCCTCAAAGCAGTTGTTATTATTATTCACTCTTAAATTTTTTTTTTTTTTTTACACACAGGTCTCTAGTTATTGCCTTGAAGCCATGAGTAGCTTTGAATTCATTGCCATTGCTTGTCGTGCTGTCATGTTTCAAACTGTATCTGTTCCTGCTGAACCAAGCAAAACCTCAAGCCAACCACCTGCTGCAATGTGGATGCAACATTCAACAAACAATATGTCCACTCAAGAAACTCACCAACAAGTCACCTTTAATGAATATCCCTCTCTATCAAATTCTAGGGAGCAACAACCACAGACAGTGGGCGGGGCACCTACTCTACTACATTCTGTGGCTACAGAGCCACAGCCGTCCTATCTCTCAGTAAGGAGTGTCAATCATCAGAACAACAACAACAACCTACAACAAAATAGTTTGACATATGAAAGTGTAAGTAATTCATTTCATTGTTGTTGTCTCTTTACAATGATTTATATTGAATTGAATTTTCAGTTTAGGAAACAAAATTAATAAGATTAGTTAGTATGGAGGATGGTGCATTCTCACAATCCTGTTTCACCAAAATCACTTAGTTCCCAAATTGGCATTGACCAGTCTTGACTTTATCACTTTATTATAGAAGTTACTCAGCTGTGCACACAACTATTTAAAAATTCAATGAATTTCGATTCTGTGTTTTTCCATCCATATTCATCGGAAAGGCATAAATGCATCTCCCAAGCCAGGTAAATAGAGCATATTGCAAATGTTGATATACTCTTTTTCCTTCAAAATATTTGGACCATTATCAAACAAGCAATGCTAGTGTTGGCTAAGTGTTATATAGCCCTTACTTGGACGATTGCTTAGCATCCACCTCCTCACTTTATTCACCTTGTCAGTTGCCTCGTGTCTCATTTTTCTTGTACATTGTGGTGACCCCCCCCCCCAATGCTTTCAGTTCTGTGTTGAAAGAACAACACACATTTTTATGTGCACATATTACTTTTATTTCTTGGTGAATTTCATTTCACATCACTTGGTGCTGGGCTGGGAAGCCTACCACAGTGCTCAGTCCCTCCAAGCCAAGGCTCTAAAGTCACCTCACACATCAAATACATTTGAAAAAAAGATCAAATGGCCTGTTACCACAGACCAAAAGGCTTGACCAGATTTCGATGTGGACATTAGCAAGATCCTCAAAATAACATTAAAAAGGTTTGGTGGATAAGATAGGAACTGTTCAAACAGATAATTACGAACAATCCATATGTTAAAGAAGTGCTAATGTCTTCAGAGACCACTAAAATAGACAGTGCCACACATTTGACAACCAATCAAATGTGCGGTTGAGTGGTCTATAATCATCTAAATGAATAAATAGCTGAATATTTTTTTGTTTTTCCTTTAGCGTAAACTGGAGGTGTATCGGATCTTCTCGGCAAGGGTAGTATGATGTTGAAAAACCTGAAACTTCCCAATGACCCAAGCAAAGCACATCACTGATGACACCATCCAGTGCCCTAAGTGTTGAAGTGAAGAACAGTATAAACACATCTTTATGTGCACATATTACTTTTATTTTGTGGTGAATTTCATTTATCACTCATTTTGTCTATGGGGGAGCCAGTAGAGCTGTATGGAACTTTGACTACTCTAGTTGAGCAAATCTTTCTAACTTATTCCTAACTTCTAGAACTATTTTGGTTACCTGATCAAAACCATTGAATCAGAGCCAAGCTTTCATTTCACCTCAAGTTCATCAATTGTTAATTCAAACTGATTTAACTGTGTTTTTCCACTGTTTAATGGTTCTGTCAATCTATTATTTAAAATAAGGGATTAAAATACCATTTTAAAAATCAGTTTGTCTTGTAGCTGAATGCTCTGATACTAATTAATTTACCATCCCTAATCTAGTTTCTTGCTAATCCAAACTTCATAGGGTTGTCACCCTAACCCAGATGTTATTCTTTGGGTGGCATTTAGTTTTTGAACCTAGTCTTATTTAGTTCTAATTCCAGTGAATAAAATTAACATGTTGTCTCTTGGAAAAAAAGTCTTTGATGGCAATATGTCTTTAATAGAACAATTTTACTAAATTGTCTATCAGTGTAAAATATAAAGAAATAAAATGAAAAATTAAAGCGTTTACTTAACACAATTATGATTTTGTAGATACCAATAAGCATTTCTCTTATATGCAATAGAAATATATAAAATTTATTGCTAACAATGTTCAAGTCATTGGCTTGTGTAACATGTATATAAATATTTGGTTTATTAGGAGGTAAATTGGATAAGGTTGCTTGTCAACTTTAAAAAGGAACTGTTCTGATTTTAATAAGTGTTTGTCAACTGGTACTTAAAAAGGTTCATGTGTTTGTCTGAGGCAGATTTAGTATTTAGCAGTTACAAAAGTGAAATAAAGCCAATGACCCTGAAAGCAAGTTAGCTGTTATGACACTGATTCAGTGAGTACGATAAATGAAAGTAAACCCTTTTGTCACACTGATGGTTTAAAAAAAAAACAAATATGGTTAACTTTTGTGCTTTTAGGAAAAAGATGCATTTGCATGTATTTGGCATTGCCAAATTTGACATAAATCTTGAGGTTGTGATGATGATGAAAACATGTCTAACTCTCCCAGAAGTCTTTATGAGAAGTCCAGTTGCTGATTTTTTTTTGCATTGGAATGTATGAATCTTCAGAACTTTATATCTGAAAATTTACACCCAAAATAGTCGTCACAAAGTACAAAATAATCTCGGACCCAATTTGAAATCAAATATTTCCATCAAGATGAACTTTCAAATGTGTCACTAACAAGAAGGATAAAAACCTTGTACATTTGTCATATTATTTCTACAAATTAGTGATTATTCAGATCTTTTAATAATTCTGTTAATTGCATTGGGATTATCTTTGCTGTCATCAATCTTTTTGATCTTTCCCCTCTATTATTGCAGAGTCTAAACACAGCCCAAGTTGTTCCTTGTTCAACATCAACCCAACAAGTACCTCACATAGAAACTACATCCAGAGATATAGCAATGGACGAGGGAAGTGATGTTGCCTCTGAATCTAATTCAGCTGAAGCTATCAATTCAGATTCTGATATTCAGGTAAAAAAAATTCTTTTATTCATGACACTACTAAGTCAGCCTGATCATTTTGAAAGATAGAATTCTTTTTTCAATGGAACAGCTTTTATTATGAAATGTTCTAAAAATTGAACTTGTTATTCAGCAAAAAAATTTGTAATTTAATTCTCGGGTAGCTGACTTTTTGCTAAGAAAAATTTCCCATCATTTTTGCTTGCTAGGAATGATTCATTTGTTGGGCTGAATTTAGATAGTTCACTTAAATGCATGCTGGGAAGTTTTTACATGACATTCACTCAAAGACAGAACACTTCGGTGATCTGGTGGAATCAGTACTTTAAGCATGCATTGATCATATGGTAAAGAATAAAACCAACTAGCAAGTTGTATAGCTACATTTTTCTCCTCTAGTAACCTTATGATTGTGTGTGTGATGCATTCTTATCAATCAATATGAAGAGTGATAACATCTATTATATGGATTTGTTTAGACAAAATTTGTTTTTTGAAGAACTCTTGATACAAATTTTCATATCTCAAAGATCTTCCATAATCTCTAATATTCCTCTGTTAATTCATCACTTTCTCTCAAGAAAAGTTGTATAAGATGCATTGATTGTAAGTCTGTGGTTTAACTGGAAGATGGATAGTAGTTCATCTGCTCTTGGTCAGTTTCTTATATTTTGATGCACTTTTTCTTTTATAAATTTTTTTACTTTAGGTTTATTTCTGTTTGAATTGAGAGAAAATAAAATTATGGTTGGAGTTGTTTTATATGAAAATGTGTATAGATACACAAGGAGAGACAGGTCTCATGAAATATTTTAATAATGCTTCATGTTGAAGATATCAATGTGATCATTTATCCATCAATAAACTAGTTTGCAGCTCATACCACATGACCAAAGCTATAGAAGGTGGTTTACTGAAACCATATTGTTCAAAAAGCACAGAGAGCATCTCTGGCAAATGCAAAGTACCCTTCATTACCATCACTTTCAAGTCCACTTTACAGGGTCCTATAAAACTGTTTGACATTTAAACTATCTATAAAATGTGTTTACAAATCCTGTATATCTAATATATATGTAAAAACAGGATTTGACATTAAATAACTAACAATAGTTAATATGCCATAAAACCTACTCTGGTGAGTAGCACTCGGAGAATATCAGTCGAGCTTGGTATCTTACAGTCCAGAGCTACTGGATTGCCTCACATTACCAAAATTTTAACTCCCCTCTTTATCTAGATTTTGTGTAACTGTTTTTAAATAAAATGTTTCAGTTTGTGGAGAGTGGTGGTGGGGAAGACTCTGCTGAAGATGACAACAGCATTGAAGATACAAATGAGGAATCCAAAAATGTAAGTTAGAGAATACTTACATTTTAAAGAAATTTCATTGTTAATTTTAACAGTTGTTGAAAACGTGTTCATAAATGATACTACTATTAAAGCAAAATTTATCTTGAAACATGCATACATAGTTCTTACAGTTGCACATTCTGTTCTAAAATTCATATTTTATCTTTATTTTTTTTTTTTAAACTTTAAAAGTAAAATATGTTATTTTCTGTTTCAGACATCACAACTTGATGAAATGTTAAAAGCATTTGTTGAAGCACCACCAGATTCAGATTAAAGAGTTTTCATCTTTTGACAATAAACACAAAAAAAAAATCTCAATTTTTACTGAGTTTTGTTTGTATATAACTGCATTGTTCACAACCTGATAATATTTATACTAAGAAAACAAAAACACTAAATTTCTTTCTTTTTTTTTTTTTTTTTAATCCATGGTAACAGTCTAAAAGAAAGATGGAGTTTTTGAAATTGTAGATTGACTATTTAAAGTATTGAACAGAAGATACAAGCAATGTGAACTTTAAATTTATCACTAATAAATCTGAATAATAGAAAATGTCAAGATTAAAAACAAATCAACCTCCAAGTACCAATATTGATATAGGGTGCCCTGCATAGAGCAATGATTACTTAGTTTAACAGACCATTATTAGATCTCATTGGGTGTTTTCAGCTGGCTTTTTGTCAAACTAAACTGACCTTAGTAAATGGCAACTACTGATATTCTTAAAATGAAAATAATCTTTTTTTCCCTTCTAGAAATTTCTCTTATATATAAATTATAAATAAAGTTATATGTAAAAAAAGTTTTTCTTTTTTTTTTTACAAAAGCAAATTGAAGCAAATAGTTCTTTTAATTTTTCTTAGTGATTTCTGAATATCAACATAAGTAATCAGTTGTGATTTTAAAGATATCAAACAATTTTTACAACACAAGATTGAGTATTCCTTAAGTAGTTATGAAGTTTAATAATAGCACCAATACATTTAAGACAGACAAAAACATTATCTGTAAATCCAGTTCACACATAATATTGCCACTGCTAAAGAGAAAAGGATTTGCATAGACTGATTAATTACAGACAATATTTAGTAAATTAAATCGTTTACTATGATTGTAAAAATAGATTAGAATATAAAATATTCAGAATTGTTTTATTTTACAATTTAAAATGTATATAAAAAACGAGCAGTTAGAAGGACCTTACTGCACATGCATAAACAGACAGTTCTGTTAAGTAGGCTTGTGTACATCTTTCAGGGATGATTAAAAACCCAGAGAAATTTTGGTACATCACAAATTTTCCCAACAAGTATTCTATGAATCATTGAAGAAATCCATGACAATGAACTTCAAAACTTAAGACTAAATTTTTTTTTTTTCCAAAACAGCAGAATTTCTTGTCAAAGAAAATGATCAAAATAAAAAACTTGATCCTGAAAATAAATTAAATTTAATTAAAGCTGGTCAAAAATAAACTAATGAACTCTTAACCAATGTCAAAAGATGTTAACCTTTTCAATACTTGTTGAGCACCTATTTTGAAATTCGTACCTGTTATAATTTTATCTTAACCCTATAAACAGTGACTAAACATGTTTTTCCAGCAATGCAATTTAGTTCTGAAAGAAGCAGCGTCCTAATTGTTTTATTCTATACACATCAGTAATTGAAAAAAAATGTTCAAGGTATTAAAATCATTAGGCAAAAACTAAATTACTGATGTTAAAAAAAAAATGGGGGCTCTTTTAACAATTTAAAATTCTGTTGAGATATAATTCTTTACCTCATCATCTTAGCAAATAGTTTCTATGAGGTGGGATTGCTAACTCCATCCTTAACTTAGTGTAATTTACTTTTGTTTTGAATTCAGACTTGTCCTTTACTAACTAAGAATATATATGCCAGTCTACCCTACTATTTTACTCATGGTTGGTAAAGAGATGGATTCATTTGTTTTCTAAATGTTTAAGTGCCCCCACATCTCGATTTTAACTATAACTGAAAATTAAAATCTTTCATAGGAAATGAAAAATACATTTATTTTTTTGAGAATGACAAAAGAAAGTGACTTCAACTGAAAAGGCACATCAAGATATTTGATGACTTAAAAAGAAAGAGGAAAAAAAATCTTTTTGATTTGTTACTTCAAAGTTTTTTTTTTCTTTTATACAAAAAATAAGAGAAATCAGACTCCATACTTATCTGTTGTCACATTTGTTAAAAATTTGTATAATTTGCTAGCAAAACCTTTCGTTTACCAATCTCATGGACTTTGAAAGATTTTTCTTAGTTCCAAGCAATGATACAGATATAAAGAATTTATCGTCAAACAAATCAGGTTTTGATTTTTTTCTGTGATTTGTCACGCGATGACTTTCTCTTATGCTCATCAGTCACTTTTTCTGTTGTTTCCTCGCTCATCGCTTTTTGACGTAGTTTATACTCATCTGAAGTACCTTTCGCCCGGTTCACTTGCCTTGCCATTTTCATTTCCATATCATATTGTTTCTGAAGTGCCAAAGCAAAAAGACGATCTTTCTCCTCTGAGCTTCGACTGGCCTCTCCTGCCATGTAAGCCTCACATACGCTCTTCTCTCTCTGTTTAAAATACATATCCAATTTGGTGCCATTACAAACAGATGGGGAAGATTTGAGGCCACCTTTTACTCTCGACTTCAAATTGGATACTCCACATTTTGAGTTACACTTGTCAAAGTTTAACTTTTTTTCAAAAAGAATCTTTCGGCCAACTTTATTGGAAGCACCTGTGGCAATAACATTGATGGAATCATTATGCATTGTTGATTCACTGTTGAGTAATTGGCTCTCTTTACAATTCAGAGGGAATGATTCGGTGTTTGTTGTGGGAGAGGCAGAAACATTATTTGGACTTGGCTGACCAACTGAATGGAATGATTTCAATTTCTCAAAATGGTCAACAATGTTTAATTTTGATTTCTGGGTTTTTTTCTGATCAATTCCATTTCCAGAAACAGAAGATGGGGAACGTACATGACCTTCAGAGCTTTTTCGGAGAGGCTGTCGTGGTGTTACCTCAATTAATCGAGGTTGTTTGCTTTGGTTAGGAGAAACCAAAGATGCTTTTCTTTTGCAAGAACTGCTAGTACTGTTGGCTGAAGCATTATGACGAGTTGAAGAAGAAGCAGAAGAATTGCTACCAGTGGAAATATCAGCAGATTCATTTTCATCAAGATTTGACAGCAACTCTTCAATATTTTGGTTGTCATTTTTTGCATCTTCTTCTGCTTTCCGACGAAGCATTGGTGTTCCTGCAGCCTGCCAAAGAGAAAATATTTCAATAAACTCAGCAGACGAATGACTAAAAATTAGTTATAAAAATCATTTCACTAAAGCCACTTCTTAAATTAGTCAATGTTCAACACAGAATGTCAGACAATTGATGATGGACAGACATAGTTGGAATACTTGTTCAAGTTTTCTGAAGTGGGTGAGAAATTGATTCTGAAAAATATATATCTTGCAAGAAGGAATTTTTCCAATTTTCATAAATGTTTATTAGGACAAAAAAATGTCTTTTCATAGAGGATTAAGCTACATCGTTTAAAAAAAAAAAAAAAAAAAAAAAAAAAAAAGATGGGGGAATCCTGATAAGAATCCTATTAAACATATCTGAATTATTTTAAATCATGAAATATGCCCCCCATCACACACACACACACACACACCACAAAATATTTACACCAGATTTAGAACATAACCTGGTTAGTAGGTTTTACAATATTTTAGGTTATTTAATGCTGAAGCCAGACTTTTTTTTTTTTTTAAATTATTTGACCCATAGATGGGACCCTAACAAGCACTATCAATTTGGATCAAATTTGACTTGAGAGCGGAGTCATCCTTTTGAAACCATCAGACTCACCAAAGCTCACTATCACTAGATGCAATTCAATGTCATACCTAGGACCCAGTTGAAATAGTCTAGGCCCCACTAACAGAGTGAAAACCTAGCATGCTAACAAAGTTGATAAAACATGAAAATCCCATTTAGGTCAGAGTGGATCTGAAAGTAATGGCAATGAAGGAGTGATTCCACACTCCCTAGAACTGGATTGTTTGTTTGTTTCTTTGTTTAATGGCATATCAACCTTTGTAGGTTATTTAATGCCATAGCCATTCTCCAAGAAGAACAGTAGTGGTACTATTTAACCCATAGCTGGGAGGATAAGGGGGTTCATACCTTTCCCAAGGGTATTTGCCCGAAAGTGACCGTAATAGCGCGATTGGAATACAAACTTACTACGATTCCGCAGTCCATCACTTTAACCATTACACCACGAGGACCCCCCCCCTAGAACTGGAGCCTCAACTTCAAATGTAGTTTAATGTCATGAGCACACAACCTCATCAAATATGCCATAAAATTAGATAACAGACCTAAATGTTCTCAAAATCTGCTAATAAAAAAAAAAAAAATCATTTGATGTCAAAAAGCGTGTTTTGGTTAATAGTAATTTTCCAACTGTGTCCATTGGTTTAGTTTGGTTTCTTTGTTTAATGGCATATCAACCTTTATAGGTTATTTAATGCCAAAGCTATTCTTGAAGAACAGTAGTGGTACTATTTAACCCATAGTTGGGAGGATAAGGGGGTTCATACCTTTCCCAAAGGTATTTGCCCAAAAGGGAACATATAGGAAAACTGGAGTACGAACTTGCCTACTATGATTCCGCAGTCCATCGCTTTAACCATTACACCACGAGGACCCCCTCCCCCGTGTTCATTGGAATTCATTTCAAAATTATAAATTTTATAACAGACATGAGCAACCTTTTTTGAGAGGCAGGCCACACTATTAAAAAAACTGAAGGTCATTTTTCCATTGAAGGTATATCAACCATTTTCACTAGAGAAGACAATATATGTATCTACCTTAGAAATAGGGAAAAAGTTGATTTTTTTTCCTTTGGTAATAAGATCCTTTCTATAGAAATTGAAGTCTTCGTATATTATTACTAATTTCATCTGGATTAACACATGTTGCCATGGTACATTACAGAATAATTAAAAAGGAAAAAAAATGAACACTTGAAAACTCAATGTATTCAATATGAATAAGATTCATGTATCAAAGAAAAAAATTGAATATTTAGAGAGTGTGTGAAAGTGAAAATGAAATGGAACAAACAAAATTTTAATGTTATTTTCCTTGTGAAATTAGGCAGACTTCAGAAAGCAATGGACAGCAGTTTACTCATGACTACTCTAGAGCTAATCTTATATTTGAATTTCCCTATTTCAATATCCATTTTCTTCCTGTTTAACTATCCTTACAGGCACAGACACTGGCATTTGAAATGAATAATGTTCATCAGTTTGATTCTCTCCAGAGAATTACCTCTAGAAGTCTGGCTAACTCCTCATCTTTCTTCAATTGAGACTCCAGTTTCTCCATTTCTTCTTTCATACACTTCTCCTCTTCTTGTAGAGTTCGCAATAAAGCAGCACTGGCTTCTTCTTCACGACGTCTCTCAGCATCACGCTCCTCAGCAAGCTGTTATAATGAGAAGAGAAAATTTTAACAATTAAGTTTTAAAAAAAAATATAGTTATTATTATTACAAGCAATTTCACCATGTGTAGTGCAGCTTGGTAGCTTCACAACAGATTCACTATGCTCACACCATTGGCTGCTTTAGAAAGGGCTTGCTGTGTTTGCAACTTCACTATACAGTATTTGAAATATTGCCAAGTAATCTTATAGACATTGTCTTCTCACAAAATGTCAAAAGGCATATCTTTAGCTTCAAAAAAATTAATTATTTTTTTTCTATATTCAAATCAGAAGAGATAAATACTATAGGTTTGACTTAACCAAGGCTTGTTTGGTTCACATCAGCCAGATTTTTCTAACCCATAATTAATCTTTTACCTTAGAGCACTTAGATCTTGCACACTACCCTTTTACCTTTTCATTTATCAATTCACTGTACATGACCGAGCCATTAAGAAAAAAAGTTACAAAATTTCCCCGAGATAATAAGTCACTTAAAAGATTATTATTATTCTAAACTATTAAAAAAATTAATGTCACATAATTAAGAATCAGTTTTCATTCATATCATTCGCTAACAATGTTACAATCAGTAAGGTGAAGAAAAAAAAAAAAAAAGAAAGGATGTTATTTAAACCCTTTTGCAGGCAAAGTAACATTTTTTTTCCCAATAGTATACAGGCAGAGGGATATTTTTGTCATTTAGCAGTAGTTCAATGCAAGACATTTTCCTTTTGGCTGCTCATTAACCAATCCAATGTTAATGTATAGAAAAATCATTAGGTGGCTTTAGTAGGTTGTTTTGCAAAATATAATTAAAAGTTACATAATAGAATAAGCCACTTTATATATTGCTGATCAAATTATCATTTTTTTGGTTTTTATATAATTAACTGACTTATTTAAACACCCTCAATTTTGCAAATTTTCTGAAAATAATTTGCCAAATCTACAGGGATTAAAAAACTTATCTGCTTGCAAAAGGATTAAGAAATTCTTAGAATATGTCAAAAAGAATTTCTCTTAAAATCATAAGAACCTTTTTAAAGATTTTGGATTATAATTTCTAAAGCAGCACCAAGTTCATTATTTATTTGTTTTTTTTTGTTTTTTACTGAGCTGCCATAAAATCAGATATCTGGGTCTCACTATAGAACAAACACAATAACTCAACAGTGTGCCCCAGAATTGAAAATATGACACTCTTCCACAGACCAGTGGCAATACTCCATGGTCTACATAAGGTGCAGGAATTAATGTTAAGGTGTCAATAGTAGCATCATTCGTTAACAATTAATGAACCCTACAAAATGCAGTTTATATTGTACAATGCATTGACCAAGACTGAATTTGATGCAATATCCCCCCCCCAAACATGCTGGGTGGTTATCATCTTTGAGTTGTTAGCAGTACCATTTTTGCCTCACCTGTCAGTGCCCATAGTTTTCAGGTGCAGCTGATATCTGCTCAGAATTCATATATTCTAGATATACCTTTTCAAATTGTTTCCTAAGCAAAATTTAGAGTAACTGCTCCCTTGGAGCCTCATTTTCCTGAACCTAACAATCATTCTGTGATCAAATGGTATTAAATCCTGTCCACATTCCATGCCTGCCACAGCTACACTAGCCCCTTACCTATTAAATCACATATAGGTCATCATCAGGCAGTGTTTAAGTTTGCAAGTGTGTGTGTGTGTGTGTGAGGGGGGGGTAATTTACCCAGTTTATCACCTTATAAGAAAATTTGGTATATTAACTTATATGAGAGATTAAACCTACTTAAAACCTCTCTCTCACACAGAAGAGGTGCACTTAGCATAACAGACATTGTTGTAAGAAATGGAATCAACAAGTTGCTGCTTACATTTGACTTTGCATTAATCCTTTTGAGAAAGGCATGAATCCAGCTATAGGCATATACAACATAATATATCTCATTCATATCAATAGTTCTAAATACAGTGTCTTTTATAAGTCGCCTACACATACTGATTAATATTTAACGCCAAATTAAATGCACTGATAAAGAAATTATGTTGAAAAATAAATGTTTTATTTATCATTAGTTAGCAGACTTATTAACATATCTATGCATGTCTGTATATGTTTGTGTGTTACCTATAATAAGTATTTCCTGTTCTATGAAAAATATTTCAAGAATGGGAATAACAAATGTACAGCCAGTTTTTTTTTGTTTTTTTGCTTTTAAGATTTTCTTATATTTAATTCAACTTAGACCGACTGATTTTAATGGCATGTCAACAGGTTTATTTTATACCTAGAGGTTAGAGAATTGTGTTCACTGAACATTCATATTTACATCTTTGTAAGAAATTTGTATACACAGTTATATGATATCAAGTATTCCAATCTAATAATATCAATTTGCACAGTTGTATGGTTTCAAGTATTCCTATCTAATACAAATAAATATATGGTTTCATGTAATTACATTGGTCAACATGATTTCTGGTGTCAAAAAAACAAAACAAAAAAACCCCCACTTTTTTTTAAAAGCTAATTTGATGGTGCTGATTTTGAAAATGACCTTAGTTTTTCATGGTTAGCTATTGTTTTTGCTGTACTACAATTGCTCATTTTTGTAAAAAAGATTAATTTATGAACTTATTTGATTGAAAAATTTAGTTAAGGTTGTAGAAACACATCAGTCTTCAGTTAGGCCGAGCAATTTATGTCAGCCACCCGAAATAAATTATTTTTATAAGAAAGTGTTTTTGAGTCAAAAAATTTTAAATAGAAGTACCAAATTTTCCCAATTTATCACCAAAATTCAAATTAACTGAAACTTTATCAGTAATACACTGAAAGTAAACCTGATAATTAGAGTGACATAAAAAGAAAATGAAACTAAACTTTGATATTTTTAAATTTATCCCATCACTTTTGTTCTTTCACTATGGAAGAACACCAAGCCAATGAGAGCTTTTGTTTTCACAGTTGGAAAGAAACTTCAACAAAAGACATCCCAATTGAATGCCCCTATTCTATTGTACAAGATGAACATCATGAAAATGGTTTCACCATAACATCAGAAAACTCATTAAGGATGATGAATTTGTGAATTCAATGAATGACTTGGAATTACACGCTTGGACATTGTTTATTGATGTGGTGAAAAATTTCTGATGCAATCGTTGGGCCGAAAACTACAAGGAGTTAGTGAAAAAGCTGTTGAAAAGTCTACAGGACATAGGCACTAATGAGTATTAAGGTTCATTTTTACATGGCCATCTAGATGAATTTTCAGATAATTGTGGCAATGTGAATGATGAGCAAGGGGAAAAATTTCATCAGAATATCAAAACAATGGAAGAGCAATTCCAGGGACAGTGGGACAAACAAATGACAGCTGATTACTGATGGAGTATCAAAAGGGATTTAAATAACATTGAACATGACAGACAATAAAGATAGAGGAAATTTTTACCACAGTTCTTATGTTCACAAGTTTTTTTTCTACTGTTAGTTTATTAAATGATTTGATGAAAATACTTGTTGGTCTTGGTATATTCAATTGTGTTATTTTTGAAGACTTAAAGTCTGATTGTTATTGCAAAAATAGTATTTCTCAATAAGCAGACCAATATTTGTTGGTTTTAAATATAAATTGCGAGGTTTTTATGATTTTACTTGGAGAAATATTGCCATTGGTCAATATCATATATACAGAAAACAAATGAAAAAAATGCTTTTTTCCAAAAATCAGGCATTTCTGTACAGCAAAAATGGTAACCAACCAAGAAAAAGTAAGGCCATTTTCAAATTCAGTGCCCTCAAGTTAGCTAAAAGTTGTTTGGTGGCTCAACACTATTTCAAAAAATTTTTTGTTGATCAGTGTTATTGTGACAATATTGGTCTATGGTGTTGGTACATGAAGGGTTAAAAGTAAAAAGTTGAGCGGCTAAAGATATTTGCCAAGAAGTGTAGAATTGAAAATTCTGGGAAAAAAAGAACTTTTGATAAAAACCTGAAATGGAAATTGGAAGATGCTGAAAGATTAAGAAGATTAAGTTGTTTACAAGTACAGGCGGAAATTTAAGGAAGAAAGATATTACTTGAAAAATGAGTAATATTATTAAAATGATTTCCCCAAGTCTGGGAAAAGTGAAAATAAGAAAACAGACAATGATATAAGAGGGGTCATCAGGTAACTAGCATTTGGTTGCGTAAGCACCTAGTTAGGAAGTGGAACTCGGGTAGCTAACAAAGGAACCTTTGTTGACGGTGAAGAGGCTATCTGGTATTTGATTACAAACACACCTTAGCTAATAAGTGTGAAGAAATTGTCCGGAAATGACTGTCGGAGATGATTAGTAATTATTAATTAGTCTGGGACGAGGGGCCGCCTCTCCGCCCACTGGGTTTTGGAATCAGCTCTATCAAATTGACAGTCCAGCATATTAGGGCATAAGGGGAGGAGTCTCCGGTCTGACGTCATAAGTGGGAAGGTGAGAAAGACTGTGCTGGTAGGAGGAAAGTTATCCTCCCATTGTCCTCATCACAAGTGGTTATGATAGAAAGGACTTTGTGAAAGTAGTGTAAAAAGGGTTGGACCCTTAGTGATAACAAAATTGAAACAAAGGCATAATGGATATCTGATAAGTTGAAAATGACATTATGGAGATCACCCCTGCCACAGTCAGAACCTACCCCAGAATCTTGGCAAATATCATATAAACAAGCTGATTTTTGAGCTCGTTGCAATTGTGTAATTGTCAGCGCATCTTACCAGCATTGAGTGCGGAGCATTTTTGCTAGCACATTGCCAACACACTGCCAGCTTGCCACCAGGATGCACCAATGAAGTTGCTACTAAGAAGAACTCAACCCTCGCCAATCTGACGTCCTTAGACCATTCTTGAAGTCACACCCACAGAATTATTATCAACTGTAGAAACTCAAGAATTTATAAAACTTTTTGTTATATTTACAAAAAGCAGTGTGTTATTTTTTTTCAGTATACCTTTCCAGTTTCCAGTCACTGGCTACAAGCAACCCTCTTCTTTTCAGACGTGAATCTTCGCTGCCTTGGACACTTAAAAAAGGAATCACAACGTGGGGTGGGATAGTGTATGGTCACTTTCCCTGAAGAGAACTTTTCATCTGTTTTTTCCCACGCTGTAGCAGAGCACTGGAGGGAGGTGGACGAGGCTGGGGCGGCAGAGAGGTTTATATTATTTATATTTAATAATAATCATTTTGGCACAGTTGTACGGTTTCAAGTAACATAATTCTTAGGAACCAATTATGGCTTCAAGTAACTATTTTTTATAGAAACAATTCTTATTGAACGCTAATAATTTCCCAACTGATCTATTCGATCCATAAATGGGACCTTAACAGTTACAACCACTCTGGATCAGAGTGGACCTGGGAATAATGAAAATGAAGAGGTACTCCATACTTCTCAGATCCCCAGAACTGGATCCCTACCATAAGATGCAGTTTAGAGTCATACCCAGGACACCCAACTTTTTTTGGGGGGGGGAGATCTTACTTCTCTCTCTCTGCAGAGGATATAGTCTGTGTATTCTAAGCCTCAACAACAAGGTAGAATTCAATTAAGAGATGAGAGAATGTATGCATGATTAATTATCATTTTGATAGTAAAAATAACAAAATGCTTACCTTTTGAAGGGCTTTCTCATATTCTTGACGGATTTCCCCAGGCTCTGCTAGACGTGGAGCAGGTGGATGAAATACTGAAGTGGAGAGAAATAAAATAAATGAATAAATGAGAAAAGGTGCATTAGGCAAATACAACTGAACAAAAATTAGAATTGAAGAAAAATGGATTGTCAGTAAAATTTCAGCCAAGTAGACACTTTTGATCTTCCTTAAGCTTTTTGGTTAAATTTGGTAACAAATCTCATGGCTAGAATGCACTTTTGACAATGAAGTAGGAAAAAAAAAAAATCATTGGAGTTTCACAATTACAATATATTCTGAAAAGCAATTGAAATGTTGATGGGAAAACAATTTGGATCTTGTACAATGGAAACAGTATATATTGCACAAGTGGGTTTATAAAAGACTTTTTTTAGTCACTGATACTTCTAAAAACAACCATTTTACAAAAGTTTTAGAAGTTACAAAGATTTTTTATTTTAAGGCTAAGGTATATGAAACAAGAGGCCGTTTTAGGAGGTATATATTGCACAAAATCCAAAATTTTTAAGTAATGTGAACTAAAGTTGCATCTTGCCCTCACATTAAGTATATTTGGGTGACTCAAGTTGCTTTCCACACTAGAATGATTAATAGGTTTTTGCAGACTATTTGTTAGTCACTAAAGCAGAGAAATTTACGAATTATATATGTTCATTAATTATAGTAAATATCTAAAGTTAACAGAAATCTAATCAAAACATTTATACCATCACAATACTTAGTAAATATTTTCATTATATCATACATAGAGGGTTACGACATATAATCTTAAAAAAAGAAAAAAGGTCAATCAGTATAACTAAATGTTTTCAAAGTCAGTCCGAATAGACCGGAAATATATAAAAAGACTTTGCCAAATGAAAGTCAACCAGTTCATATTCCCTAACCCACCAAATTAGCAAAATGTGAAAAAAATCTCAAATGAAAAATAAATACTTAGCTACTTAAAATAAAGAACTCTGCTGATTACATTTTCTTTTTATGTATAATAATAATAATAATAATAAAAAATTGTAGCAATTGAAAAGTGAAATGAAAATGGCTTACTTACATCTAATGATGATGTCAGGCTTCTGTACCATATTCGCAATTAACGGTATGTGCGAAATGGACATATAATGTTCATTACTATAGACTACATAAAGAACATAAGAATCTCGGAATTCGAAAACACGTAACGACTTCTTGTTCAGGTACGAAACCTTTTTATTAACTTTGAGTTAAAGGCTTCGACGTAAGGAAGAGAGACACAATCTTCTATGCTGTCTTATTCATTTGGCCCCCAACTCAAGCGCCCCCCACCCTAGGGCGCAAACTCGCATCGCGTCTGCGAGCTCCAAAATCGATCCTTTTCGTTTTGGCCTCTAATTCTCGACTCTTATTTTCTTCAAATTCTCACACAAACTTCCACGTGCTTCCGGTGCGTGACGTCATCCGCACCTTGTCACCCAGTATCGTCTCGGACTGTTATGACATCTGAGTGACACCTCCATCCGCCCGCGCGCACCCGCGTTAACACCTGCTTCAATCTTACACCCAACCAACCCATGTGCTGAGCCGAAAGGTTCTCAGCCTAACTAAACTCAAAGGCATGAACCGAAATCCCTCGGCTATTTCATAACACTTGAAAACAAGCAATTACATAAGATCAAATCTTAAATTTCTTATTGATAAATCAGTGCAGAGAAAAGCATAAAATTTTAATTTCACTTAAAGCAAGAAAAGTAAAAGTTGAAATTTATCTTTTAATTGTCTATTTAAAGTATTGATTAAACTTGTTTGTGTATCAAATAGCAACAGATGTACAACTGAAATTACTAACAGAAGAAATGTTTCAACTCCAAGTCAAACAATCTAAAAGTACTTGACAATCTTTCTAACAATAATCTATTATATATTTAGTGTGTCTATTTCCAACAGAAATCAATAAGGATCAATTCATTAGAACTAAAGTTTTTTTATCTAGAATCTTAAAGAACAGAATGGATTTCACTTTTAAGACCATTTGCGACTGAAAGAAAACAAGAAAAAAACTTATGTAAATTACAAAAATTATCATAAAAATTGGTGAAAACATTTCAAACTGGTCACCAAACCAAGTAGATCAGTTCCAGGGCAACACCAGATATCTTACTAGTGTAACAACAAACTACATTATTTCTCATTCTATCTTTGCATCACATACAATTCTATATATCATTTAACCCTTTTGCAGAAAGAGCAACATTTTTGTTGTTAATGGTATAAAGGCAGTGACATTTTTGTCATTTAGCAGTAGCTCAATGTAAGTTATTTTTTTATTGGCTGCTCATTGACCAATTCAAAGTTAATATATAGAAACATTGTTAGGTTGTCTCACTGTGGTGGAGGATCGTGTAAAGGTTATTTTGCAAAATACCATAATTAAAAGTGAGTGTTTTATTATTTTCACATTATCATACTATGACACACAATTACAGATTGCACCCCCACTTTTTAAAAAATTTTATATATATGTGTGAATAATTAACTTGTTTGAACATACAAATTTGCACATTTTCTGAAAATAATTTGCCAACTCGACAAGAATTAAAACAATTATCTGCCTGCAAAAGGGTTAAAGCTGATAGAAGTTTGTTGATTTTTAATATTTAGTTAACATTTCTTCAGTTGTCTACATCCATAATATACAGGATGCACAAGGTATTTGAAAACACACCTTTAAAGAGCAATAGGATCAGCAAAATTTACAGAACTGCAACAACAGTCCATTCTGATCTATGACTATCTCATAAATACTAAGTATTTTAAATGCTTTGCTTTATAAGCCTTCAATAGACTTTCCTAAATTAAGTGTGACATTTTGCAAAAATGGATGGTAAGCAAGATTTCTTTATCTCACTGTGACTAAACAGCTGACAACTAACTTTTCTATCCCTGGCAACCCATTGGTTTACTACTCCTTCTGATATCCGTGACAACTCTTCCCTCTTGCAACTCATCTGATCTGTGTTCCAATTGCTTCCTGGTATATATGGAGCCTTAGTTCCAGTGAAGGAAAATGTCCCCACTCAGACCACAAAACTTGAAGTACTTAAAAAAAAAAAAAAAAAAAAAATCTACTGATTTCTGATCTCACAAACACCAAGACCTGTTTATGACATGCATCAAAATTCAACTCTTCATTTCATCTTGAGAAATCCTCTATTTCATCACCAATAAAAATCTGCCGGCACTTTCAAACTTGTTCAGCTATTCTTCTGATATTCTATACACACACATTATGCATACATATACATTCATATGCTATGTCCACTCCCACATATGTATATGCTATACACATGCATTATTGCAACTATGTGCACCCAGAAACAGAAGAGTTTATAATGCCACAGAATGAACACATTTAACTGCAATAAGTACTACCTCTCACTTATCAGTTATCTAAAGTTTTAAGTGGAAACATGATGTGAGATCATTTGAACTCATTTACTTGTCTTTGCTATACTGACTCTCAGTTGTCTTCAGATGGGTATCCCTAGAGAATAATTTTAAGTATTTAACATTTACTGGGCGAGATTATATATCACACACACACACAAAGTTTAAAAAACGATTATATTGAAATCTAGCAAATGCAACAAATATGAAAATACTGAATAAACCATTGCATGAAGTAATGGCCTTATACAAATAGGCCATAAAAGGAGGCTAAGATTATATCTAAAGAAATAAAAGGTATATTTTTGTTTAATTCTATGAAAGAGAAGAAATATGGATTTTTAAAAAATTTTTATTACATAAAAAAAGAAGAAAAAAAAAAGATACGAAAATACATTAATTACTCATTATCAATTCAAAGATTTCTAGAGGCAAAGAATTTGAAAAAACCTTTAAGAAAATAAATATAATTATTATGACATTTTTTCTTCATACTTCTATTTAGTGAATGATATTTTCACATTTCCAAAATGTTTAATTTGCTACTTCAGCAAAACTTATTAAGAGAATCAATTATGCTAATAATTGGCATTAATTGACAAGTTTTTTTTTTAAATCTCCTGATTAACATCCATCGCCATTTTCTCAACTGGACTTTGGACCAGCTATGGTAGGTTTAATGTTTGTTAGATTATCAATTAATTTATAAAATAAAAAAAATTACAGCAATTGATAACATCTGTTGTAATTGCTAAGTCAACACAAAAGTAACACATTGAAACTCTTTTGTTATCAACAACTTTCTTCCAATGATTCAACAGTATTAGAATATCAATTTGATTTTGGAAGAAATGACCCCAGAGAGGTTAGTTTCCACCAATATGTCTTAAGAATTAGTCTTTCAAAATGGTTTTGAAAATTCAGAATAAGTGGTAATCAGATGGAGCAAAAAGAATGATTTTTTTCCAAGTTGAGGTCATCAATCTTTTTTGCCATTATATAATCATGTATTATCACAATGGAACACTACATTTTTATAATTGATCAAATTAGGATTATTTTCTTTCAATGTTTAGGCGTTAACAAGAGATGCCTGCTGTAATTGTAACATTAATTGGCAGCAACTTCAAGTGGCACATATTACAAAACATTTCTTAGATTTTAGCTCGCTTACCTTCACTAAAATATCACTTTATATTCTTATGAAATATCTGTCAAATTCAGACAAAAGCAGGTTATCATTAAACTCAAGATTTGTTTGTGATACATAAGCTGAATTCATTTTTTTCAAAGCATTTCAAAATAATCTTTGGCAAGGACTTTAAAGGATCCCATAAACACCATAAAATATTCCATTTTGTTTCGACAGCATTATTGCCTTTTCTAACCTTTCTGATTTTAGTAGATTTTTCATTGCAACTCATTCAAATTATTATTTCTATGACAGTGAGGACCAGTGCACATGAGAAATAAAAGGATTAGCACTAAGCGAGACTCCCATCTCCTTTTGCTTCAGGTAAACTTGGTAATTAATCCCAGCTGCATTACAAACTTTTGGTATTGCAAAAGTCTAAATTGTACCAATAACTAATCCAATACTTTGTCTCTTGTCAATGCACATTTGCTGTTATTTATTTGAAACACAATAGCATATTTTATTTAGATCTTTTTAAACAAAGATTTGTCAATTATCATTATCTTCTTTTTAATTTTAGTTGCTTTTTGTTGCAATTTACTCGGGCTGCTGTTTCTACAAAAATTAAATTAATATAGGAGAGAAAATACAAATCAAAATTAATAACAATGATAATGACTGACAAATGTTCATCTAAAAAATAAAAATAAAATATCCGAAACATAATGATATTTAGGAAGGTCAAGTTAATAATGAAAACTGTAATAAGCCACTATGAACACATTAACATACTATCATCATGATTTTGCACAAAAATATTCAATCAATAACTATCAGATTTTGGACCTTATGGGATAAAGGACACACACACACACACACACACACACACAAGGAAGTTTCTCATCTTCAATTGTTTGCTAAGAATCTTTTCATTCCAGAAATTTCTTGTTATGTTACTAATATTGCCTAAATAGATTCTATTTTTTCTGTATTTTGATGTTGATTTTAGTATTTGTTTCTTGTAAAAGTCTTTCGTGATTGATAAAAACAGATTCTAAAATAAACAATCATTAAGGGGTTTCGGACTATTTTCTTCATCTTTTTTGTTATTTCCACAATGTTTCGGCTGATATGTCCGCCAGCCTTCTTCAGGTTTTTGTCAAACTCTGGAACCTACACGGAACTTCAGACTACATCCTTTACTGAATCCACAGGGGTCGCCTGTTCTAATTCCATTAGCCATAACTGGGTACAAGTGGAAGAGGTTGTGAGATTACCACCCTTATCTGACAAAGAGTTCTATTACTGACCAATGACATATTGTGGGATTACCACCCGTGTCTCCAAAAGTTTCTGCTAATGAGCACTAGATGACAGTCACACCAGTTTATAAGAAAGGTGCACAAAAGTCAAAGCCTCTTCTTCCTCACAGCATGACTTGACATCAAATCAGATTCTGTCCAGAGGTCATTTTCACCAACAAACTTCATATTGCATTGAACACAATACAATAAAACAATGCACTTCTTAAATATGTAAGTCCTTACCAAAAACTTCTATTTCTCTTACACATATGAACACTAGGGACTTTTCAACCCACACAAGGACATTCCTTCATACAATTCTTTATAAACTCTTCTGGCATCTCATTTCATTCTTGTATTCATTCTATTAAGTTTACTCAGGCAATAAATATGCTGTTGTTAATCCAATATGGTTGTTCTTGCATTTATTATGTACAAGAAAGCAATATTCAACCAACTACTATCCCTCAACAAAGTATTTTAATTATTGCATATTGTTATTTTGGATTACTTGGCTTATCTTTGGTAGGTTTTTCTTCCCACAATGTTTTTGACTGTGAACCTTCCTTGACTTTCTATAGCGTTCTGGTATTTCATCTAATCTTGTTTCAAGAAAGTATACACATCACATCTAGTGATCTATCAACTATGTACATTCAGAAAAGCAATGCTAAACAATATTCTGAATATCCCAAGTACTAGCAAATGAGTGTCATAAGAGCTACAATTGAGGATATCATAAAGATTCCAAAATCAAAAGGTGGATGAGCTTGGGTGACATGTGCTAAAGAAAAATCAAACTGCCTAATCCTAATATCACAAATCATTAAAATCAGAATGATACCAGTATGATTATACTATTAGCAAAAGCAACTGCTGTGATAGACAAACTGGATTACTCTCATAAATTGGCAAGCTTAAATAAAGTGTGGCAGCTAATACAAACTCAAGGATCCAACATTTAAAAACAAAGGAAACTCACAAATTTTAAACAACAGATCATCTCAATAACAAATACAGACAATTGAACTAACATCACAGTCTAATAATCCATTTGTCCTCTTACCTAACCCACAAAATAGGTATGCCTGTCGTCAAAAGTCAGCATTCCATCTATTTCTGCCAGAGACACAGACAAGATAAAGAGATAACACATTTCTAGAAGTCAGACACATGTTCTGAGGAAGAAGAAGAAGAAAAAAAAAAAAAACAAACAAAAAACAAAAAAACACTCACTTTATTAGTGTTTCAGCCTCCTTCAGGATCGGTCTCAAATCTGGAAGATGTGAAGGGGTATTTTTCGAATCAACAAAGGAAAAATCCCATTGTTCTATAAATCATAGCCTATCCACAAGAAGAGGGGGACTGGCTCCAAAATTTAGACTCCTTATTTGTGCTCTGCTGGTTACCAATTTGCTCACATTTTTAAATTCCCAGCTCTTGTGTGACCATTTCTCACTTATCACAAGAATTCTTGTGGTTGACCCATTGTTGTTCACTTAATTCACTGAGGATGAGAAGACTGCCACTACATTACACTTGTAAATATAAGACAAACATACTCAGAGTACTTTAAGGAAATATCTCTAAAAACACATCACTGCAACTATTTATAATCTGCCTAGACTACATACTTTGAAAATTGATAGATCTAATAAAAGAAAATGGCTTTACACTGAAAAAAGGCAAGAAGAAGGTAATATCCAACAGATACTATAACAGATCAAGATTATGTAGATGATGTAGCACTTTTTGCAAAGACACCTGTTCAAGCTGAATCCTTACTGCATTGTCAAGAGGAAACAACAGGAAGCATTGAAAACAGAGTATATGTACTTACATGAGAAGGAGCCATTTCCACTTAGTGGTAAGTAAGTAAGTAAAGTTGGCGACCATAGTCGAGGGTGACCCGAAGGCTCCCTTTTCGATAGCTTACTACACCAAGGTGTAGGGGAGGGCGCGACTCCTTTCCCTGGATTGCTCCACTTTACCCTTGATCCGTACCTTATAATGCTGAGTGTTAAGTAAGGAGGCATCAAGTACCATTTTTTGAGTCTTTGGTATGACTCGACCTGGGATTGAACCCAGGTCTCCCGGGCCATTGGCGAACCATGTACCTTGGCAGCAATATCTCATCTACTGAAAATGTAATTAACATATGCCTGGTGAAGGCATGGACTGCTATCAATAGATTATTGATCATATGGAAGTCTGATTGATTCAATAAAATAAAACAATTTCTTCCAAGCTGTGACTGTGTCCATACTACTGTATAGATGCACCACATGGATGCTAACAAAATGCATAGAGAAAAGGCTAGATGGGAACTATACAAGAATGCTACTAGCTATTTTGAACAAATCCTGGAAGTAACACCCCACAAAACAATAGCTGCACAGCCACTTACCTCCCATCTCAAAAACCATCCCAGTAAGACAAACAAAACATGTGGAACACTGCTTGAGAAACAAGAACAAACTGATAAGCGACATTCTTTTATGGATCCCTTCACATGGACATGCCAGCATTGGCTGACCAGTAAGAACACATTTACATCAGCTCTGTGTGGACATAGGAAGTAGTTTAGAAGATCTGCTAATAGGGATGGATGAAAAGAGAGAAAGTCAGGGAAATCCATGCTGTCAGTGTGACTTGATGATGCAACTATCTGCCTGGCTGAAGTAAGTACATAACATTTTCATATTCTTACTGGAAACATGAAAATGCTGATGAACAATGCAAACTTGAGATGACCCTTCATTGTAGAAAAAGAAACAGTGTATTATCCTTCATGGATGTACTAATAGTTGGCACAGATCCACTCCAAAATGAAGTACAGCTGGCAAATTTGGGTAGGTCACTCCTAACAAGTTAATCCTTGATAGAATATAGAATTGATTAAAAAGTCTGCTTGGTGTGAAACTCTTTGCCTTTCTTCAACTACTCTACCATGTTGTTAGTCGGTCACTTTTTCTATTATTACTTTCATGGAAAATCTTCATATGAGTTTCACATCCTAGTACCATCAGAATTTCCTGTAAAAATTCAGTTCACCAAATTTTGCAAATGAATTTCTCTTTGACAAGTTCCACAGAAACAGTTTCTTTTCAAGAATAATTGAAAGATGGAACAAACTCATCAACATCTTCTAGCAACATATCATTTTGAACACTTTAAGTCCAATCGCCCTGTCAGCTGAATTTAGAATATGCTGACTGTATACGTATTAGAGGGATAAGACTCTCCTCAAAAAAAAAAAAAAAAAAAAAAAAGGAGTGTTTTGAGTATGGTACAAGAGTGCATTTGGTGGTGAGGCTCCATTTCTAGAGCTCTTGAGAGTGTTAAGTAACTCTTCATTGTCATTATTCCTAAGCCCACTGACTCAAAGTAGCAGTTAGGGTTTCATCTATGGGTCAAATAGATCTGTTTGCAAATTATTTGTATTAGATGGGAATACTTGATAGCTTATAACCATGTGCAAAAACTATACAAAAATATAAATATACAATTCTTAACCTCTAGGCATAAAATAACCCTAGATGAAGTGACATGCCTTTAAAATCAGTCACTGTTCAAGTCCAAGATCAATAAACATTTTATTGGTTCTTAGATATCTAAACCTCTCCCTCCTTCATTAATACATTTATGTTCTATCTTCATTCATCCCTGACTTATTCATTTAATTCATCTCATTCCCATCTGCATCTAGTTTTTAGCCAATAAATTTTACTTTAATCTAATAATCAATAAATTATTTCATATTCATCAAAGAAAATGCACTGCTCCAAATAAATATATCATGTTCATATCACAGCACATCCATCATTCAAACCTGCAACACTAGAAGTAAATAAGAAACCATACATTGACAGCATCAATTTTCAAACATTCATCAAGGCTTCATAATTCACAACCATTTTCCTCTTAACATCTCAATGACACTTTATATTCTAAAATGTTAATATATTTTGTATAATTTTCTTTATTTAAAAAAAATTATTTTCTTGCTTTTTTTCTTCTTCTCAACCATCTCGTGCTCTTCAGGCTGCATGTTTGTAATCCTCATTTAAGTTTTGACCATAGATTTGGAAACCACTATTTCCAACTACAATGAAAATGAATAGATGCTTATAACAGTGAATACATCCAAGACATATATAAAGAAAAGATGACCAGCATAAAGGACACTATCCAAAAAAAACTACATACAATGAATATAATAGCAGCAATCACCAGCAGATGCACAAGCTCAGAAAACATGAAAAGAAAAAAATGGCTACAGCCAGTCAGCCATACACCAGAGACATGATGGAAAAGTTTTGGTAAATATGCTGTCAGTGCATCAGGGCATTATTCAAAAATGGGTCACATTCTACATAGATACCTCAGCAATGTAAAACTCCTAATGAAAGAAAAAGATCAAGAACTGTGCACAACATTCCATGTAGTTGTAGCAGAAAGTACAAAGATGAGACCATCCATAGATGAAAATTTGTAATCAGTGAAAACTTCAAAATTAACACTGGCTGTTTGTGAAACTTTAAGGAGTGAAGTCAAAATACTAAAGGAGGTGACTATCAAGAGTTTAAAAGAATCTCTGCACATTTTTGTACTGTTAACTTGATCAGCAGACCAAGCAAAGACATTATTAGCTAATAAGATCCATCAACCAAGAAAGAACAAGCAATAAACTTGAGGCATGAACAAAGAGATGACTTACAATCAAAGTCATGCTTAAAGCACGGATTCTTATCAGATCACTGAAATCAATCAGCAACAAGCCTGTTCAGTTTCAAGATGGGTGACTACTTCATAACAGCAGATACTGTAAGCAAACCCAGGCCTGGGTGCCAGATAAAACAACACTTAAACAAGGAAGAGAGATGCAGAGTTCAACAGTCATTATAGAGGCCAAGAAGAGAATTCCAATAACTTAAACAAAAAGCAGCATACTTGTAATGTATGAAAGGAAAATGCTTTCTCATAACAAGATTCAATACAAGTACACAACAGACAATCTAGAAAAGCAAGAGTGTTAGGGTCTACAGTTGAAATGAGGGAGAGAAAACAATTAGGAAATTAATTCAAAGCAACCATATACATTAATTACTTTTACTCTTATTAGCACTGAATCACCAGATTTAATAGTGTAAATAATAAATGAAATAATAGTAAATAATTTAAAATCAGTTTAAAAAGAGAAATTTGTTAATGTAATGAACAAGATAACTTACCTCCTTTAAAATGGTTTAGACCCAAGCCAGCAGTTGGTCTACACTCATCTCAAATGGCTTTGATGATGCTCGCAGGAGCCAGTTAACATCAATGAACAACACATCCAAAAACACACATCCCAATATACAATCACTCCTGCCACCAAATGGCACCAATAGCTTTCTTAAAATGGTCAGGTACACATCAGTCATCTCCCAATAAACTGCCTCCAAGCATTGGATTCATCTGTGCCAAATGCTGTGTAAAAGGCATGTTTTATCTCATCCAGGTTTGCTTTTTCTTTGAGCTGCTGGTAGACCGAATAAGTACCTCCCATTAACCTCAATGGGATGACCAATACAGGCTCCTTTATTCTGAACAGTTTACAGACATGTTTCGCCTTCTTGGACCATATCACAATAGAAGGACTAGTAGGGGAGCCATCAAATTCTGGGATCAGTTTCAAATCAAACCTGTCCATCTTCTATTAGTGTAGTAGCCGAACTATTAAAAGTTGCCAAGCAGTTGATGCAGAATGACTGCTATTTTGTTAGAAAATAAATGCCCTTTCTGTGCTATGGGGTCAAATCAGTTTTGTACAATTTCTGTTCTTCCTCATGTACGCAATTTCCGTTCTCCCTCATGTACATGTTGCGACAGAGACAATAACTTTCTTTGCTTCAAAGCTCACTGCTCAAATACCAAAATTAGCTGCTTTATATGCAATGAAGGTGGGCACAAATTTGCATAGGCACTGCCACAAATGAGACAAAATGAGACCACAAACTATAAATTCCCCTTTTAATGGCAGCTGTGAGCTTTCAAGGAAACTTGACACACCAAACACATGCGTTTTGCAGGAGGTAAGTCATCTCGTTCATTACAGTTATTTTTATTAGTAGCAAGTTTATGTAAATCTAACTTATCATGTGGGATTTATTAAACAAAAAAAATCAAAACCATTAATTCTTTTACTAATATTTTCTATTTTCAGCTTAATTTTTTAAAATCCAAACAATTTAGACCCAACCCACAGTCATCAGCAAATTGTGCTAATCAGAAATAAAGAATAAGGTCCTAGCAAGATAAACTTACATCTATCATTTTACAATGGTCAGACTTGATCTTCTGTTAACTGTAATATAAAGGTGAGTCAAATGTTTTGCAATATTTTCATACATGTTAGTTCATGGCACATATATCACATAACCAGAACAGTTTAAGCTGTAGAAGGTACCTGTTTTTGTTGGTAGTATTATGGTAGATGACATTTTGTGCACTGCTTCACTGTGTATGATGTGAAAGGTGCACAGATGGATATGCAACACAGTCTAATTTGGAAACTTATACTTTACAAGTTTGAACTGGGCTATAGAAGCAACTCAAAAAACATTTGTTGCATAAAAGATGAAGGCACTGTTGATCACAATACAGTAAACAGATGGTTCAATAAATTCTGGTTGGGCAGCAAGAACTTCAATGATCAGGCAAAGTGAGACAAGCTTAAACCTGTGGATTCTGAAGCCAAGTAATAGAGGCAAATCTGCTGAGTAACACACAGAAAGTATCAAGCAAGTTCAGCATCTTGCAGTACAATGTAGTTCACCAACTTCACAATACTAGCAGAAGCATCTGGAGCTGCCAATTGTGCCTCAAGTTACCAAAATTTGCAAAACTTTTGACTCACCCAAGTAGTTGTTGTCGTTCAATTGGTAAAGCAGCTGGTATGGTTAATCAGGCTTCCTGAGGCAGAAAGAGATGCAAATTCAAGTCAGAACAGGATTTTGTTCTTTATTTTTGATTTGCACCATACATTGACTACCTGAATAGTTTTAATGAAAAGAAACTAAAATTAAGATGAAAGAAAAATACTGGTTAAGAATTAAAAATTGACAATGTTTCATCTTATAAAACTATCAAAAGCAAAAAAACATGCTAACATTACTACTGCTATTATTAGTTTAGAAAAATAGGTAAAATCCTTCATTTATCAATTTGATTACATACATATAGTAAATTCTGGGGAAAATAAACCATTTTTAGAATTAAGTGCATTTGAACTCAATTTATTTAGGCACAATTTTGTTTTGTTTTCACTTTTGATCACTAACTTCACTATTATTTAACCCTTATTCATTTTAGGTTCTTTTACAATAAAATTTTTTTCCCAATTTTTGATCAAAAATTGGTTTTAGCAACTTTCACCACTTAATCAGTATGTTATGCATTGAAACCCAGGGAAAAAATGTCAAAGGCCAGGAATTAAGTTAAACCTTACTGACATAAAAGATTTATTATTATATAAATGAAATGAAAATTCTATTAAGTCTTTCTTTTTTTCCATAATTGAAAATGATTTTCTTTTCACCAAGAAATATCAAATCATTAGTTTCTTTAAAGAAGTTAAATAAACCTAAATCTGATTTAGTGCTAACTTTACTCAACCAAATAAGAGTTAGGGGGAATAATAATAATAATAATAATAATAATAATAACAACAACAACACTTGGATCTTGCCAGAGAGCTACAAAACAAAACTGTGGAACATAAAAGTGATGGTGATAGGAATTGTAGTGGGTGCGCTTGGAACAGCTTCCAAAGGCCTAGAATTGAGACGAGGAGAAGTAGAGCTCAGAGGAAGAATCTAGACTATCAAGACCACAGCATTTCTAACATTACTTAAAAGTGATTTTGTTGTCACTCAGAATTCAGTGAAAAACGAGTTAAAACTGCAATGAAAATAATAAATAGAAAAGAAAATGCAATCATCATTAGGATCCAGTTAGCCGTGTTGAAAATGTTTCATTCTTCACGTGTTGTTACAAAATTTTATGAGACACCTAAAGAAAAACACTTTAATTGATTTTTAAAAATAGAGACAAAATATGCATATTTGATTAGGATTATCAGAACAATATTAAATACTATATATTCAAGTCCCTGCAGATTAAATGACAAATAAAAGGATATGCTGCTAAGCATAGGTGAAAAACTTCTAGTTCTGACAAAATTTTAAAATTCCAGATTAAACTATCAGCATTAAAAAATGACTGCATAATGTGATGCAATATCAATGACTATTTTCTTCATTATTATAACTCCCCCACCAAAAAAAAAAAAAATCACTCCCTCCAAAAAAATTTAAAAATAAAACAAAATAATAGATAAAAGATTTTAAAAATTACTTCTAATCAAAGAATTAACAACTTATCTGGTTTGTTATGTTCTATGATGACGTGATGATTTGAATCAGCTGCAGTCAATAGCATATGGTGATTTATCAGAATATATCATGTATGAGATGTTAACTATGTCATTATATGTAAACAGCTGTGTGATGTGATTACCTAGAGATGACCCAGATGCCATCAAGTACAGAGTAAGAGATGCACAAGTATCTTTGAGAAAAAAAAACCCTGCTGAGTGGTAAACAGATGTCTCCAGGCAGCAAGCCAAGTCATAAATACAGACTATGTAATAGGAACTAGAGAAAAGATTAGAAGACACACCAAAGAGAATGGAGGCAGATGAATGAACCTCATGGTCATTCAGAAGGAGCAAGCTCAGATGGAAGAATATTCATTTTTCACCAAAATATTTAATTTTGATTTTACAGTAAGTTATGTCTTTTTATTAAACCTTATTTGCATTGTTTTTAAAACAATGTTTCTTAGAGAATAGACAGCAGATCTTTGTATAGAACTTCACTTTCAAAAATATTTCAAATATTGCCTGAAAATTGTAGAATTAAACAATTCATCATTTGGTTGACTATTTTAATTATTGCTATGCACAAGAGCATAAAAGTAGGTAAAAGGGAAAAGCATGAAAATAATGAACTGTACTAAGAATTTAATAGAGTAAATGGATCAGTATATGAGTACAAGATAACACAGTCCAAGAATGGAATTAAATTACCAAGCTAATGCACAGAAGAACTAAAAAAAAAAATTTAATGTCTGTTAAGGTCTTCCATACATTAAGTAGAAAGGAAAGTGTTGGTTTGTTATATCCAACACAAAAATTAGTATACATGCTTCACATCACACAAATAATTAGTAAACATGCTTTTGTATGTGTGCATGAGAGAAATAGGATTTTTTAAAAATTTGTCTTGAAGATTTGCTGTCAGCACAAGACTTTGACAATTGAATTGTTCCAAAATAGAAACTGATGAAATGCATTAAAATAAGCAAACATATTGATGTATACATACATATTACTGGATATACACATACCTGAGGTAGGCTGAAGAACTCACTAGCCAAAACAATAAGAATTTATAAAAAAAAAAAAAAATGAAGAAATGCAATTCAGTAATATTTTTTTAAAACTTTATTTTATATACGAACATACTAATTAAAACTCAAACTATTCTTGATCAAATGAGTTAGAATGGCCTAGTAATTTTTCTAAGCTGCAGTTGAGACCTTAAGATGACAGGTTCCCTTAGTGAATTGTATTCACATTTTCCTAGTTCCTTGGAATTATTTTCTTTATTCTCTTTAAATATTTGATCTTACGAGATAAGTTTATGCATAGATTGTATAAAGTTTTGTTTTTGTTTTTTTTTAAATCACAAAGAACAAGTGTTGATAAAAGATTTTGTTCAGGAAACCAAATTTGTGGTTATTTATCAACGGAAAGAGGCCAATTTGTTTTTCAAGTATAACATTTCACTCCAAGTAAAGGAGTTAATTAAATCAAGTAGTATTATCAGTATCTATTACTGCTACACACAGTTCATTGTTTGTTTTGTTTGTTTTTTTCCTTTAAGTGTGGGTATCCATATATTTTCTAGACGTTACTATTGTTTCCAATCGTTTCTGCAGATTTCAGAGCGTATTCCTGACACTTTTTAAGTGAGTGAACGGGAAAAAAGTCATAATTAATTCATGGTCATCAGTTAGGGTTAAGTTTTGTTGAGAAATGTTATTAATTAAAGTGAGACGTAAGAGATTTACTGAGTAAAGTTTGGGTCTTTTTGTTATCTTTTTTTTTTTTTTTACCTAGATTCTTTAAGTGCAGCTTGGGTGACGGGTCTCAAACTCACAGGTAATATCCTAGGTGTTTATAATAATAAAGAGTATTTATCGTACTTTTTTTTAAAGGGAGAATAAGATTTTATATATGTATATATTTGGGAAAAACTGAAAATAAATCCGACGGCATGAAAATGTACAGAGTTGAAAAACACATGTCTTTAGAGGATAATTTTATTTGTAGAAATATTTGTCAACATTAAACGTTTCAGATTTTAGACCTTCATCAGAGCCCGTAAGTTATGAGATTATTATTTTCAATAACTTACACGCACTGACGAAAAAGGTCGAATCCTCCGAAAACTTTGTTCTTTCATTTACACACACACACATCATATATTTAATGTATTTTTTAGACCTTAAAAAATAGGCAAGTGTTTACGTTTTAAGAACTTTTAGACAGGTAAAGATTTGCAGCTTTTACCTTTCTCTTTAAGCTTTAAAAAATCTTATATCATTTGGATTTTTTGCGAAAGGATGAGAAATATACACTTGTAAAAATTAGATGAAAAATGAATAAAATACACTCAGTTTTAAGCCCACGAACCATCGCTGTTGAAAATATAAACATAACAGCCTCAGTCACACTGGTGTTGAAATATAACATCGTCGTTTCAATTTTCTTTTAGTATTTTTTATGAACATTCAAGAATACAAATAACTACAACAATAAACTAAAAATTAAAGACAAATAACTTCAACTCAACGGGAAAATGTTACCTTCTTCTTCTTCGTCATAATTCGAATCCTCTTCATATCCTTCGAGTCTCTGTCGTACTTTTTCTGGGAATAAAGTTTTAATTTGTTTCCACCTTTCTTGGTTGACGAGGTTGTTTAATCTGGCCTGACGACGAACCCAGGAAGAGATTCGGCATCGGCACATTGGACAACAAAGACTTTCTTGGACATTCTGCTGGAAACAAGATAAACATAGTTCATGTTCGCAAGGTAGAGTCACCGGTTCAATCAACAGATACATGCAAATTGGACAGGTATGATCCTCCAATTGTTCCACCTTTTTTTGTTTCTTTTCTTTATTTCTTTTGCTGACATCGCCGGGCATCGTCGTTGGGGCCGAACGAACAAACAACCGAACGGTGGAGTCTCTTTTTATTGTCTTTATTATAATAATAACTCTTCATTCACCGTTAACAACACAAACGCCATGACCGCTTCTCGTTTTGGCGCGTTCCAACGATGGCGCTGCTGTAGCAAAAAATACAACATCCGGTTTCATAAACGGTGTATACTGAAAAAGTATACCATTATTTTCACACTAGTTTAGTGATGGAACTATTTTAATTAAGTCCTTGGGTGATGCAATGGTTAGGAATCAAGACTAGTAAATCTTCACGAATTAGTTCGAGTCTCATTGGGTGTCCCATTTATACCGCTTTATGCCATATCGAAGTGAAAAGCTTAGTAAATTACTACTTTTAAGGAGGTCCATAAAGTATGCAACGCAACCAAAGTTAAAGTGTAAAGTACAACAAAACACTTTCGATTAAGTTAAAACATGACAAAAATTTAAGCACTTGGCGATTTTTCTTCTTTTGGTAAAATAAAGAAGGTAGTCAAAATTATTTATAAGAAAATGAATTTTCTAATTAGTTCACACTTTGTTTAAAACAACTTATTTTTCCTTAAGCACATGATTGGTGATTTAAAAAAATAAAATAAAACTATGCAACAAAACATTTATCATAAAACATTAGTAAAGTCAAAAACCAAATCCCCAACCACCCAAAAATGGCTGTTGTTTATGTCAGGTGATGAAGGGAAATAATCTTGAACTCTCCGATTTCATTTACCAATTTCTGAACATTAAATTTTTATATATTTTCCAACCCTTCCACACTAGCAGAATGCAATACTGATTCAGAACTTTAAATTTTTTAAATAATCATTTTTTTCTAATAGTTATTTTTAACATTTAAAAATTTTTTTTTGAAATGTAAAAAAAAAAAAAAACGTATCATTCGACGCATGCACCCGTTCAAGTTCACTGGGGAAAATTCTAGTAATTTTTTTTATTTGAACTAATAAGACCTTTAAACTCACCACAATTTTTTGTTTTCCGAAAAAAAAAAAATGAAAATTATTATTTTATAAGAGGTGATCACTTGGACATTCTAATTCAATGTAGAATGATCACCCATTTCCGGACCAATTAGCGTTGGAAAAGAGGTCGAAACATCTTTCTAATACTTGTTCCGGAAATGGGTGGTCATTCTACTTTGATTTCGAATGTGAAAGTTTGTGTTTTATGGCATATCAACCTTTGTAGGCTAATTAATGCCAAATCCATCTTTATACAAATAATCAGTTCTATTTCAAACAATTCAGTTTAGCATAAGTGCACAGTTTAATTGTAAAAAACATTTCTATTTCAAGCTATTCATTTTACACTAACAGTTCTAATTCAAACAATTCAGTTTAGTATCAGTATAGTTTTTGTTTACACACAGTTAAATTTCAAAACAGTTCTATTCCAAACAATTTAGTTTAGCATAAGTACAGTTTCAAAGTCAAAAACCATTCTATTTGAAACAATTCAGTTTAGCATAAGTACACAGTTTTCATGTCAAAACAGTCCTATTCCAAGCAATTCAGTTTAACACAAGTGCACAGTTTAGTTCTATTTGACCCATAGATAGGATACTATCAGATGCTACCACTCTGGGCCAAAGTGCAGAGAAATAGATCCACGACCTCACAAATATTGACTATCCATAGAATTCTAGGTGTATGGGCAAAAAATCTACAGGCTACAATATCATTTGTCGACTTTACAAAGGACTTTGATTCCATACATAGAGGGAAGATGGAGCAAATTCTACTCGCATACGGTCTACCAAAAGAAACTGTCGCAGCCATAATGATTCTCTACAGAAATACCAAAGTGAAAGTGCGTTCCCTGGATGGAGACACAGACTACTTCGACATTGGAACGGGGTACTGCAAGGAGACACCCTGGCCCCATATCTCTTTATCATCTGTCTAGACTACGTACTTAGAACATCGATCAATAAAATCAAAGAAAAAGATTTCGAAGTGACAAAGAAAAGAAGCAGAAGGTACCCTGCAAAAACAATTACTGACGCTGACTACGCCGATGACATAGCGATTCTAGCAAATGCACCCGCCCAAGCTGAAATCCTACTACATAGTCTAGAATGAGCTGCCACAGGCATTGACCTCCATGTCAATGCACACAAAATGGAATATATGTGCTATAATCAAACAGGAGACATTTCCACACTAAACAGAAGCTCTCTGAAACTGGTAGACAAGTTCACCTACCTAGGAAGCAGTGTGTCATCGACCAAGACAGACATCGACACGTGACTAACAAAGGCATGGATAGCTATCAATAGGCTATTAGTCATATGGAAGTCAAACCTGACCGATAAAATGAAACGCAGTTTCTTCCAAGCAGTGATCGTGTTGATACTGCTATATGGATGCACTACATGGATGCTAACTAAATGGCTGGAGAAAAAGCTTGACGGCAGCTACACAAGAATGCTGCAAGCAATATTAAAAAAGTCCTGGAGGCAACACCCCACAAAGCAGCAGCTACACAGCCACCTACCACCCATCACGAAAACTATCCAAATTAGACGAACCAGACATGCAGGACTGTTGGAGAAGTAAGGACAAGCTCATAAGTGATGTACTCCTGTAGACCCCTTCACATGGCTGAGTGAAAGCGGGCGACCAGCTTGAACCTACATACAGCAGCTCTGTGAGGATATGGGGTGTAGCCCTGAGGACCTGCCGGAAGCGATGAATGATAGGGTGAGGTGGTGAGAAAGGGTCAGGGATATCCGTGCCGATGGCTCAACATGATGATGTTGATGAAACATTCCCCAAAGCTTCAGCATTACTGGAACCTCACCATCAGATTGTTTAGTGTCATATCCAATTGGGGGCAGTCTTACCCCTCTGCAGAGAAGCAGTCGGCGTATTCTATGGCTTCACCCAACTGGACAAAACATTGATAATTAAACAGCCATTTGTTTGCACACATTTCAAACGGATATAAATATGATTTGTAAGTGAGTATTGCTATTGGTTAGTTGGTTGTTTGGGTTTTATGGCATATCAACCTTTAAAGGTTATTTAATGACAAATCAATTTTTGTACAAATAATCAGTTCTATTTCAAACAATTCAGTTTAGCATAAGTACACAGTTTAATTGTCAAAAAACATTTCTATTTCAAGCTATTCATTTTACTCTAACAGTTCTAATTCAAACAATTCAGTTTAGTATAAGTATAGTTTTTGTCCACACACAATTAAATGTCAATAGAGTTCTATTTCAAATAAGTCAGTTTAGCATAAGTACAGTTTCAATGTCAAAAAAGTTGTATTTGAAACAATTCAGTTTAGCTAAGTACGCAGTCCAGATGTCAAAACAGTTCTATTTCAAGCAGTTCAGTTTAGCATAAGTGTGCAGTTTAAATGTCAAAACAGTTCTATTTCAAGCAATTCAAGTTAGCATAAGGATGCAGTTTAGATTTATTTGACCCATAGATAGGACCCGATCAGGTGCTACCACACTGGGCCAGAGTGGACCTGGAAATGATGGCAGTGAAAAGGTACTCCGCATTTTCCAAAGCTCCAGCATTACTGGAACCTCACCATTAGATTGTTTAGTGTCATATGCAGGACATTCGGGGTGGGGAGTCTTATCCCTCTGCAGAGATGCAGTTGGTGTATTCTACAGTTCCAGCCGACTGGGTAAAAATGTGAAAGTGATTCCTCAATAAAATGAAAGTTTTTTTGGTTTTCTTTTTTAATAAAAAGAGTGTGGTGAATTTGAAGGCCTAATTAGTTCAAATCACAAAATAAAACAAAAAAAAAAACAGAAAATTATTTTCCCCAGTAAAAGAAATAACATATTAAACCTCACATTTACTGCCTCTCAAACATCGCCTGATAAGAGCTTGTGTGATTGATCAAGAGCCATTGTTGGCAACCAATCAAAGCGCACAAGACATATGACATTAGATTCTTTTTTGGGGGTACAAATATAAATGCAAGAGAGAGAGACAGCTCCCTCTTTCATACACTTCGGACTGTCCTGTGCCCACTGAAAAGTCACATTGTGTACTTTCTCAGAAATAAATACACTTCAGACTGTCCAAGTAAGATGCTAACATGCCAGCGACTTATAAGAGCCGACAATTACATGAGGTCAACCACATGAAAACAACCTAAGTGACAAGTTAATTTTGCACTTATTAACTTCATTAAACAACTCTAGCTCTTCATTAATTTTTACACTTTGCTTTTTGTATTATGTTTGAAATTGTTATTGTTGATAATATACCATTTTGTTGAAGTGTCATGTCCCGTTTTCTTTGCCACTACCTTTTATGCTTATTTTATCCATCTAAGTGAATTTTTTTTTCAATAATAACTTTTTGAATAATTATTTACATTATAAAAAGTATCATTATTTGCAACATGCATGAAAGAAAATGCATAAAATGGATTTGGGAAATTACTATACTTCATTTCTGATTTTTATTGTTAAATTGTTTTATTCAAGTTTTATTTAAAATTTTGGTTGTATTTTCATGTTTTGATGTTCCATTTTTTATTTTATTCATTTTTTTAAAAATAAACCTTACATGAAATTTTACTATTTTCCCTCTTTTTTTTTTCTTTTAATTTCAAGCTTCAAATTTTATTGATAAAATTCAAATAATTATGAAAGAATTAGAAGTCAAGATTATTTTGCTTTATCATCTCACATAAACAAACAGCAATGAGACATATCTTCACACAGACTTGCCTCAGGTGGGTGGTATTAAGTAGTTCACCTGGCCCCTGAATGCCTTTCCCACTGGCAATACCTGCTTTGCAGGGCTGAGTTCATCACTTGGCACCAGAGATGCCTTTTTATAAGAAATGCTGATGGGATTAAGCCTTTTTTGGATTAGCTATATATGAGTCTTGATTTGTGCATGGCTCCCCATTATAAAACGACCTTGTGTCAAATCCTGATTTGGTGGGAAGTTAGTTAATACCACATACAGTAGCCAATTTTGGAGGAAGGGGGATTTGGTTTTCCACTTAACCAGTGTTTCACAATGTATATTTTTTGTTACATACTGTTTTATTTTTGAAAAAACAAAAAACATCATAAATTATGAGCTTAAGTAGAAATAAATTGTTTTGAACTAAGTTTGAATTAATTAGAACATTCATTTTCTTCTAAACAATTTTACACTATCTTTGCATGATTTACACTCCTATATTTTTAGACCACTAATTGAAGAGCACATAGATTAGAAAATTCTAGAAAAATAGGATCCAAAACTCACTTGTAGAAAACTTGTTCCTGAAACAAAAATAATTAGGCTCCAAAATGAAATAAGTGATTTCAGTGAATCTGATAGGTCAAGACAAGCCACGTGGGTGGTTTCAGATGATATCAACATGTTATCAACTCTATTTGACCTGGAATTAAATCTGCCTGCATAAATCTGAAATATCCAGTTTCGATCTGCTTCTGCTTTTTGAAAAAGTATAAGTACCCAAGTTTTTTCAATGGAGAGGAGACTAAGAATCGCACAGGTTGAGTTAGATGAAAAGAAGGAGAGAGGCACACACTGCAATGATTAGATGAACATACAGATTTATACAATACTTTGAGTAAACAACAAATAGACCTGCAAATGTATACATCTAAAGTCTCATACATACACACACACATATGTATGTAAATAAAAAATTTGCCACTCTCTCTCTTTCTCTCTTTTGATTACTGTGAACTCACATATATACAGACTTAACACATTTATGCTATACACATACATACTTATATATACTTTGGTGTTACAATTTTCAAATAGACTGAAACACAAGGTTTTTTTTGCTGTTTTTGTATTGTCATTTCCTCACTTGTTGAGTCTTATTATCAAATATAAAACATATTCGTCTTTATATTTTTGTTGTAAAATCCCTTCTTGTTTGTGTTGTTTATACAAATTGTGTTGTAAATTGTGAGACCGATACTCGGAGTTTTACTTCTCCCCAAATTTTGAGAAAAACTCATCTTCTACAGCTTTTTCAACACTACTCTTCTTTCTTTCTTTCTTTCTTTCTTTTTGTACTTTCTTTAATGTCATTTAAGGAAAAGTAAAATCTTTACCTGGCTTTATAATCTAATGACACATTTTTAAAGCACTTGCAAGTTACTTAATAAAACTAGCACAATTGTTGAATCCGAATTTTAATCTTTGAATTATCAATTAGTACTTTAAAAAGAGATAATTCAAAATGAATGTGGTTTAAAAAATACAAATGAAATGTGCTATCATTTTATACAGATAAAGCAGTTTATCCAAAAACAATTTTATTTTAATTTAAAAAAAATAAAGGTGATTAGATGCAAACTGTCTTCCTTTTGTTTTTTTCCTTCATTTTTTGTTTTAGCAAGTAAAATACCTCAAATGGCTATGCCACCAAACTTTTGACAATAATCTATTTTCAAGACAAATTAATTCTGCAAATCATCTTGAAAGTATTTCCTAATGTTATGTTTTGACCTTTTGACCCGGCCAAAAATGCGATTCCAAGGTGATGCACCGGAAGGAAGTGACACATTCCAATGGCAGTTATGAGAGGAAATTGCGTGGGCGGAAATTGGCTGATGAAATGGGACGAGGTAAAAAATTCCCATGGTACACTCATAAACTGACGCACCGGAAGAGAGTGACCTGTGAACTGCATGACAGTTATTTCCGCTTGATGACGATTAAACATGCGATTTCAAAGATCGAGTGGGCGTTGAACTATTATATAGCTCAGTCAAGACAGAAGTCAAGCCAGTTGAGTTGCAGTTAAAGCTGGAGATGGAGTTATAGACGAGATGTGGTAGGGAAAGCCACATCAGGCCGAAGGGGCCTTTGGGCCCTGATGAGTTGAGGTGCAGAGAAGATGCAGATAAGATGTCGTAAAGAAAGCCATCACCTAGCAGAGTGGCCTCTGGACCTCTGGTGGAGCATCAGGAGAACAAGGAAGACACAATGTGACGGCCATAAGAGTGAGAGTCAAAATATTGCAGTTCTGTTTGATCTCCAGCTCCCTCTCACAGTAAAACCCCACACAACCTTTTCGAACCCTTACAAATATTTATAAAGAAGTCTTCCTGTGTCTGTCTTTATTATTGTGTCATTATGATGCTGTAGATGAGCATATAACACTAACAGTTGAGCATAGCTGGTAGTATTTACAAGCTTCTCTTAATAGTATGATGATTTATTTCATCATCACACATAATTAAAGAGAAGCTTCTTGTCCAAAAATTGGATATGTGCTGACCCAGCAAATAAACAACCCTTTTCTGTTATAAAACTCAGCAGTCACTGACAGCTTGAAAGAGTCACCAACTAACCACAGAATTAGGTGAAAGGAATTTGTTGCCTTTTACTGGTCCTTGCACCCCAACCAGATGCCTTATCTCAGCCACCAGAAGCCAATGTAGGATTCCTGTTGAAGTGGCAGAGCCCTTTTTTCTCTGGTATCAGCATCCATATGACCAGACACCTCATCCTGGTCATCCAGCAGTGGTCCAGCTTTACTCTAGCTTTCCCTTTTCCCAGTTTTTCAGGACTAAAGCTAGAAAGTCTTTTCCCAGTCCTTTTCATGACTAAACCTAGAAAGACTTTTTTCAGTCCTTTTCAGAAGTAAATTGAAAGTTTTTTCGTCCTCTTATTTACAGCCTCTTTTCAGGAGAGTAAGATGCATCTGAACCTGAAGACATGACAAAGCAACAGCATCAGTTCCAACACTTAAGCATGCCAACGTCTCCAGACAACCAGTAGCAAATATTCCTGCACCTTGGCTTGCCAATAGCTCCTGCACTACAACTCATCAATTTTGGAAAAATCAGCAACATCAACTCTAGAAGCAGAACAGATGTGTCTGGCAACTCCAACCATATAACTTAGCTTTCAAGCTTCAACCTTGGTTCATGAAGAGACCAACAAACATCTCTCATTTATACATTTTGCCAAATAAAAAAAGTTGGCATTTCAAATTTACTCTCTTGTCTTTGTCATTCTTGCCTACTTTGTGTCACCAAAACCAGAGTATATTTATACACTTTTATTTTCTCAGTCTCTAAAAATCTTTGGCTGGGTTTATAAAAACATTTGTTACACTAATTTACTAATTCATGCTATCTTTGTAACTAATTTGTAACAAAATGTAACTTAACAGAGGAGTCTTCTGGCTGCTGTAATAAAAGAGTAATGCGGAAAGGAATTATAAATAAAGCAAGCAAATATTAAAACAAATAAAAGAAGGTTAGATTGAACAGCCATTGTCTTTTTATGTATTATTTGTGGCAATAAGCAATAATTTTAAAAAAATATGTTTTTGTGTGTGTATTAATTTTTGTATGTGCACAGTTTACATAAATGCCTTACTTGTTTGAGGATAAAACTTGGTTATCATCATGAAATTCAGAACTGATATTTTGGTTTAGCAGTTCTACTCTTCAGGACAAGGACAGCAAAATAAGGGACATTTATATTAGGAATGATGATACACTTGGATCTTTTTCTAAGACATGGTAATTCTATTTTTAGATTTGATGAAACACTTGGGTTTTAGAGACTTTTACACATGTCTATTAAAGACATATTTGCTAGAACTCTAAAAATCCTCTTCAATTCACTTCTCTGGACAAATAATCGAGAACCTTTCTAGACTATATTTAAACTCAGTAACAATTTTTATGATGAACAATGTTATACCCTGTTGGAATTATGTTATTGTAATGGGAACATCTTCTTGGGAGGAACTTTTATGGTTGTCACTGTTGGAAGAAAATGAAGGGATTTTTTTTAACTGACACCGCCTGCTGAGAGAATAAACCTTTTTCGGCTGAAGCCACTGAGCAGAGAAGATGTCATTTGAGTAGTCCTGTGAATTTTCGCAGGATGTGCTGGTTTTTAAACCTTGCTGTTCCCTACAGGTAAGGGAAAATAGTGAATAGGGAGTAAATCCCTCAGAGAATTTTGCTGCTGTGCTGGACCTCTTATGGAGAAATACGCTGTTGCCTATATCTGTGAATTTGTGCTGTCTTGAGTTTAACCATGAGGTATCCCAGAACTAAACTGCTATGCTGTATTCTTCCTGGTGAAATATAATATTGCCTATATATGTGAATTTGCGCTGTCTTGACTCAGACCATGAGGTGTACAATTGAATTTGCTGTCTTATACAAGTGTTGAAAGAATTGCTGAATGAACCCCCTTGTGTCTGCATTATTCGCTGTATTCTTGATGGAAAAGTGAACAGGTTTTCCCAAGAGACGTTTTTCGCCTAAGAGACACTACCAAATCTTTTTTTCTTTTCATACAACACCTCTTTTTTTGAGTTGTAAGTACCAGCACCTTTGATCATTGAAGACATATCAGTTCCTTGTAAAATTTATGAGTGACCCAGTGTTTTTTTGAAACAATTTGTATCATTGTTTCTTGATTCATATTTTTGACTGGTTGCTAAAATAGCAATTAATTTTAGCAACTAGTGTTTTTCTTCAACACTTTGTAACTCCTTTTTATTTATTTTTAATTACATGGTTATAAATAGTTCTTAGTTATATGCTCGAGGCACGCTTGTCCTTTTATTTTTTCCTTTCTTTTTTTCAAAGAGTTGTTTTATTTTCCCTGAAAAGATGGTTTTTTTTTTTTATAAAAATTAATCCTTTTAAGCCTTATATAAGCTTTCATAAATTCTTTTTCTTTGTATTTTACTATATGTTCAATAAAATATTATGTTGTTTAGAATACATATCTGCTTATGTCTTTTTCTTCCTGTTTATAAAAATCATAAGTTTCCAACATTGCTTCCATAAACCTTTGAGTCAGGATAATAATTCAAATTTAATGCCTAATATGTATATGAACAATTACTTGAGTTTTGCAAACATAGAACATATGCGTTTATGAATATGTGTACAAAAGTATAATAATACTAAACTTCTTATCATTGTTTTGTAAACCATAAAAATTTATGTAAATTATGTGGTGAATTCAATAAGTTTCCAGACTTTTTTTGTACAGGCATTTAAAATTGTTATAGACTCTTGAAAATTCAGTATGTTATTGCTATACATCTTATGAGATGACTGACCAATTTTTATGATTTCACGTTCAAATTAACAGCTACAGCAGGAATTAAACCTGATTGTCACAATTGATGAATTTCAAAAATGCAATCTGGATGTGAGGACACTTTAAAAGAACAATATGCAATAAAATTCTGTTTTAAATGTATGGAATGCTTCAGACTGCTCTTACACCATCTTGCATGAATTGAGCATCAGTTTTTGAGTGGCAAAAGAGATTCAAGGAAGGCAGGGAGTCTGTGAGGGATAATGAGAGGTGTGGAAGGAGTAAGGAAGTCAATACACTAGAGTTGATTGGCCAAAGGGTTAGGGTTAGGGTTAGGGTTACTATGTTGAGGTTTTAAGGGAGTTCAGGAAGAGATTCCATCGGAAGAGGCCAGCACTCTTCAAATCAGGTCAGTGGCATTTCCACCAGGATAATACACCAGTCGACAACTCCATCCTTGTCACAGACTATTCGACCAAGATGGGCATCAAGACAGTTCCTCACCCTCCCTATAGTCCAGACCTTGCTCGCTGTGACTTTTGGTTATTCCGTAAGCTCAGAGGCTGTTGTTATGAGACAATTGAGGAGATGAAAGAGGCTGTGATGAAGGTCATTGACACGCTCACACAAGAGGACTTCCATGGGGCCTTCCAGAAGTTGTTGGAACGGTACAACAAGTGCATTGCAGCCGGAGGAGATTACTTTGAAGGGGACTAGAGTTTCATGTGTGTACTATCAATAAAAGTGCCCATACGAAAAAAGTCTGGAAACTAATTTAATGATCCTCGTATATGTATTCACTTTAATTTGTATATATGGCATCGCTGACAGGATCCCTGTTGTATGTTGAAGACCCAGACCTTGTTGAAACTTAGATAAAGTGTTTTGTGAGAACAAAGAAACCATGGAACAACTAAATAAATGGAGGATAAAATGAAATCACATCTATTTTTAGCAACAGCTAATTGTGAAGCTATTATGGAAATCTTATTAATGACTTATCCAACATAATTAAAAGAACTGACATTTTACCAAATCAAAGAGATTATGCTAAGGAATGTTCAACCAAGGAAAAAGTTGGTCATTGCTGAATGAACCAAATCATTAAAACAAGAATGCCAGGAACCAATTATGAAATTTCAGTACTGGCAACAAGACACCAGCATATATTATTAATTTCAATATTTAGGACAAGAAGAAATGTCTATGGAAGAGAAATTAATTCTACTTAGAATTATAGAAGGTGTGTACAATACTCTAAATTGTTAGAACAGTTACAATTAAAATTATGTTGTTGAGATCATGTATTAAATTTATACAACAGGAAGAGTTGAAAATTCATTAAGGAAAAAAAATCAGAGTTTATGGACACATACAAGATAAAGAAAACAACACTAAAATGCAAATTTTGTAACTATAAGCATGAATTAGATAGTGAAAAATGTCTGGTATAGAGAAAGATAGGTAAAAAGTGTGAAAAGAAAAAATAATTTTCAATTGGTGTGTAAATTGAAAAATAAAAATATGGAAATTAAATTGAATGAGGTAAATTTAAAAATGCCAATTGCTATATATATAACAAAGTAACACTAATTTTGAAGAGCTTTTCGGGAAAAATGCTTAAATTGAAATTATATAAAATTCATTTCAAATTAAGACAATTTGATTGGTCATGAATAAAGACATGAGGATATTTTGAAGAATCATTTGAAATGAACACCTGGCTCAAAATTGTTACTATTGTAGTTGTGAACTGTAATAAAGATCATGGCTTAATAGAAACAGATGTGATTAAGGCTAATAGTATGTGTCTCGTTCAGGTCATCAATTCAGATAATTTTGAAAATGGAATGATTATAAAGCAATTTTTGATTTGAATGAAAATTATAACCCTCATATTTTTAACCTCACAGATTTCCAATTCCTATATTACTCAAGGGAGTTGCAAAATAGAAGAACAAAGATATATATATATATATATATATATATATATATATATATATATATATATATAAAAGCTAACTAATATGCAAATTATAAATATATATATAACAGTTACCTAATATTCAAGGTATAAAAGAAAAAAGCTAGCAAATATTCAAGGTATAAATATATATATAAAAGCTAGCTAATATTCAAGGTATATATATATATATATATATATATATATATATATATATATATATATATATATATATACAAAAGCAACCTAATATATAAAAAAGGAGACAAATATGAAAAAGAAAATGAGTTCTACCTGACTTTTTGGGGCAAAGAAAAAAAAATAGTCTGATTCGACTTTGTGAGAGGTAAAGAGGAAAATAAGTTTGGGCAGACTTTGTAGGTGTCAACAGAAGATCAAGTCTGTTCAGAAGACTCAAACAGGAATTGTGAAGAACAGGACATCGCTAATAAATAAGACGGATCTAAGTTTCCCATAGAGAGAAATATACACGGATCTCTAGGGAGGGGGAGAGAAGGAATTCAAGCTTTCAAAACCACAATAAGCATTTTCTTTTTTCCACTCATTTACCAACACTTTTTCATCACTTCCTATTTATTGTCAATAATAATATTTTCATCTGCATGGCTTGGGAAAAAATTATACAATTAATTTAGATAATTTAATGTAGTTTGTTTAAAGGATCTTATATGAAAACAGAATATTCAGCTGTTAAAGAAAAAAAAATGTTTGCATCTTATCTGTTATTAGTTTATTTACTGCAAAATAAAAGACCTATCTGAAAAGTATACTAATTTCATAATTTTTGCCAATAGAGTACTTTCTATGCTCTCATTCCTAAATTTAATTATTATTCTCACTTAGATAATTTTGTTCAAAGTGATACTAATATGTAAAAACATGAGGATATTTTTTGTTTCTTTTCTGAAAAAACAAAAAAGAAACCTAATTTCATAGAAATCTAAATACTTACCTGGCTTCCATAGCTCACCTGAGTGTGAGTGTGAGTGCTTAACAGGGTTGGATTTATCACTTGGTGCCTAAGGCACCTCAAAAGAGGGATGCAAAGGGGATCAAAAATTTTTTGTATCGGTTATGCAGGAGTCTCGATTCGAGTGTGGCTCATCAATCATAAAATAACTTTGAGTCAAATTTGATTTTATGTGATGTTGGATAAATTCTTCAGAAAAATCAAATATAATGGTGAATTTTTCAACGAATTAAAACAGGGGAGGTAATCTAGAAAAAGTTCCCAAGTTATTTAACTTGGCATACGTCTAAAGATTCAAAAGTTTCGTGTTTACGTACTCAAATTCTCACAATCTGCAGAGAAAAATCTTTTTACACTCAATATGATATTTTGATATAATATCAAAAAATGTCAATACAATTCAAGAAAAATAAAACACAAAATACAATTGTCAACAGAAATTCTAGTTTTCTTGAATAAAATAATTACTTGTAACTCTAATCCAGAGATTAAGCATATGAAAATCAATTTAAAATCTAAAGAATTAAAAATTAAAAAATAAAAGGGACAAAAACAATAGTGATTTAATTTTATACTGTCATGAAAATGATAAAGCAAAATTAGTTAAGCACCAAAAAGCAACACTAAAATAAGAGGGGTAACCGTTAACTCCGATCAATGTTTTTATGTCCTAAGAAATCAAGGATTGTCTACCTTTATATTTAATTGCTATAATTTACTGTCAGCTACCAAACGAAAAAAAGTGATAGAAATTGGTTATTTAATCATTCTCTTATTGAGTCAGAACATATCATTGCTGGTTAACTTCTTGGAAATTATTATTATTATTATCATTATTATTATTATTATTAGAATATTTTAGATATTAATTCTGTGTTTAATTTTCGAAGATAAAATGATATAACACATTTGTTTACTCAAAGAAATGTATGCCCTATTAGCATGGTTTAGAGTATGCAGACTGCATCTCCGGCAAAAGAATAAAAAAGGGAGTGTTGGGTATGGTCACTAAACTGCATCTGATGGTTAGGCTCTAGTTCTGGATATCTGGGGAGGGTGGAGTAACCCTTCATTGCTATTACTCCCAGATCCACACTGACCCAGAGTGGTAGTACCTGTTATCATACTTGAAAGGACCACGTGCCAAAAAACCTCTTAAGAAACGATTAAAAAAAAAAAGAAAACTTGAACATACAACGAACATGATTCCCTAACCTCTAAGCATAAACTAACTCTAGACAGGTTGACATGCCATTAAAATCAACCAATCAAAGAACTGTTATATATAGTTCTAAAAAGCTGATTAAATTAAAGGATTTTCAGAGATTTGTTATGTTATTGTATCTTTTCATTTTTTTCCTTGCTAACTTGCTCAGCTCTTATATAAATTGTATGGAATTTTATCCAAGTTTTCAGATGTCTTTAAAGTTTAGTTGCTGTTAAGTAGTTGTATTGATAACAGTAAAGTTCTTAATAAAACAAATGCTATTTTACAAATGGTTGCTCTTAAAACAAGATAACTTTTATACAGTTGTTACCTCTTTATTTTTGTCTTTTTTTTCTTAAGGCTAAAACTTCAATGCTTTATTTTCGTCATATATGAATTTTATATTTGAGAATTGTCACCCATATATCAGATGATATATATACATTGTCTAACATATTCCTTGGTTTCTGGATAGTACAATGTAACATAAATTTTGTTCCTGGAGAGTATGAATTATTTAATAATTGCTTATATTATAAAATGGCCATTATTTCCTTCATATTTTGCTTTTCTGCCCTAGAAAATGAAAATTAGAAATTATCTCGTTATCTGTAAAAACAGGCAAATTTGTACATTTTCATTTAAATAAGGCCTGAAATAAATAACAACATATGAATAGAAATTTACATGTATTTATACTAGAAGTTATATAAAAAGGAATAAGAATGTTTAGAAGTGAGTAGTTTTCTGAGATTTGTGATTGCAATGTGACTTTCATATATCAGCTCCCAAAAATTGTCATCATGTTTTTGTTATGTAACCTTTGGTCATAAAAGCAATGTTTGAAGAGAAAAATAGGTTATAATTTGAATAACCATGACCAGAAAATCCAGTAAACACTGCGTGTGACATAAAGAACCACTGGGCAGCTGTTTTGACCTTATTAGGTCTCATCAACAATGAATACTGTGATCCGCCCACTGGAGATCGAACCAGCAACTACAGAATATAGAGCTGAAACTCTACTACTGAGCTACTGATCTATATTGCATACAAGTGATGCCAAATTAACTAGTCATAGTAAATGCACAGCCAATTAACCTGATGTGTCTTGTAGTTACATCTGTACTCGTACAGAGGACATGGTCACCTCCAGGTGTTACGTCGTCAGATACACGAATATGGCCTTGTGCAAAATGGGTGAAATGGACATCGAATGTTGATTACAATTGAACATATAAAGAACATAGGAATCTCGGAATTCGAAAACACGTAACGACTTCTTGTTCAGATACGAAACCTTTTTATTAACTTTGAGTTAAAGGTTTTGACGTAAGGAGGAGAGACACAATCTTCTATGCTGTCTTATTCATTTGGTCCCCGTTTCGAGCGGCCCTCATAGGGCGCAAGTTCGCCTCGTGTCTGCAAGCTCCAAAAGTCGATCCTTCTTGTTTGGCGTCTAGTACCCAACTCTGACTTTCTTCAGATTCTCACACAAACCTCCGCGCGCTTCCGGTGCGTGACGTCACCCGTACCCTGTCACCCCGTTTCGTCTTGGACTATTATGATATCTGAGTGACACCTCCATCCGCCCACGCGCGCCCCTGTTAACACCTGCCTCAATGTTGCACCTAACTATCCCATGTGCTGAGCCGAAAGGTTCTCAGCCTAACTAAACTCAAAGGCATGAACCGAAATCCCTCGGCTATTATATAACACAGGGCTATGTCTTCCCAAGAGGATTGGAGGTACACATCGGCGTAATCATAACCTCATGGGCGAGGAAATAGATGTACATTTTTTTTTTAAGTACAGGAATTATATTATAAATTGAATTACTATGACCAGAAAATCAGGCAATAATTGCGTGCAACATACGGAAGCACTAGACAGCTGTTTTGACTTTATTAGGTCTCATCAGCAGAGTATACCATGATCTCCCTGCTGGAGATCAAAAAATAAATATTTTCCATTTACTTTTGGCATAAACAGCTGGGAAATAACACTTTCTATCAAGGAACTTGAAGAAGTAAAAATCTTGTTATATGGTGTAATCTAACTGTCATCATGAACTTTGGGGAGAAATGCATATTGGCTAATACATAAGATAGCTAGAATGTGATGATATAAATAAACATTCTTTTTCTTGGTGATAAACATATATAGTGACTAAACGAAATTCCTGCATTTTTTCTCACATATCTATCCAATGTGTTGCAGAAAGAATTTCGTATTTTTGTTGGGCGCGTAATTTTATTCGACCGTTAGGGTCGACGCATATTTTCACCCAATCAGGATGACTTATCCTATTCCTCCCGGACCATCTTTCCGGGCAGCACTAATTGGGGAAAGCCGCCAAAACATTTTTTCTTTCTCAGAACTTCTTCATTCAGAACAGACGTCTTACTGTCTGCTCTTCAATAGCAGCAGCAGCAGCATCGACACAATGAGGAAAGCTATCTAATTTATGAACACCTTGCGTCTATTCTCTTAAACCAAGAGTTCCCAGTAGAATATGAATTAGATGAATTCAATACACCACACACAGGAACAACTTTATGTCACCTCCAAAATTGGCTATGTCGACTGCAATGCAAAATTCCGCCCCGACACCTAGCGACTACTTCATCTCTGGGCAACATTTTCTGGAGACATTCATGCTTCTCCCTGAAACAACCAGAATCAAAAACTCGCAGTGACTACAATTGTTTCTGTCCTCAAACAGTACACATGACTTTTGCTACACTATGGCGACCATATCCAACAATGCCTTAACCTAACGATCCACTTTTCACTCAGGCATTTAGATGCTAAAATGCTTTCTCTGCTCCATAACAACTTCATTTTGTTTCCTTACTTCTTTCCTTCCTATGAGACTTGCAGCATAAACGTAAACCCTTTATTCCATGCTGCCATTAAAAACCTTCATATAAAACCTTATGGCATCATCTTCTTACTTCTTCATCCTCCTTTATTTTCCAACAACACGTGCAAGAATACATTTCTTCACTAAAAATGATAACAAACATTCCTTTTTGCTAAAAATGTAGTGCGTGTATAAAAAAAACATTGTTTAGTACACAGTGATATTTATATAGCTGATAAAATTAACACATTATTCTACCAATTTACAGATGTGAATCTACAGTAGTTAACTTATATGAGTTAGATATGAAAAAAGAACAAATATAAATTTCTGAATCAAGTGACTGAAATGTGTGAGTTGTTTGGGCTGAAAGTCTGCAAAATGTATTGGGTATATAAGCAGTTACATACCAATGTGACACTATAGATACTATATAGAGTTACCTATACATATGTATATATGTGTAGACATATGAGTAGGTGTGAGTACATGTATGTGTATATGTATGTATATGCATGTGTATATGTATACATATGATTGTAAGTTGACCATAGGTATGTATATATGTATGTGTATATATGTGTATGTCCATATAGGTGCCAGCACATATTTGCATGGGTATGTTGAGTGTGTGTGTGTGACCATAAGTATTTTGTGCAGGGACCACTCATCCAACTCTGTAAGTATAAATGGAGATGGTTTGATAAAGTGGAGCTGCAACTTAAAAGAACTTCAATTTTATTATCACACCATTCAGGGTCTCCTGGAGACATACAATCTGGCAATATTTTTCTGTCCAATCTATGGGTGGCCCAAAATCTGGAAGTAGGAAATAGGTGTCCTGAGCATGACACTAAACTACATTTAACGGTGAGACTCCAGTTCTAGAGATCAGAGGGGTATGGAGTACCCATTTATTGCCTTCACTATCAGGTCCACCCTGTCTTATAGTGGTAATACCTGTTAAGGTCTCATCTCTAGATCAAATGGATCTGTGTAAAAATTATGAAGATTTGATAGGAATACTTGATGTCATATTATGCTAGATTATTCGTATTAAGAATAGTTACTTGAAACTATTATTTTTTACAAAGGATTATTATTAGTTATTTGAAACAATATAACTGTGTGCAAATAAGTAGCTATCATTAAATAGAAATAATTACTTGTATGAATATGAGATAAGAATACTTGAAACCATACAACTGTGTGCAAATGATTGGTATTAGATAGGAATACTTGATATAATATAACTGTGTACAAAAAAACTCTTAAGAAACAATTACACAAAAAATATAAATATGAATGTAAAATGAACATGATTCCCTAATTTCTAAACATAAAATAAACCTAGACAGGTTGGTATGCCATTAAAATCAATTGATCAATCAAATTCTCTTTCTCCTTGAACAAGAACCTGTTAAGGTAGAACATTTTTTTCTTGGATAGAATTTTCTGTTTCCTTCTTCTTCCTATCTTCTCTTTATTCCCAAACACAATGCATGTTGGAACAAAACTTATTTTATTCATAGTTTCATGGATTATTTGTTCTATTTCTGTCCAAACAAAAAGCAATTTTACATATCTATACAGGCACAGAATGAACATTTTTAATCTTTATTAAATAACCAACAGTAGTGACCATATTCCAAGAGACATATCCTTTAGCTATCTACATGTCTTAATTACTGTCTCTTCCTGGTTATGTTGTAATGTTTATTAAATTTAATGTTTAAAGAACTACATTAAACATGTTCTTTTTAGAGAGGTCACTTGGTACCAAAGTTTTTTCAATACAATTCCTGTAATATAAAAAATATGTTAGTAAATACTGTGAGACAACAAAAGAAGCAAAAGACAAAACAATTGAACAAAGAACATGTTTAATGTAGTTCTGAAATGAGATATGTTTAAAGATAGGGGGATAAGCCATAACACCCGAAGCCATTTCACACATTTCTTTACTTCACTGGTTCCATAACCAGATTTGGTTGTGTGGATGCTACTCACGTAGAGTGTTATGAGCAAGAATAGACAGGTGGAGCCCATCCCTCTCCATGTCTACAACTTGTTTAAATTCTGAGTTTTCTTTCTCCTAGACTGGTTGCCATATTAAGGTTAAAGAGCATAGTCTGCCCTACTATTTACCTATAGTTGGATTTACACCTTTCTCAGGAGTATTAATGCTATGTAAAATGCTAACAGCCTTGTCCAGGACTTGAACTTGGGTTGCCATGTCAACTTCCTATAATGATAACCATTACACCATGAGCGCCTCACAGTGTCCAATATTTTAAATCTTTTTTACTAATAGCATTATTCTGAGTGAAAACCATAAAATATTATCTGTCCTTTTAATCTATGAAGCTTATGTCATTTTTGTAATGTTTTACACACATATATTTTGTTTTATGAAATGTATTTTATTTGCTATGTTTTTTCTCTTATTAAATGTTCTTCCAATATATTTTCTTACTGTGTTCTCTTTGTATATTGTCTTGCATTCAAAATTCTCTTATCCCAAAATTACACAATATCAATGATACCTCTAAGACTCCTGTTTGTTAACAAAGAGAGAACACCAAGCAACCACATCATCATCATCATCAAGGCAAGCTGATAGTATAGATTCCCTTGACTCTCTTTTGCCAACCATCCCTATTGGCGATTGCTCTTGATAAGTCCTCTAGATGACATCCAGTGTCTGCACAGAGCTAATGAATGTAAATTTCACTGGTTAGCCAACACTGAGGTATCCATGAGTAGGAGTTTGAAGAAGAACATCGCTTTTGAGTTCATCCTTATTTTGCCAACTGTATCCAGTATGTCATGTTTGTCTTTCTTGGATGGTTTGTGAGATAAAAGGTCAGTGGCCATACAGCTGCTGTTTTGTAGGATGCTGCTTCCAGAATTTGTTCAAAACAACATGCAGCATTTTTGAGTAGTTCCCATCTAGCTTTTTCTCCAGACATTTTATTTAAGTCCAAGTGGTGGAATCATATAATAGTTCTGACACAGCTACAGCTTGCAAGAATTCCCATTTTATTTTATCAGAGAGATCACATTTTCATGTGGTCGATAACCTGTCAGTAACAGTCAAAGCGTTACCAATGCTCATGTTGACATCACTTTTAGAAGATGAGATATTGCAACTGAGAAATGAGAACTGATCTACTTATTTCAGAGGCTTGTAATTTAATGAGGATATGGTACCATCTTGGTTAAAACACATGAACTTGGCTTTATCTGAGTTCCCTTAGAGACCAATACCTCTTGTTGCCTGATCTTGGCTAAACGATCACATTTCATGAAAATTATTGCTCAGAAAATATCTACATAGTTTTTCATTAAATTATTTGATTACAGAAATAGGCAAATTAAAATATATATCACTTTGTCAGCAGGACTTAGAATATGCTGACTGCATTTCCTACAGAGTAAAAAGACCCCCCACCAAAAAGGATATACTTGATATGACACTAAACTGTATCTGATGGTGAAGCTTCAGTTCTAGAGTACCACTTCATTGCAATTATTACTAGGTTCAATTTGACTCAGAGTGTTAGTACATGTTAAGGTCCAATGTATGGGTCAGATAAATCTGTTTAAAAATTTATTGTATTTAATAGGACCAAAGACTTGAATATAACACATGTTCATTAACATGAGGAGAACACACACACACTCTCTCTCTCTCTCTCTCTCTCTCTCTCAATCCAAACACAGTATAGCTTAGCATACCAACTAAAGTGGCTGCATTCTCTCAAATGATGCTTTGTTTTAGCTTCATAAATGTGCAAGACTTTCCTTGAAGTAGCCTTGTGGGAAATAGTCTACTGGGGTTAAATCTGGTGATCTGGATAGCCAATAGATATCATAAAATCTTGAAATGATGTGCCTGGGTTAATTGTTCTTGAAGAGTTGTCATTGCCTGTCTCACAGAAATTTGCAGCAGTATGAAGAATTACCGTTCAGGATGGTGCCTAAGGCTTTCCATAATGCTGTTGAAATTTCTTTTGTACTGCCATTAAGGAGCTTTGATTGGCAAAATATGCTTCCATTATCCTTCCTGGGGGCTTGGTGAAATTGGTTGCATTTGGTACACATCCATTGGCATAATGGTTAGAGTGTTTGCCAATGGTCTGGGAGACTGGGGTTCCATTCCAGGTTGAGTCCTACCAAAGACTTTTTACACTCCTATATCTTTAAAATGGCTGTGATACAAGAAAATTCTAGAAAATAGGATACGGATTCACTTGTTCCCAAAACAAAGATGGTGGACAGCAGTAAACTAATTCGTTTCAAGAACCTATTGGTCAGGAAAGTCACATGATTTATGCTCCCAACTACGTCCGCACCTTTGATTTTGTCCCACACAAAATAAACAGAGTGTTTGGAGCTAATCATGGCCTCAGACATTTTGTCAAATCCCAAAAGAGACAAACAACCAATGTGGGAGAAAACACGTCTTTCAAGAATACATTGCTATATTTCTGTGTATTGATACCTCACGTGAAATACTTAGTCAACATACATTTATAGTCTACAGGACACTTTTAATATTTAGTCTTTCACCATAATATTCATGTTAGTTACAAACACACATGCACACACACACAGAGGAATATCTAACAAGCTATATTAGAATATTCATAATGTTTTGTAATGTTTCCTTTTTATGTACTTGTTGATATATGAATTTATTTTTGTTTGTATTGCTTTGTTTTGAATATTCTTTTGTCTGCATCGTTTACATTGTTTGCTTTTCAATAATGAGCCACCATAAATTGTGGGAGCAACATTATTCAGCAAACAACCCCACAGACTCAAAAATGGTACTTGTTATTTCCTTGCTTAACACTCAACCTTATAAGGGATTGATCAAGGGTTGTAGGGAAATCCAGGGAAAGTAGTGCCCTCCTCTACACCTTTGTGTAGTTGCTATTGAAAAAGGAGCCTTCAGGTCACCCAACTTACTTACATATGCTACTTATGCTGTAATCCATATCATAAGGACTCACTATTCACAAAAAAGAAATCTGATGCTTATCAAAAATATATAAAAAAATAACTCACCAGAATATACATTAAAATACACATGATTTTAATTGTCAAGAAATGACTATGCTCTTGAAAATTAAAAATAAAATGTCTCATCAATATGGAATACTGTATATTGATTAATGTATATCATAAACATTTAACTATAAAAGTAACTCAGCATATATTACTATTTTTTACCAGTTTCTTCGTACATATCAATATATTCAAATGTGAATGTATTTTTTTATTACAGTACCATTTATAAGTCTTAATCAATTCCCAAATTATTTTCTAGCATATAAATTGTAATAAGAGCAACTGATCAATGATTTTGCTATCAAGCAATCATTTCATATAAGAAAATGCTTGGGGGGGTCCAAAAGAAGGTAACAGCAGAAACATGCACACACACACACACACACACACACACACACACATACACATGCACATGTATACACAAGCAAGTCGCCTTTTTTTTATTTATGATTTTTTGAATGATGAAATAAACTCACATTTTGAGCAATTTAACCAAATGATTATTGATTGTTTGGAAATGCCAATAATTATATTCTACTCCGAACAAAAAGGCAGTTTATCTTCCTTGTTTTAGGTGTGTGTAAAAAGTCACAGTATACATTTTTTTGAAAGGTACAGTTGGAATACATAGCAATCGTTGGTTATAGTTGTAGGAAATGGAATTGGTGACTCAAATTATAATCCTTGATGAGGCTGTTTGTGTTTAACTTCGTGCTAATGTCTATGGGAAAGGCATGAAATCATCTGTTCTCTGTCTAACTATGATTGATAATGGAACAAGCTGGGCTCTTTAATCTTGTTTTGGCAATCCGTGTTGGAGAAGAAAAATTTGAAAACAAAACAATTGTATTTCACTTAAAAATTGACGTTGTGTCTCATCCTGCCCCTATACAGTAAAATAGAAGGAAACTTCTGCACATGCTCAATATTTAAACAGAAAAGAAAAATGTCATCTGTTTATAAATATGCACACACACACACACACACACACACACACACACACACACACACACACACACATATATATTGAGCACTTGTAATAGCATATCCCTTTTAATATCAAGTCATATTTTTGCCTAAAGTAACAGTTTAAATTTTGTAATGACTTTTTTTCAATCAAACTATGTCATCTTAGAAAGAATTTAATTCTGAGTGACAAGCCATAAAATTTGAGCAAAAAATGTTAGATGCAAAGTTTTAGCAAATTTTTAGAATCTTCTACTTGTTTTTTCATAGACTCAAACATTGTTTGTGATGCTAGTGCCAACCATTAGAACTGTGGACTGCTGTAAAATCTCATCAGATTATTCATTTTTTGATGGAATTCTTAATTATATCATTTAAGATATTTAAAAAATAAAGATTTTTGAATTAACTGTAAAAGGTTGTAGTTAAAAATTAGATTTTAAAGTTTTTTTGAACAATTTTATTAGCATTTTATATCAAAGAAAAAAGTTCTATAAAAAATGTCCAGTTGGTGGGGCTTTGAATATACTGACTGTATTCCCCCAGCAGAGGAGTACCCCCCCCAAAAAAAAACATATATGGTGTCCTGAGTATTAAGCTGCATTTGATGGTGAGGCTCCAGTTCTGGAGATCTTGTGAGCGTGAAGTATTCTTCCATTGTCATTATCCTCAGATCCACAGGGAGAGGTACTACCTGTTAGGGTCCCAAATAGGTCCGTTAACCTCTTAGCATAAAATAACCTTGATGGATTGACATGCCATTGAACCCAATCAATCAATCAGATTTGGTTTCTTTGTTTAGTGGCATATCAACCTTTTTGGGTTATTTAATGCCAAAGCCATTCTTGTAGAAGAACAGTAGTAGAATTATTTAACCCATAGTAGGAAAGATAAAGGGGTTCATGCCTTTCTCAAAGGTATTAGTTTGAAAGTGAATCACCCTAGTGGAGTTTGAACTTGCTTACTCTGATGTCACAGTCTAGCTTGTTAGCTACTACACCACAGGAAATCCTTCAATCAGTCAGAAAAAAATGCATTCCAGCAGAATGTACAAGAAATAATTAGTGCAATGGCAAAAATTTTACAGCATGGGTAATTGTCTTTAAAAATAAATTTCTAACATCACTGGAATGATATTTTTATGTTTATTTTATGTTAAAATATTATGGCTCCATATCTTAAGATTTTATAATAACCCCAATATCTAGTACTGGTTTGCATTTTTTTTTACTGTTATACATATAAGGTTGGTAAGAAAGTTCCAGAAGTTCCTGGCATAAAATGCTCACTAACCTTTACAATGTCAGAAAGAAATTGATTTTTCAAAAGCATTTGAGAATGTCTGCTGTATAAATTAAAATGAGCTTGTTTCAATGCAGTCAAATCAATGAACCAAATAAACGAGACATTCAAAGAAAGAATTTAGTGATTTAAAATCATGGCATGCATTCAAGAGATTGGACAAGCCTCAGAGTTGAATTGAATCAGGAGAAATTGCACCAATTTTGCTGCAATTGGCAATGTCTCTAAACTTGGAAACTGGTTGTTGCATTCACTGATGGTTGATAACCAAAATTAACATTTGAACATGTATTTTTCTTTTCTTTTCTGAAGTGCACACATGAATGATTGAATTGCCACTGCACAAATAACAAAGACTAAACCTGAACAACAATTTATGCAAATGAAGCAGAATAGACAGAATTGCTGCTGCTATAGTCTGGCCCAAACCAAAGTTGCATTGGTAAATAGAAGTGTTTCAAGAGCTCAATATTTGATGAAGGATATTCATTATTATTAAAATTCAGAGAATGTTACCCACAAAAGACATATATTGTATGTATAAAGGAAATGCATTACTGACGATTTAACTATATGAACGCATTAAAAATCAGGAAGAAAAGGGTCTGTGAATTAATAACATCTTTAATGATTTCCACCATTTGTGATGCAAAATTTGATGCATTTTGTCAGATTTATATGAACTCAATGCATAAAACTTTTTCAAAAAGTTTTGAAAAGTCAATTGAGATCCTCTTAGAATTATGTGTGTTTAAAATATCAATTATCTTTATATTTGAGCATCCTTCACATCTATTGAGATGTGCCACTTTAATTCTTTCTTGTCAAAAAATTCATATTTAATCTGTAGGAGTAAAACGATCATAGTTGTTTATAGTTAGTGATAGCTCCTCTGTCCAGACTTTAAGGATAGTGTATATATATAAATATATATATATATATGTAAAAAAATTTTTCATTGTAGGTCCAAAGAGAGAAAGAATTTTTTTTAAATTGATAGGTCCATGAAAAGATTTGTATTTTTTAAAGATTTATTTATTTATTTCCTTCTTACATATGTGTATGTTTCCAGCTTGTTGATTTCGCCAAAGAACATGTAGCACAAAGTCATGTGGATGAGGTACTTAATGAGACTTGAACTCTTGTCTGAATGGTTTTCAGTTTTGAGTGGATTTATATGGGGGTCACTCTTCTTTTCCTCTGAGTGTGTTTACTTTAATCTGTTTTACACCATCTGGTCTTTCATATTTGATATGTTTAGAGTTTTTGTTGTTTTACCCCGGGTATATATATATATATATATATATATGTATATATTGTGACGGTTACTGAATTTTTGTTCTGAGGTTACATTATCCTGGGACGTCGGGGAGAATCTCCAATGACAGTACCGTACCACCCAAGCTCTAAATATTCTCCGTAACTAGTTATATTTTATTGATAGCTTTGAAAGCCCATATAACTAGTTAAGTATAAAGCTTACGTATAGGTTTAATTTTTCGTGATACGGACGAATGAGGATGTGTCAAGGGTCGAGAGGGCGACGTGATATAAATGAACACGTGAAGAGTTCCGAACCGGACAAACAATATGACGCATGGTTGTTTTTTTTTGTTTTTTTTTATATATGTATCTTTCTTACATATTTCATTTTAAAGAAAGCACAATTATAACAACAGGAAAAACAAAAAGCAAAACAAATACAAAAAAAAAAATACAGAAATGTGGAGGGCAAGTCGCTTCCAATAGTGTTTGACTATGTCCTTCCAATAAGACAAAGTTCTCCTTTTTTTTTCTTTCTTTTTTCTTTTTTCAACTTGTCTTAAAATTACACCCGTACCTTTTTGTCCCCTTTACAATTAAAGGGAGGGAACCTACTTGTTCTTTCTCATATTTGTTTACTTATCTTTTTTCTTTCTTTCCCTTCTTTTTGCGAAGAACAAAAGTCTCTCCTCTTCATCTTTAAAGTGGATATACAAATTTAAACAAATATGTTTTCCGCCGAAACTGGCTGCTAATGAACAACTTCAAAAATGTTTCTTTGGATATTCTTGATGTGGACCTTTATTTAGGTTACGTATATCGTTTGTAATAAAGTTTTTGACTAACCTTTTTTCCTTTCCTCTCTTTTGTTATTTTTTTCTTATCTTCGTTAATTTCTTATTAACGAGTCGCAAGGCACCATTTTTTTTTCTTTTACGTTGCGCCTCAGTTTCTTGCCCAACGGAGTTGACGGCTTCTATTAGGCCATTCTGTGACTAGAATTTCACCTTTCACCGGACCACGTGAAAAGGCGACCTTTCTCTTCCTTGGCGAAGCTCAGAACTGACTTTTTGGCTTTCGTTCTTTTTGGCGGTAAAACGTCCTCCCTGCCTCGACCAATCGCATGTCTTTTCCCTATCTGGGTCAAGACCTTTGCCCCTTCTCGGTTGGTCCTTCACTGTTGCTAGGGCTCAAAAACCCGCCAATCACCTGCCTTACTTCCGGTCCTCATAGTAGTCCTTGGTTTTTTACATTTTAACCCTACCGTGGTCACTGGCCGTCACAATATATACTAAGAGAGAGGAAGAGAGAGAGAATATATATATAATGACGAAGCCCATTTTACGACCTTGACCTCCCGTTACGGCTAAAAAAGGGGATAAATTAGAATTAACAACAATTACAGAACACTTCTGCCGGAAATAACTTTATAAAAATGGAATTAATTATCTTCGCTAGCCTATATCAGGCTAAAAATACCTTATTTCTACACCCATTTTTAAAAGAAGAACTTTCAATTTACGTGCCCAGCAGAGTGGCGCTGCATTCCCTTTATATAAAAAAGGCTTCTGTGGTAGGTCTCACGATGCTCTTTTAGGACGTTCATGACCTTTCCTCTCCAGTTGTTGGGTCTCATTCAGTAGGCCATCGTGCCTCTGGACGGTTCTGCCAGGTGTGCCTCGGCACTGGGGAGTTCCTCCGGCCTCAGTGGGGCATCCCCCCAGGCTTTTACCCCTTCGGTCGGGGTTTATTGCCTGGAGCCGAGGCACTCCTAAAAAGGGGAATGCCGACAGGGGTCGAAGGTATTTTTGGCTTTGCCGGACCCATGTGGGCTTCAGCCCTGCAACCAGACCCATCTTAAAAATGGCCTTGTGTCACATTCGTACGTTGGTGGGATGTATGATATATATACAGAGATCTCACAACGCTCTTTAGAGGTTGTGTATGATCTTTCCTCTCCAGTTGTTGGGTCGCATTTGGTAGGCCGTCCTATCTCTGGACAGTTCTGCTGGGTGTGCCTCAGCACTGGAGAGTTCCTCCGGCCTCAGGGGGCCATCCCCTCAGGCTTTAACCCCTTCGAGGGGTTGGGTTTATTGCCTGGCGCCCGAGGCGCCCCTAAAAAGGGGAATGCCGACGGGGTTCGAAGGTATTTTTGGCCTTGCTGGACGCATGTGAGCTTCGGCCCTGCGACTGGACCCACCTTAAAAACGGCCTTGTGTCACATTTGTACGTTGATCAGACGTATGATAAATAACAGAGATCTCAGGACGCTCTCAGAGTGAGGCTCCGCAATGCTGAATCCTATATCTTGTGGTCGCATTCACCTTGCTTCCCAGCACGTTTTTTTTCAACGAAAACTTGGGGTTACATTCGCCTTTCCATCACATAGATATGCGAACAGGTCCTTTTAAAGACCATTAGAGGTCTCCTTCTGCGGGTTGGAGCATCTCTGACGGTCCTTAACGACTCATCGAAGTAGATGGCCCAGAGGCTTACACGAAGAGGACTCTAAGACCCTCCAGTCTTAACTATTCGGTTGGTTCCCTTCGTCCGTTCGGCTGCGCAGTGCTATAGGCATGGGTTAGCCTTTAGCAACTGCTTCACTATCTGCGCAGCACTAAGATACTGCCAATCTTAGCCACGGCTTCCTGGCCTGTTTGCTCGACAGTGCAAAGCTTTGGCATGGCAAAGCCTTAGCTACCGTCTCGATTCGTCCACACAGCTTTGGCGCGGCACAGCCATAGCTATTGCCTCCGATACATCCGTACAGCTTTGGCACGGCACAGCCTTAGCTACCGTCCTGATACGCTTGCACAGCTTTGGCCCGGCACAGCCATAGCTATCATGTCTGACATGTCCGCACCACTTTGGCATGGCACAGCTCCAGCTACCATCCCAATATATCCACACAGCTTTGGCACGGCTCAGTCATAGCTATCGTCTTGATACGTCCGCACGGCTTTGGCACGGCAAAGCCATAGCTACCATCTCCGACATGTCTGCACAGCTTTGGCACGGCAAAGCCTCAGCCATTGTCTCTGATACGTCTGCTCTGCTAGGGGCACAACTAAGCCCTAGCTTCACTGATTTGCTCGCTCGACTTCGTATGTGGCAAACCTTAGCCATGGTTTCCCCAATTGCTCACTTGGTCCGTAGTTCCAAGACACGGCTCAGTCTTAGTCGCCAGTTCGCCCAACTCTACGTGACCAAGCTGCCAACACTGACTTCGACCACGACACTCCGGCAATGCAGCCACCGGTCCACGTACGACTCGCTGTATGGACTGCCCTAGCATTGCAGCATCTAGCCCACATACAACTCTCTGTATGGGCTAGCAACCAGATCGACGCACCCCCGGTTAACCCAACGTACTGTTAAAACCAGGACTTCAATTAACCAACCATGACCGACACCAGCTACCTGCAACGATCGTCCAGCTGTATTCTACGATTCAACCAACCTCAGCTACCCGCAACAATCGTCTAGCTGCCCTTTAACGACTTGACCAGAATCAGCTACCTGTGACAATCGTCTAGCTGCTTCTCCTCGACCTTCAACCATTACCAGCTACCGAAATCACCCATCTAGCTGAAGACACAAATACAATTGCCACGGACTTTACACACACGTTTGTAAACATGACAATAAATTGTCACCTTTGCTATATTTGTTACCTTGCCTTTGTTTCCTTCATTGTCTTTGTCTGTCAATTACTCACACGCTTAAACTTAAATCATTTGCAGGGTTGACATGCTTATCGGCTCCACAACAAACCTTATTCAAAAATGTTCTCCCTACCAATCCTTCCAAAAAATGTAAGACTTATCATTTACTTCAACAAATTTAAAACCTCCAACCTAATTATTTCCGATAACATTTCCCCCTCCACTGAACTTCTTGACAGGACAAACGTTGTATATATGTTCAAATGTCCCTTGGGAGACTGTGTCTCGAAAGAAAATAATACATATGTTGGTCTTACCACTACAACTCTTTCTAGACAGCTTACAATGAACCTAAATGATTCTAGCTCCATAGTCTTACATCTTAAAACCTATTCTATTCCCAAATCCAAATTTCGAAAAATTTTAGTTGAAAACACCACTATAATGGCACACGAAATAAAGAAGCTATGACTACGAATCCAAGAAGCCCTACATATAAAAACAAAAAATAAATAAAATCACAAAAATTAATTTTGAAAATAGTGACAATACCTCTAGTTTTTTAAAAAAATATTCCATATTTCTTGATAATATTTTATTTCTATTGATAGTGTTCTGTTTTTAAATTCATCAACATCTCAGTTTTATCCAACTCTGGATTTACATATTTTTGTTATAAGAAACCTAAAAACTTTTGTAGAGAAGAGGAAAATCTCGTATTTTGTTTTGGCGCGCAATTTAATTCAACACTGAATTTCACCCAATCAGGATGACATATCCTATTCAGCCCGGACCTTCATTTCCGGATAGCAAAACGGGTGAGCGGCCAAACACACTCTCTTCAGCCTTAGACGGCGACCAGAACAGACGTGCCTCTGGTCGCCCCTGCTTAGCGATGCTTTTTAGCTAAACAAGCCACCCAGTGTGGACATCTCACCGTGGCTTTAACCCTAGCAGCAGCAACATGGACACTCAACGAGGGAACCATCTAATTTATGGATTCTTTGCGTCTAATATATTTTAGACCAAGGAATCCCAGTTGAATATGAATTAGATACATTCAATATGCCTCGCACGGGCACAACTTTATGTCACCCTAAAATTGGCTATGTCGATCTGAGCGCAATCCCGCTCTCGACACACTAGCTCCCATTTCACCTCTGGTCCACATTAATGGAGATAACGCTTACTCTCCCCAATTACCAGACACACAAAACTACACGGTGACCTTGAATACTTCCCTCACACGTCCAACGATACGCTGCCATCTCAACATCCCACTAAGCTATCGTGTCTCCAAAACCAACAAGCCTACCCACCACAAGTCTTGCAGCACCAAGAACAAACCAAATATTCAAAGCTGCAAATAAAGAACTTTCGCTGTTGTGTGTTGTTAAAGAATAGTTTCATAATTCATGTGAAAGACTGCTGCCTAACTACACACTCATATATATATATATATATATATATAATGCATTGTAAAGGATTTTACTATAGAAATACATTAAAAATAAGGAAAAATGAACTTTCACTTCCTTTTAATATTTATACATACACTAGAAGTTATTTTTATTTGCATAAATTTCACTAATGTACATGGTGTATTCAATAGGTTTCCAAACTTTTTTGTACAGGCATTTAAGATTGTTGTAGACTCTTGAAAATTCAGTATGTTATTGCTATACATCTTATGAGATGACTGACAAATTTTTTTGATTTCATGTTCAAATGAACAGCTACAGCAGGAATTGGAATACACCCTATTAAAGCCTGATTGTCACAGCTGGTGAATTTCAAAAATGCAATCTGAACATGAGAACACTTTAGAAGAACGATGTGCAATAAAATTCTGTTTTAAACTTGAAAAAAATGCCACAGAAATGTATGGAATTCTTCAGACTGCTCTTGGACCATCTTGCATGAATCGAGCATCAGTTTTTGAGTGGCATAAAAGATTCAAGGAAGGCAGGGTGTCTGTGAGGGATAATGAGAGGTGTGGAAGGAGTAAGGAAGTCAATACACTAAAGTTGATTGGCCAAAGGGTTAGGGTTTGGGTTACTATGTTGAGGTTTTAAGGGAGTTCAGGAAGAGATTCCGTCAGAAGAGGCCAGCATTCTTCAAATCGGGTCAGTAGCATTTCCACCAGGACAACTCCATTCTTATCACAGACTATTTGAGCAAGATGGGCATGAAGACAGTTCCTCAGCCTCCCTATAGTCCAGACCTTGCTCCCTATAACTTTTGGTTATTCCCTAAGCTCAGAGGCTGTCGTTATGAGACAATTGAGGAGATGAAAGAGGCTGTGATGAAGGTCATTGACACGCTCACACAAGAGGACTTCCATGGGGCCTTCCAGAAGTTGTTGGAATGGGACAAGTGCATTGCAGCCTGAGGAGATTACTTTGAAGGGGACTAGAGTTTCGTGTGTGTTCTATCAATAAAAGTGCCCATACGAAAAAAATCTGGGAACTTATTTAATGATCCTCGTATCTCCTCCTCTTCCAAAATGTACATAACTTATTCATTTTTTGTTGTTCCCACAAAAATTTGTGTAGACTAACAACTTGTAGATATTGTGGATTTTACAAGTTTTAGACAGTTGAAGGCATTTTTACTTTGGTCAGATGTTAACGTTTTTTCTAGTTGAGAGAAAAAATGATTCTTATGTTATTGGATGTAGTTATAATGCACACTGATAATACTTTGTAAATGATGTAAATTTTATATTTAAATTAGTTATAAGAAAACAGTATTGATGAACTGCTAATGATTTCCTACATGTAAAAGTAAAACAACAGCTGTACTAACAACAAAGCTTTTATTGGGTAATGATTCTGCAGTCTGGTATTGTTTTAGAGCTAAAGTATAATTATCACTAATCAAGACTTTGTTAGTTTACCATCACATTTTGGGAGTGCCAGAAAAAAAATGCAGTTTCATCCAATATTCATTTTGTATTCATAATTTTCCAGTCATACACACACACATACACACACACATACACACATACATACACACACATAAACATTTATAAAGTAGTTTGATATATTCATATGTAAAGAGTACTCAATGTTGGGTTTAGAACATATATATCTCTAAGTTAAGATAATGTAGACACAGAGTCAGTGGTGCTTGGTGACTGTCAGTTTCTTACCAATGTAATTATCAAATCAAATCTTGTTTAAGCAATCCTATCATATATATATATATATATATACTAGCAGAAGTATCCCATCCATGACAGGCCTAAAACAATTATAAGAACACCAATGAGTGAGATAGAATGAGAGAAGAGAAGAGTAAACTAAGAATTAAAAATGTGTCCTTATTTGTTGTTGAAAGATTTTGCTTATTCAAATAAAAAGTATTCTTTTATTTGATAAATTTTTTAAAAAAATTATTTTTTAGTTTACATTTAAAATGATATATAAAAATGTATAGCCTTGTTCTTGTAAAAGATTTAAAATATTTTCATGTTTTTTTTTGGTGGGGGTCCTTCAGTGAATCTTTATTTTTACTATTAATGCTCGGTTACAGAAGAGTTTTTTGATAATAATTTTTGTGAAGTAATGTAGTTTTAATTCAAATTTTTATTTACCCTCAAAAAATTTAATGATAAAAGAATTTAAGAATTCAAGTGTTACAATATTCTTTTATTTTAGGAATTTTTTGTTTACATTTAAAATATTATTTTAAAAAAAATGTAATCCTAGACTTGTGTGTGATTTGAAACATTATAATTTTATTTTTCTAAAGACTTTTTTCAAAAATTTGACAAAATCTAATGATAAAAAGAAGCTAAGAATCAAAGATGTGTCCCTTATTTTGAGGTGGAAAATTTTGCATATTTATTCAAATGACAAGTATTCATTTATTCTTTAAATAGTTTATTTCTTCAAAAAAACAAAAAAGTTTTTAAGTTACATTGATTAAAAATTAATCTATTTTGTTTTAAGAAATATGAAAAGTATTTATTTAAAAATCAGTTTTTGAATTATTGATAAACAATGCTATCATTTAATTTTAGAGATGTTTTTCTTTTTTACTCTAAAAAAATGTAACATTATTTGTTGATACAATAAAAAGAAGTTAAGAATTAAAAATGCATGATTTTTAGTATTACAATTTTTTTTTTGTTTTACATATAAAATATATCTTTTTAAAAATGTACCTCTTGGTTTGAAACATTTTCATTTTCTCCACAGTTTAAGAGTTTTTTTTTACAATTAGTGCTAAATTACCAAACAATAATTTTCAAAGAAGTATTTAATTAAAATTTTGCCAATGGAATTTAAGTGATATTCAAACATGGCGGGTCTTAAGAAGAAGTGAAGAGTAGCACTTTTTTATACTTACTTATAAAGAACTGTAAAGAGCTCCATAAATTGATTCATTTTTGATTATTGACTTATACCGTAAAAATCAAAAACTAAATTTTGTGCTTTTCTTTATTATAAACATAATAAAGTGAGTGCACAATTTTGATGTTCACTGACATTTCTTTTCTGAGATATAAATTGATACATATATACCAAAACAGACTAGATGATTCTTATATATATATATATATATATATTGTGATGGCAAATTCACTAAAATCCCAAAACGGGACTTTATTTTTGCATGTGTGAAGATGGAGCAGGTTGGCACTTGATCCCTTGTAGAATAAGTCCTCGTTCAGAGTCTTTTTCTCAGGCATATAAGAACTGGCATATTATGTGGGGGATTAATTTATGGCCAGACTGACCGCCGCTGGCAAGGGGTTCCAAATTTCCCACTATACACACACCCACCAGGTCGCTAGTCTTCCTCCCCTAGAACAATGGAAGATATGGACCTATAGGTTTAGACGTAATAATATTAGTTATAGTAGTCGGCAATTCCAGTTTCCCGTGTGATATTTTAAAGGAATTAATAGGACAATTTCAAGCAAGATAACATAAGGTGAATAGAAGCTGGAAAAGAAATATGACATAACAAACTCGTAGAAGACACTGCAAAGAACAACTTCGACCACGTGGGAACATTAAAATATATCAATCTTTTACTACACATAGATATACACCTTCAACGTGTCAAATATATAATAAATGAACAGTCCATGAACATAAATGTCTTTCTTCTTTTCTGTTCTTTCGTTTTTCTTCAAATTGTGTGAGAGAGAGAGAGGGTATATAAAATTGGGTATAAGGAGAAACAGTCCCAAAGTTTACTTATCTTTTTCTTTTTCGACAGAGTTCCTGTGGAGAATATTTCCTCTTTTACGGGTTAATAGACTTCATGCTATTTTTAGTACTGGCTTGAAGATACGGCTTCTTCGTGTCCGAGATATTTTTTGTCTTCTTCCACCCGTAGTACTTGGCTTTGGTTCCGTCCGCCACGAACCCTGTCCACCAACTAACTTTCTTATTTTCTATTTCCCCTGATGGGAAGGAGTCCCCACTTCCGTTTTGGGGTCCCAGCCAATCATTTGGTTTCTCTCTTCTTCCTTCCCGTGTCAGGCGACCCGAGGGAGGTCACTGAGTACAAACATCTGTTCTTAACGGTCATTCTCTGATGGCTTGCTACTGTTAATTCAAACAGGAGGATAGTAGTAATCATATTTCTATCTTCTCAATGGGACACCACGTGACAATATATATATATATATATATGTGTGTGTGTGTGTGCAGAAAGTTGAGTTGTGATAAAAAAAAGAAATAAAGGGTGAAGCTGCATTTTATATATATATATATATATATATATATATATATATTCACTTGTTGGACTTATTATAGTCTGTTTCAGCTCATTTGTGATTTTCAAATAATTGATGGTTATTTACTCCTCATCCAACTTTTGTAAAAATGTTTTTCATGCCATATGTCCTTTCATTTTTTTTCATTACATGGTTGCTTTTATTATGTTTCTTACTTGTAAATTGTCTTTGAATCTTCATTTTGAAATAAGTTCATTTCATTTGTTCAGCAATTTGTTTTTGCATTCAATTATACATCTCTCTCTCTCTCTCTCTCTCTCTCTCTCTCTCACACACACACACACGCACACACACACAGAGACATGCAAGTGTTATGTGTGTGTGTGTGTGTGTGTGTGTGTGTGTGTGTGTGTGTGTGTGTGTGTGTGTGTGTGTGTGAACAAATGGTTTGACAAACTAAGAATATTTCTAATGTCTAATAAACTTTAATAGGCAGATATAGTTTTGTTATAAATGAAAGAAAACCCAACAGAATTTGCAACAGTTAAATTTTTTTATCTATTTTCTCTTCCTTATTTTTTCTATTTTTTTCCAAAGAAGCTTTCTTGTTTTTTTTAATTGATAGAAAATTAAAAAAGAACAAAACAAAAGTTGCTTTTTTATATATATATAATATCTGTTAAAATGTTAATAGAAATTTTCACTTTCAATATCTTAATTAGAAATCTAAAAAATATAGATGTAAATTGCTGAACTCATTTAACCTGTAAACAGAAAAAAACAACCAAAGCAAGTTAAAACTTCAAACATCCTGATATGAAATACTTTTAGTTAAAGATCTTTTGAAACATCTAATCAGATTCCGCTGCATAAATGCATGTTCTAAAAATAGAATTATTTCACTATGACATTTATCACTATGCATCTTAAGTTAATCTGCTCACAAGAAGAACTTTTCTTTTTCTTTTCTCTCTCTCTCTCTCTCTCTCTCTCTCTCTCTCTCTCTCTCTCTCTAAAGAATGTGTCTTATCTATTTTTAAAATGGAGTTGTTAATGTCCTTACTCTGAATTAGAAAGTCAGCTTTTGTCGCTTTAGAAAAATGAATATGAAACTGAAGTCTTTAAATTCAAACTAAGTAAATGTTTGTAGATATCTTAAAGTTTAGTTTAAACTGGCATAAGGACAATCAAAATATTGCATAATTCTTTGGATGATGCAAGCCAAGGTTAATAGAAATTATTAAATCTTATGTTTCTAATATGAGGTGTTGCAACTCTTTTACATTGATTCTTTTGGATCCATTTCCCTATTTTGCTTCCTCTTTTACTGCTTAATTTTTGCTGTTGAACCCTTCAGTCACTCTCTGTTAAATCATGCTGAAAACATCTATTCTCATTCAATCATCAAAATTAATGATCAGTTTAAGATGATTAGATGGTGGGACTGATTAGGAACACCCGGCATTGTATGCAACACCAGATCAAATTCTTTGTGTAAATTGCACTTCCAAGTAACTAATATTGCTCTAAGAATTACCATGAAAAGAAATTATTTTGCATAGCACCTCAACAATTTAATATATCATTGGACTGGAGCTAGAACTCTTTAGCCTTCCTTAAGTAATTTTAATCTTCTAAAAATATTAAACAATCTTTAATATGACAGATACAGATTCATTAAATTCAGGAAGTTTTTATTAGAATTAGATTTCATTAGATTAAATTTGTTATTTCTTTTTAGATTTAGGTAGATTACATTAGATTTTGGTAGATTTCATTATATTTTATAATATTTTAGTAGATTTAGGTAGATTTCATTATATGGGGGAGGATTTCATTTGATTTAGAATTCATTAGATTTTGGTAGATTTCATTAGATTTATATTTCATTAGATTTTGGAAGTTTTTATTAAATGTTGATTTCATAAGATTTAGGTAGATTCTGTTAGATGTCATTTAATTGAGATAGTTTTTATTTGAATTAAATTTCATTAGATATAGGTAGTTTTGATTCAATTTCATTAGATATAGATTTCATTAGATTTAGGGAGATTTTATTGGATCTAGATTGACTGCTTTTTTGGCCTAATGAGTAGAGTGTTTGCCAATGATCTGGGAGATTGGAGTTCAATCCCAGGTCAAGTCATACCAAAGGCTAAAAAAAATAGGACTTGATGTTGCCTTTCTTAACACTCAGCATTATAAGGGAAAGATCAAGAGTAGAGTGGAGCAATCTGTGGAACGGAGTACCCCCCCAATTCTTTGGTGTAGTAGCTATTGAAAAGGGAGACTTCGGGTCATCCTTGATTAAGGTTGCCAACTTTACTTACTTTAGATGGATTTTGGTGTAGATTCAAATTTCATTTGATTTAGGTAGATTTCATTATATTTAAGTAGATTTCACAAGATTTAGGCAGATTTCGTGAAATATAGTGAATTTCATTAGGTTTAGATTTCATTATATTTAGGTAGATTTTATGAGCGTTTATTAGATCTAGGCAGATTTTGTTAGACTTAGATTTAAGTAGATTTAAGTAGATTTTATTAGATTTAGGTAGAATTACATTAAATTTTGGTAGATTTTATTAGAATTCATTTGATTTTGATAGATTTTATTGGATTTAGATTTCATTAGATTTAATTTTCATTAATATTTAAGTTGATTTTATTAGACTTAGGTAGCTTGCATTAGATTTCATGAGATTTCTTTATATTTTATCATATTTTATTGATTTTATCATATTTTATTGATATTGGTAGATTTAGATTTCATTACTTTTAGATTTTTATTGATATTGGTAGATTTAGATTTCATTACTTTTAGATTTCATTAGTTTTGGATATATTTCATTTAATTTTGGTAGATGAATAGTTTATCAGATTTATCTAGATTTTATTAAGGGTTCATTAGATTTATGTATATTTTATGAGATTTTTATTTTATTTGATTTGGTAGATTTCATTAAATTTAGGTAGATGTCATTAAATTTCATCAAATTTAGATAGATTGTGTTAGAGTTGATTAGATTTAGGTTCCTTGGTTGGTTGAGTTATTATGACATATCAACTCGTGAAGGCTATTAACTGCCAAGTCCTGTTCATATATATATATATATATATATATATATATATATATATATATATATATATATATATATATATTATCAGAAATAAATACATTCAGTTCTCTGCCAACACTAAATTTGTCCCTGAAAAGTGCCCTGTATATCTTAAATTACCATGGATAGGTAACGCTTCTACCCAGTTCGTAGAACAAGTTAAAAGATCTTTCAGCTGCTGTATCAATGCAGTTAACCTACGATTTGTTCTTAAATCAAAGACACTTTTTCAACATAATTTCAAAGATACTGTGTCCCTACATCGTAAAAGTTTCTTAATTTACAAGTTTCAATGTAAATGCGACATTTGTTGTATTGGGTGTACTACCAAAGATTAGAGAATAGAATAAAGCAACATGTGCTCCTACCCCCAATATGTGATCACATAGTTTAACCCGTCTAACCAGAATGCTCCTTCTGTCATAACTCAACACCTATTGGCTAATCCCTGATTCACCAGTGTCTATAACTCCAACATGTTTACCATATGAGATATCTCTCTAGCCCCTATCAACAGCTGTCTGTGCTAGAGGTGCTTTATAACGTTTTTTTGTTTTGTTTTTTACCTTTTTGTGGGCTTTTTCTTTTCTTTTTTTTCTGCCGTTAACAATCATTTGATTTATTCTTACGTATTGCTTGCTTTTTTTTATAGAGTTCTCTGGTGAGACGTGACCAAAAGAAAGGTCCTTTTTTAGAACTTATGATGTATGCTCTACTTAAAGCTATTCTAAAATTTTGTATGTACCACAGAATATTCAAATATATATATATATATATATATATATATATATATATATATATATATATATTATATATATATATGTGTGTGTGTGTATATATATATATATATAATTTTTAATTGAATAGTTTGTAGGTAATTTTATTTTCAATCAAGTTGTTAGAGATCATTTGCTTGCACACAGTTAAATGGTTTCAAGTATCCTGTCTAACACTAATGATACTACTTATCAAGTATTCCTCTCCAAAACAAATAATCTGCATACAGCTGTATAGTTTCAAATAACTAATGAAAATAATCCTTTGTAAACGATTGAACAGTTCTGTTTGACCCATTGATGAGATCCTAACTGGTAACATCACTCTGGATCAGAGTGGATAAAAGAGTAATGATAATAAAAGGGTTCTTCACATCCCCCAAAGCTCCAAGACTGGATCCTCTACATAAGGACCATACTGGCAACCATGCAGTCGGCATATTTTATAAACCCAGCCAACAGGGCGGTTGGATTTAGGTAAATTTCCTAAGATTTATGTATATTTCATGAAATTTAAGTAGATTTTATTAGAGTTCATTAGATTTCATTAGATATCCAATCAAGAGAAAAACTCAAATTGGAAAATAATCCAAACAGTGAATGAAGGTGCCAAAAAGAGGAGACAAATGAGAAAAACTTCGTTTGAAAGAAAGAAAAATAGAAGGAAGAGTGAATTTGGGATTTAGAAGAGAATAAGTTGGTCAGAGAGAGAGTGGGGGGAGGTCGTTAAAATTTGAACACAAGAAAGAAAATATTTGACTGTGAATTTGACTGATGAGTGAGAGAATGAATTTGTCTGAGGGAAACAAAGTTTATGGAAAGAATAATATTGAATTGGAGAGATAGATATAATAGAATGAATTTTTCTGAGAGATCAAAGAGGGTAAGTTTTACTGAGGTTGAGAGAAGGAGAGATAAGAGATTGTATTTGAGAAAGAAAGAAAGAAATATTGAGATGGAAAGCTTGCGAGAATACCTGCATGTGCATGTGTAGATGTTTAAATGTTAATGTAGTTAAGAGAAAAAGGCGAGAAGAAACGTAGAGTATACTTGATGCTCTTCTCTTGTGCACGTACCACGAGACTTTTGTGCGTCTCGTGCAAATATGAAAGGCTAAATAAAATGGGAGAATAGAAATAGGCGAGAGGCAAAGTGGATATCGACGCTAAAGGATATCAATTATGTTTACTTTTCTTTCAAGAACCTTTTCTTCAGAACTGCTTTTTTAATTTTTATTTCTTATACAGAGACGTGCAAGCACAGCACAGATGCATACAAAAGTCGAATTAATGATTTTACAAGATCAATCGATTCCAAATTTTAATGTTATACCATTCTTTTCTTCTTTTTTCTTTAAAAAATCACTATTATTATCATCATCTCTCGATGAGGTATTTCAGTGTCTTTCAAAAGTTCGTTTGCTATTTGCATTAATTACTGTTGACATAGAATTTCGATATTTCATTCTTTTCAGCAGCAGACGAACAAAAATGTCAAAGATGTCACATCTGACATTCAGTGCATGAAAGACATCGTGGTCTGGTTTTCAAGAGTTCAACATTTTGTAACTGTTTTATGTTATTGAGACTTGAATCCAGTGATGGGAACTAAGTATATGGTAACCGTTCGGTTAGTAGGGTTTAGAATATGCTGACTGTATCCCCAACACTAAATTGCTTTTGATGATTATAGCGGTTCGGGAAATTATTAATTTCTCTAACACTATATTTTTTTTGGCAACACAAATGAATGACAAAACTTTTCTTTAACAACACAACAAAGAAAGTTTTTATTTGCAGCATGGAATATGGTTTGCTTTTGGTGCTGCAAAACTCGTGGAGTTTAGGCTTGTTAGTGTTGGAGACGAAATGGCGTAGCGGGATGTTGATATGGCAGCGTGTGTTGCGGGACGTGTGAGGGATTGTATTTAGAGTCACCGTGTAGTTTTGTATCTGGTATTTGGGGGAGAGTCTGCGTTGTCTCCAAGTGTGGACCAGAGGTGAAAAGGGAACTAGCGTCGAGAGCGGAGTTACGCTCAGATCGACCTAGCCAATTTTGGGGTGACACAAAGTTGGGACAGTGCGAGGCATGTTGTATGTTTCTAATTTATGTTCAACTGGGATTCCTCGTAGGAAATCCATAAATTAGATGGTTCCCTCGTTGAGTGTCCATGTTGTTGCTGCTGCTGTTAGAGCCGCTGTGAGATGTCCACACTGGGCAGTTTGTCTAGCTAACAAGCATCGCTAAGTAGGGACGGCCAGAGGAACGTCTGTTCTGGTCGCCGTCTCAAGCCAAAGAGAGTGGGTTTGGCCGCTCACCCGTTTTGCAAGCCGGAAATGAAGGTCCGGGCTGAATAGGATAAGTCATCCTGATTGGGTGAAATTAAGTGTTGAAATAAATTGAGCGCCAAACCAAAATACGAGATTTTCCTCTTCTCTACATGATGAAGATCCGGTTCGGGAGATCTAGGGAGTATGGAGTACCCTTTAATTGTCATTATTCCCTGGTCAACTCAGACCTGGTGTGGTAGTACCTGTTAGATTCCCATCTATGGGTCAAATAGATCAGTTTAAAAGTTTTTCGTATGCAATGGAAATACTCCATGAGATATAACTCTAAATTATTTGTATTAAGAATAGTTGAAACTATAACTGTTAACTAAAAATAACGATTACTTATCGGAAGTCATATATATATAACTGTGTGCAAACAAACGACTATTATTTGATAGAAATAATTACTTGAAACCATATACTTATTGTTGTATAACCCTAACTTGACTGTTCTAAGTTATATTGGCCTTGCTTTACGATCGGTCTGCTCCCATCTCCACACTTGAATTCAGTTCGTTCTTTAGTTCATCTCTTCTTCACTTCATTTCCGTTTTCCGTTCGCCTAGGTTATTTTGATGTCTTTTTCATGTGGCTATCTTTGTTATTATTTCTTTGATGAGGAATGACAACGCAAGCACAATTTCATGTAGACATTTTTCCTTATTTCTTGACCACGTTTTATCATTACCCGCTCGGACTAAACGAGGAATCAGTGAAAGCAAGATGGAACATTCAACCTCTTGCGTTAAGAATTTCTCACTTACTGACAACTTATTTTTTAATTCTAGAACCAGTTTGGTCATCTGGCAGAAACCATCTAATAAGAGCCGTGGTCTCAGATTGACTTCAAATTCAACGGCTGTCCTTCATACTGGCTGATACGGTCGTATTTTCCCACTCAGAACTTAACTTGAATGCTACACTTCATGTCAAAAATAGATGTCACTTATCTATTATGTTGTTGCGGAGCCGATAAGCATGTCGACCCCGCAAAGGATTTAAGTTAAAGCGTGTGAGTAATGACAGCCAAAGACAATGAAGGAAACAAAGGCGAGGTAACAAATATAACAAAGGTGACAATTTATTGTCATATTCACAAATGTGTGCGTAAAGTCCGTGGCAGTTGTATTTAGCGAGATATTTTTAGCCGGAGTTTTTTGTTGTTGTTCGCGAGGAATGGTTGTAACGTGGGTGTGTGTTTACGTTGTGTTGTTTCCTCGCTAAGTGTTGTTAGTCCCCTCGCTAAGGTTTTAAGAGTAAATAAAAGGAGGATGATGAAGAAGATAGATGGCGATAGTCGAAATGTGTTTTCATGAATAAGTTTTATTTGCAGCATGGAAAATGTAGCTTGTGTTTGTGCTGCAAGACTCGTGGTGAGTAAGATTGTGAGTGTTATGATGTATATAGCTCCGTAAAACACGGATACGAAACGGTCCCATGAAAGTGAAGCCAGCTCTGTAGGTTTAGCTCCCTTGAATGTAAAATAAACAGTCTCCCTTACTAGATAGCTTGTGTGTTCACGTGTTATTCATTATCGCTCGCCATCGGCACCAGAACATGGTATCAGAGTGGGATTTTTTTTTTCTACATTCGGCGAAGTCATCTCTCCACACCTCGGATAAACACACATTACATTGGAAAATAACTAAAATAGTGTATACGCACCGGCAAACTAATCCAACTACTCTTCGGACACCACGTGAACACGCAAAACACGGAAGTCGGACTGGATCCTTACACGGCATAAATCGGATATAATACCTTAGAGATAAGACTAATACTTCGGAATAATGGCTTACCCCATCCCACCACCGGAAAAAATGGACATGGACGGCGATTTGAGAGAGAACTGGTCCCTATTTAAACTCTCATGGACGAACTACGCCGACGCTACGCGCATTGATACCAAACCGGCTAAAGTCCAGGTAGGAACATTTCTCTCTATCGTTGGCAAGGAATGCCTAAAAATTATAAAAAATCTGCCCATGACAGAGGAGGGACGTGTGGACATCAACTCCACCATTAAAAAATTATCGGACTATTTCGAACCTAAATTAAATACGACATACGAACGCTACGTATTTAATTCATGCGACCAAGAAATAGGCGAACGTTTCGATGCATATTTGAACAAGCTGAGAAAACTAATAAAAACGTGCAGATACAGCACGCTGGAAGATGAATTACTCCGCGACCGGATAGTGATGGGAACAAATAAAAAAGAAATTCGGACCAGACTCCTCAGTGAACCAGACCTAACACTAGACCGGACAATAGATATATGTCGGAGCACTGAACAAAGGGACAGACAAGTTGACGTGATAGGCAGCAGAATCACAACAGAAACAGTGCATTATACCCAAAAAGCAGAAAAAAGAAAACAGAGACGGGAGCATATCAAGGACTGTAAATTCTGCGGACTAAGCCATGACAAAGGCAAATGTCAGGCCTATGGATTAACCTGCGCAATTTGCCTAAAGCGTAACCATGTTGCAAGGATGTGCCAATCCCAAGCGCATCCACCACGGTCAAATAAACTGCCAGCACATGCAAAGGTCCGTTACGTCAACGACGAACCTGCCAGCAGTGATGAAAGCATATATGCCTTGGGCCTTTTGTCAGACCGCAAACACTACTACGCAAACATCCACGTATCCCCCTTAGGAGGCCAAAAAGCTCTAACTCTCAAGTTCCAAATTGACACTGGGGCAAGCTGCAGCACTTTTGCTCTTGTGGACTACAAACGCCTCACCACAGCATCCTTACAGCCCTCCCATATAAAGCTGAAGCTGTACGACAATTCCATTCTCCAACCCCTGGGAGCTGTAACACTGTGGTGCGAAGCAAACAACGTCAAGAAAAAAGTCCATTTTCAAGTAGTGGACAATAATTCGCCATCCTTATAATCTGGACGGGCCAGCTCTGCACTCCAGCTTATAGCCTTCAACGTTGAATGCGACAGACACCTGGACGAAGTTAAATCACTCACCAAGGAGGGTGTTCTCGACAACTGTAAAGATGTATTTTCCGGGCTGGGAAGACTACCAGGAGAATACAAAATACAGATTGATAAAAACATCAAACCAGTTCAGAACAACCCCCGCAGAGTTCCACTACCACTCAAAATGGAGCTGAAACAAAAGCTGGAGGAATTGGTTGAACAAGGAATGATAGCATGGGTCACAGAACCGACACCCTGGATCAGCAACATAGTTGTCATTCGGAAACCCCACAAATTGAGGATCTGTATTGACCCATACCATTTGAATAAGGCAATCCAGCGTAGCCACTACCCAACTCCAACAGTCGAGGAAATAGCAACAAAGATGAGCAAGGCCAGGCTCTTCTCGGTCGTAGACGCTAAGGATGGGTTTCTTCAGGTTGCACTGGATGAGTCGTCTTCATACTTGACAACGTGTTGGACTCCATTTGGCAGGATACGGTTGCTTAGAATGCCATTTGGAATTAGCTCAGCCCCAGAGAAATAGCAACGACGGCTCGACCACTGTTTCGAGGGACTGGACAACACTCAAGTTATCACAGATGGCACCATAATATATGGTTCTGGTGAGAATGATGCGGAGGCCTACAAAAGTCACGACACAGCATTCAGAGCACTTGTCGAAAGATGCTGGGAAAAGGGTTTAAAACTCAATCCCCAAAAGTTAAACTTCAAACAAACTTCTGTCAGTTACATGGGACACATCTTCAGTGCACAGGGCTTAGCAGCAGACCCGGAGAAAGTTAAGGCAGTTTCGCAGATGCAATGCCCCACAGACGTCCAAGGTATTCAGAGAGTCCTAGGAGTCGCAAACTACCTTGCCAAGTTTACACCCAAACTAAGCACTGTATGTGAACCGCTGCGACGCCTACTGGACAAGGACTCTGTATTTGACTGGTTGCCACAACACGAAACGGCTTTCAGTAGGATGAAAGAACTCATCACCCAAGCTCCAGTCCTCCAATATTATGATGTTAACAAGGAAGTCTCACTGGAATGTGATAGTTCGGAGGTTGGTCTAGGAGCTGTAATAAAACAGGGTGGACACCCCATCGCGTATGCGTCCAGAGCACTTAGTAAAAAGGAGCGAAACTATGCTCAAATTGAGAAGGAATGCCTCGCCATTTTGTTTGCCGCAGAACGTTTCGAGCAGTACATCCTCGGCAAGGAGAAGGTGAAAGTATTCTCCGACCACAAACCACTGGAGACTATACTGTCGAAGCCCATCCACATCAGCCCAAAGCGACTGCAACGAATGCGGCTTCGACTTCAGAAATACTCTCTGGACGTGGAGTACAAACCAGGACCACAGATGTATATCAGTGACACACAATCACGAGCCTCATTGCCACCCACTGAGACAGCCAGGGAGGACAAAGCCACCATATTCGAAATACATGAGCTCATGGAAAAGTTTGAACTGGAAGATCACCACTTCGTCTCGGATCACCGCCTCGCACGGATCAAGGAAGAAACTGGTCAGGACACAACATTGTTAGCACTAATAGAAATCACAAAAAAAGGTTGGCCAGTTGACAAAAACGACAGTCCACTCAACATCAGGGAATATTGGCCATACCGTGATGAACTAGCCACAGAAAATGGCCTAGCTTATCGAGGCACACGCCTCATCATACCGACAAAACTGAGGCCAGAGATAGTCGTCAGGGCACACAGGTCCCACTTAGGCATCCAGTACACCCTAAATACTGCCCGTGAGATAATGTTTTGGCCACGGATGCATGCGGAAATCACTGAAGCTGTCCGGCGCTGTGAAACCTGCCAGCTCGCCCAACCGCAACAACAACGACAACCTCTGATGTCCTACCCAATTCCGACTCACCCATGGCAATTAGTGGCCAGTGACTGTTTTGAAATAAATGGCAGACACTATGTAGTGCTGGTGGATATCTACTCAGACTTTATAGAACTAAGCCAGCTCCCTGACCTTAGTAGTAATGCCCTCATCAAAGCAATCAAACCTGTTTTTGCCACACATGGTGCACCAGCAACCCTGATCACCGATAACGGCACCAATTTCATCAGCAGTGAGTTTCGCAGATTCCTAAAATCATGGGATATCAACCACATAACATCCAGCCCACACCATCATCAATCCAATGGACGAGCACAAGCAGCAGTGAAATTGATGAAGGGGATCATAAAAAAAACTACAAAAGAAGGAAGTGACATGTGGAAAGCCATCCTAGAATGGCGCAATGCAACCACACCAGGCATGCGCATTTCACCTGCACAACGACTCCTATCAAGGCGCACCCGCTCAATGCTACCATGCAAAGCCACGGACTACACGCCCCAAGTACAAATGGACGTACAACAGGCACTCATAAAGAAAAAACAGACAACCAAAAGCTATTATGACCGGCATGCCAAACAATTACCAGACCTCGCCATTGGACAACCTATCAGGGTGAAGTGTCATCCACAAAACCCTAACAGTGACTGGACGCCTGGTATAGTCACTAGCAAAGCAATACCACGCAGCTACATGGTCCAGGTAGATGGACAACAGTACAGGCGAAACAGGATCCATCTGCGCCAACAGGCCACATTTCCTGACCGGGCACCCACTGAGCCCCTGAATATCCGCCCCCGGCAACTAGATACATTACCCGACCAAACACCAGCTGACCCCCAATACACTCCCATACAAACATGCACATCACAGACACATGAAATCCAAACCCGTAGATCTAGTCGTCCTGTCCAAGTGCCAGCACGATTAAAGGACCACGAAAGGTAGACGCACAAAACAAAAAACTGAGGAGAAAGGGGAAGAAAGGAAAGAGAAAAAAAAGAAAAGAAAAAAGCACATAGGGACCTCACATTGATTACTCTGAATTTTACTAGCTTCATTCAAAAATGAACTTACACACATTTACAAAGTATGGACTTTTACAGCATCACACATCACCTTGAACTCAGTGTAAACATCACTTGATAAGAGGGATGTTATGATGTATATAGCTCCGTAAAACACGGATACGAAACGGCCCCATGAAAGTGAGGCCGGCTCTGTAGGTTTAGCTCCCTTGAATGTAAAATAAACAGTCTCCCTTACTAGATAGCTTGTGTGTTCACGTGTTATTTATTATCGCTCGCCATCGGCACCAGAACAGTGAGTAAGGAGACGAAATTGAGTTATTAGAAGTTGAGAAGGTTGAGATGGCAGCGTGTGTCGTCGGACGTGTGAGGGGGTTGAACTTTAGAGTCACCGTGCAGTTTTGTGTGTCTGGTAACTTGGGGAGAAGGCGTGCGTTGGTCTCCATTAAAGTGGCCCAGAGGTGAATTGAGAGCTAGTTGTCGTTTGCAGAATAAAAGCGTCGTGTTGACATAGCCAATTTTGGGGTGACATAAAGTTGTGCCTGTGCGAGGCTTGTTGAATGTATCTAATTTATATTCAACAGGGATTCCTTGCAAGGAATCCATAAATCAGATAGGTTCCCTCGTGTGTCCATGCTGCTGCTAGAAGAGCCCCCAGTGAGACGTCTGCACTGGGCGGCGTTCTCAAGCCAAAGAGCTGCTATTGCTATTGAAGAACAGCCAGTGTGACGTCTGCACTGGACAGCGTTCTCCAGCCAAAGAGAGTGTGTTTGGCAGCTTACCCAATTTCCTGTTGCCTTTAAAGAAAGGCCCGGGATGAATAGGATAGTTCATCCTGATTGGGTGAAATTAAGTGTCGAATTAAATTTGCGCGCCAAACCAAAATACGAAATTTCCCTTCACAACATGTATTTATGTCTTCAGCTAGATGGGTGATGTAGGTAGCTGGCATGGTCGAGTCGTAGATGTGTGCCGTTGGACGATCGTCGCGGGTAGCTGATGTTGGTCAAGTCGTAGATGAGTGCAGCTGGACGATCGTTGCGGGTAGCTGAGGTCGGTCGAGGTTGATTAATCGAAGTACGTTGGGTTAACCGAGGGTGCGTCGATATAGTTGCTAGCCCGTACAGCGAGTCGTACGTGAGCTAGATGTTGCAATGCTAGGGCAGTCCGTACAGCGAGTCGTAAGTGGACTGGATGCTGCATTGCTGGAGCGTCGTGGTCAAAATCAGTGTTGGCAGCTTGGTCGCGTATAGTCGGGCGAGCTTGCGACTAAGACTGAGCCGTGTCTTAGTACTACGGACAAAGTGAACGGTCGGGGAAACCGTGGCTAAGGTTTGCCAGGCCTTAGCACATACAAAGTCGATCGATCGAATCGGTGAAGCTAGGGCTTTGTCGTGCCAAAGCGGTGCGGACGTATCGGGACATGGGTTCAGGCTTTACCGCGCCAAAGCTGTACGGACGTATCGGGACGGTAGCTAAGACTTTGCCGTGCCAAAGCTGTGCGGACGTGTTGAGACGGCAGCTAAGGCTTTGCCGTGCCAAAGCTATGCACTATCGAGTAAACAGGCCAGGAGGCCGAGGCTAAGATTGGCGGTATCTTAGCGCTGCGCAGATAGTGAAGCGGTAGCTAAAGGCTAACCCGTGCCTTTAGCGCTGCGCAGCCAAGCGGACGAATGGACAACGGAACCGACTGAATGGTTAAGACCGGATGGTCTTATAGTCCTCTTCGTGCTGCCTCCGGGCCGTCTACTTCGACAAGTCGTTAAAGACCGCCAGAGATACTTCAACCCGCAGAAGGTGACCTCTTATTATCCTTAAAAGACCTTTTATGCATAACTATGTGATGGGAAAGGCGAATGCAACCACTAGATGTAGGATTCAGCCTTTCGGAGCCTCGCTCTGAGAGCGGCTCCTGAGAGCGTCCGGGGACCTCTCAATTTTTTCGCCGCGGAAGCCTTTTTAATATAAAGGGAACGCAGCGCGACTCTGCCGGGCACGGAAATAAAAGTTCTTCAATAAAAAATTGGTGTAGAAATAGGGTACTTCTTTAGCCTGATATAGGCTAGCGAAGATAATTAATTCCATTTGTATAGAGTTATTTCTGGCAGAATGTTCTTTAATTGTTGTTAATTTAAATTTATCCCCTTTTTTAGCTGTAACGGGAGGTCAAGGTCGTAAAAAGGGCTTCGTCATTACCGGATGTTGTTTTTCAAGGGCGAGCGAGTAAACCGATGAGGTTACGATAGTGAACAGGTCGCGACAATGTAACATTCTTAGTATTTAATAGGAATACTTAAAACAATACGATTTAATGCAAATTATTTGCATTAGGAATACTATATATAGCTACCTCCTCTACGGTTCTAATTTTGTTTTACCTAGGACTCTGTTCACTCCTGTAGGCTCATTTTGAGTGTGACATCACTTATTTGGACGTTGCTGACACACCAAATTTTAAGTCCTTACACACACCTATCTTCGTCTCCATTCACACCTGATCCATCACTATACAAAACAAATTGGTACACTGGCCGAAAAAAAACTGTGCAGGACTCATTTTATTTGATTCAACTTGTTTGTATATATATATATATATATATATATATATATATATATATATATATTCTGTTATTGTATCTTACACCTTGTGCTGTGAGACGCGTATATTCTTTTCTTTCTTTCTGTATTTCTGTACAACTGATGTTATTGTCGAATATCATGTGCTTCCCACATTCGTTCTGGTGGCGGAGCTCTTGTAGTAGAAAGAAAGAATTTCAAATTATTATTTAGTGCGGGAATCATTTTGGTCGTTGAGATTTCGATCTTATATTTTCATCCAATGAGGATGATTTAAGCCATTCTACTCGGATGACTTTCCCGGGTAGTATAAAAGGCCACGCAAACATTCTCCCAGTCTCTTCCTCACTGATTCTAACAACAGAACAGACAAACATTCAACACGAGGAGAGCGCCTTCAATCATGGGTCATTGTTCCTTAAGGAGACTATTCCGTTGTCATCTGTTCATTACTACGAGACCAACTGGTTCTCGAAACTTTAGGTTGAATGCTTAATTCCTGCTCTAACATTCGCAAATGTTTTCTTCCATTTGTACGACTCACAGTACAGGGTTATCTTTCTGGCTGTCATTAAAGTTTTTGAAACTCACCAATATTCTCGTCCACTCATTTGTTTTCCTCCTTTTCTTAACGTAAGGCAACCCCCCCCAAATTGCCTTTTGTTATACTCTGAAGAAACAACTACACAAAAAGATTTAAAACATAAACGTACAATATAACGTGATTCTCTAACCTCAAAGCATAAAGTAGCCTCAGATAGTTTGATATGCCATAAAAATCAACCAATCAATCAACATAATAGTAAGGAATTATACTCAGAGAGAGAGAGAGAGAGAGAGAGAGAGAGAGAGAGAGAGAGAGATAGAGATGGGAGAGGCTCTATTAGGGATGATCGAAGTGAACTAGTGCAGCTGAGGGTTCCAGAGTAGCTGTAATTTTATATTTTTCTTTTTTTTTAATTTTTCTTTTTTTATATGCTCATTTTGAGACCATATCACTTATATTGGGTATGATGATCTCTCTCTCTCTCTCTCTCTCTCTCTCTCTCTCTCTCTCTCTCTCTCCCTCTCTCTCTTATATTCACACATACGAGTGTTATCGTCGGAGGAAATGGAATCAGCGGCCCGAGTTCAAAACCTGGACGAGGCTGTTTGCGTTTTGTGTCGCGCTAATACTCTTAGGAAGGCCATGAGTCCAACTTTCCTCTCTTAGCTATGGGTAAAGAGTAAGGCCAACTGGATACTTTAGCTTTGGTAAGGCAGCCAGTTTAGGAGAAGGAAAACTTAATTTAAACCAGTTTTACTCCGTTTAATAATTAACCTTGAGTCACATCCTGTCTGTGACGGAGAGGTTGGGTAAACACACACACACACACACACGTGATAATTCATTCCATTCAAATAAATAGGAGTTTAACTTTCAATTTCCAAAGATCCAACCAGAATACTAAACGTGTTTAAACAGTTAGAACTATGGACACACATTGTGCCATGAATAAATAGTATGTGGAAGGTGTAGTATATTGTTATTGTGGGTGTTAGTATTCATTATTAGGCTTTGTAGGCTTAAGGACAATATAAGGCATGCGTGCTTTAGTTAAGGCATATTTTTATTATAAATCCGCAGAGTGTGTGCATGTATTCCTATGCCAAGGGTTTGTAATCTTGCGCGTAGAGAAATAGTCTGTGTTATTACCACATTTTCCTTACCAATGGAAAAGAAGGATGTTGCTATATTCCTTGTTTATTTGTTTTATATCTTTTTGGTCTGTGTATTTCACGGCCACTTCTTGTTGTGTTGCATGTTGGCTGTTTTATACTTCTCTGGTATGAGATGTTGTTTGTATTTGTGAGTCCTTTTTGCAATGAAGTGATGTAGTCATTAAAACGAACCAGTTTATGGCTGGATGTTTCTGCTGCTCTTATTTGGACTTTGTTTCGTCTTTTTAATGATCCATCTGGGAGTTGAAGGATGTATGATCTGGGTTCTGCACATCTACTTGTGATTGTTGCTGGTTTCCATTTCCCAGTTTGGTTATCCAATATACGTTCATCTTGCCCAGGGACAAGTGGTGGTATATCATGAGCTGTTCGATCATGATACATTTTCTGCATATCCTGTCTGTGTTTCAGTTCTTCAGGGATATGGTCAGCGTTGGAAAATCTTGTGGTTGAAACTTTGGCAATTAAGTTTGATCTTGAAATGCGATTGTTTAAGAGTTCAGCTAGACTTGGAAGGTTGTGGTTGATTGGTGTTGTTCGCAAACACAGCATTGCTAAGTTAGGATCTCTTCCTGCTTGCTTAGCCTTAATCAGAGCTCGTTTAATTGCTTGGATTTGTCTTTCAATAAAACCATTTGATTTTGGGAACTTTGGTGATGATGTGATGTGATTAAATTGCCATTGTTGGGCAAATTCTTTGCATGCTTCACTGGATTACTGTGGTCCATTGTCACTAACAACTTTGCAGGGAATACCATGTTCAGAGAATATTTGCTTCATTGTTGATATGACCATATTGCTTGTTGTCAGGCAATTCATTTTCCATATAATTGGAAATTTAATATAATAATCAGCAATTATTAGATATTCATGATTATTGCAGTTAAACAAATCTGTACCGACAACTTCCCATGCTCTGCTGGGGATGTCATGTAGCTGTAAAGTTTCCTTTGGTTGTACCGGAAGGTTTTCTTGGCATATTGAACAATTCTTGATCATGTTCTTGATATCTGCATTAATTCGCTCCCAGTATACAGCACCTCTGGCTTGAAGACGTACTTTTTCAACACCTTGATGGCTGTAATGTAGCTGGTCCAAGATAATTTGTTGTTGGGTTTCAGGAATAATAATTCTTGATCCCTTCATGATGATACCATCGTTGACAGATAGTTCGTCTCTGTGTAGCCAGTATGACCGTATTACCGGTGGTAAATCCTTAACTGAGTCTGGCCATCCTGCTGTTATGATTTCTTGTAGTTGATCAAGTACTGGATCAGCCTTGGTTTCTTCTCTTATCTCATTCAGGCGTTCACTCCTAATGTTTAGGTCGATTGTATCGGTATTTTCAGTGCTAGGCTTAGAGTATCAGCTAGAGTCATTTCCTGTCCTGGAATGTACTCGATTTGCATCTGGTATCCTGTACCTTAATTATCATTCGCTGTAATTTAGGGGGTGCACTGGCAAGTGGCTTTTGTAGTATCATGACAAGTGGCTTATGGCCAGTGAGTACTTTAAATTGACGTCCATATAGATATATAAGAAATCTTTGAACACCAAATACAATTGCAAGAAGTTCCCTTTCTATGCATGCATACCGTTTTTCTGCATCTGTTAGAGACTTTGAAGCATATGCGAAAGGTTTTTTGTTTTGTATTAGTGCAGCTCCAAGTCCTTTCAGGCTTGCATCAGTTTGTAATACTGGTATTTCAGTTGTGTTAAAGTATGTTAACGTTGAGTCTTGACTGATTACTGTTTTGAGTCTCTGAAAACATTCCTTGTGGTGTTCTTCCCACTAAAAGGGTGCATCTTTCTTCAACAGTCCTCGTAGAGTATGTGTCTTGTCAGCCAGGTTAGAAATAAACGGTGATAGGTATGTGATAAGACCAAGGAATTTTGTAGCATTTTTTTGCATGTTGGGTACGGCATGTTTTGCAGGTCTTCGAGCTTTTCTGGGTCAGGGCTGACACCATTTTCACTATATATCATTCCGAAGAAAGATATGCTTTTTGATTTGATTTTGCATTTTGTTGAATTAAACACAATACCATTTTCGGCGGTTATTTGCATGAACCTGTGTAGAATCTTATTGTGTTCTTCTTCTGATTCAGCATAGACAACGACGTCATCAGCGATTCCTATAGCGCCATCAACTTGCTCAAGTATTTGATCCATCTTCATTTGGAATATGTCCTGTGATACACTCAATCCGAATGGTAACCGCTGAAAGCAGTACCAGCCATAAGGGGATTGGAACGTTATTAACAATTGCGATTCAGTGTCGAGATATATAGACCAATAACCAGCTTTGGTGTCAAGTTTAGAGAATATCTTGGCACCTGTAAAATGGTGTGTTATCTCTTCTATGGTCGGTGTTGCATGGTGTGGTCTTCTGAGCGCTGTGTTAAGGTGTCTTGGGTCTAGGCAAATTTTCAAACTTCCATCTTTTTATGCGAGTATGTTAGACTTGAAACCCAGTCTGTAGGTTCAATCACCTTTCTTATTATCCTATCTTTGACCATGTTATCAAGCTCCTGTTTTATATAGTCTTTAAGTGCTATTAGGGTTTTTCTAGGTGCGTCAATATGTGGATGTATGTTTTTGTTGACCGATAGTGTGACTGCACCTGGCATGGAGCCAATTTTGTCGAACTGATCAGGATACATCTGCATCAGATCTTTGGTTGCATTTATCCGTGATGCTGCAGGAGTTTGGAGTGCATCTTCTTTCTTTACTGTGCAGTGAAGGGTAATTAGTTTGAGCTATTCCAGCGATGGTAGCCCTAGTACTGCTGGCCCTTGTACGTCCACAATGCGGAAGGTGCTGACATGCCAGTCTGATTTGTTGTATTGACAGGGTATTTTGATGTTACCAAAGCATTTTATTGGTGTGCTGTTATAAGCTATCAGTTTTTTTTTGTTGATTAATTGTTTTTTTATGTTTGGGAAACCATCTGCGTCCAATCTTTCTGGGAACATTCAACATAATGTAGAAACTGGTAGAGAGTTCCCTTGTGTCTCTGTGTCGATCTTCAGACGCAACTTGTGGATGCCATTTCGATTTGGCAATTTAATGCTAATGAGTACGAAAGCTTCATGTCTTTGGGTCATATTAATACAATGGAACGTCAGGCTTTCCATTTGTTTCTCAGCTTCTCTGTTGTTGTATACTGCATCAGTTTTCACGTACTGTTTTCTCCTATTTTGTGGTTGATAGTGAAATTTGGATTTTTGTGTTTTCTGCTTTGTGACCTCGGCCTTTGTTTTGGTTTGGTTCCATTTGACAAACATACTGATGCCCAGTGGTTTGCTTTACCACATGTATTGCATTTTGATCCGAATGCTGGACAAGCTTCACGGTGAAAAGCATGGCTTTTACCACATCTGAGACAATTATTTGACATAGTAGAACGTGTTGGTGTTCTTATGGCTTGTATATTAGTATTATCCACATTATTATTATTCACTATAGCCCTCAGTTGTTTAATGTGAACGTTCGAAGCTTCATATGTTTTGCCAATACTAACAGTTTCTCCCAGGGTTAGTGTGATGTCTTTTCTTTGTAACTCCTTTTGGAATCTGCAATGGGAGTGCTGGCAATAATAAGTTCTATTATCCGTTGCTGTTGCTCATGTTCTGTTAACGAAAATCTCTGAGTCATTCGCCTGCATCTGTTGACAAAGTCGTCTAACGATTCCTCTGCTTCCTGTTTATAAGTCATTAATTTCAAACGGTTTATTCTGAAATTTTCTTTAGGTTCGAGTTGTTCAATGAACTAATTAAAAATAATTTCAGGAGTACGTTTTTCTTCCGCCGTTAATAACCATGTGTTGTATTTTTTAGACCTTCATTCCCAACTTTCAATAGTATATAGTTTACTTGTTGTTCTATTTTTATTTTATTGACAACAAAATACAACTCCATCCGCTGTTTAAACAATTTAAATGTTTCAGCTAGATTTGAGGATTGCCAGTACATATAAGGGATGTTATTATTAGCCATTATAAATGTTCTACGTTGAAAATGTTTACAAAAAATATGCAAGTTCAAGATGTCGGTGTCGTGTAAAAAATAACGCACGTGGCAATGATTAAAAAAGAGTTTGAATTATTTACTTGACAGGTTTTTTCTTGAAATTCTGTAAAAAGACAACGCTTTGTTGCTTTTTTTCTTTTCCCAAGTTGATGTGTTCGGCTTTTTGTCCAGAAGTTTCTTCAGTTTGTTTCTTGTACACGGATTTTCGTTTTTTTTAGCCTTTAAATGTTGTTTTCATTTTTTAAGCCTTTAAATATCTTTTTTTTATCATCCCGGCTGCCATCATGTAGTATATTGTTGTTGTGGGTGTTAGTATTCATTATTAGGCTTATTAGGTTTAAGGACAACATAAGGCATGCGTGCTTTAGTTAAGGCATATTTTTATTATAAATCCGCAGAGTGTGTGTATTCTTGTAATTTTGCACGTAGAGAAATAGTCTGTGTTATTACTACAGAAGGGTATAAAATATCAAAAAAATTATAGATAAGCAAAAAATAGCCATGTGGCTTTACTGTTCCCTGGCGAGGTCAGAGACAACGTCATGACGTAGGTGACATTTCTAGAGAGACATTCTCGATCAATTTATGCCTCTGGTCTTTGAAATGTAAGACGTTATCTCTGATCTCGCCAGGGAACTTTTTTAAAGACATGGCTAAAGTTTTATTTATTTACTCTTTTTTGTATATATAAAGGTTCCTCGAGTTGTAACAAATGGTAATTCTATTTGTAACCGCGCAGAGTTGTTGAATCCGAAGGGAAAAGATGTATGACTGTAGTATTAACCAGTTTGAACGTCATTTCCTAAGAGTTAGAATATGTACACGGCAATGCAATGGAGAAGACAAGAGGATAATGATAAGGAGTAAAGAAATGAATAAGAAACAATTGGATTTAAAAACAAACTAAAGGTATATTCATGAATGTAATAAAAAATGTAATACAGATAGAAGAAAGGCTGTTTGCTGGAATGTTCTATTCGTGATGTGGTTGTACTTGTCTGCAAAGACAGTCGTCGAAGGATGGATAATTTTAGCGCTGAGGACTTCGGTTGAGTATGTGTAGGCGAGGGAGAAAAAAACGACTGTAGTTGAAGGAAGGATAAGCTTGGTGCTCAGGGCTTCAGCTTAGTATGCGTGGTGTGGACTGTAAGCAGTTGCAGATGGACAAATAGTAGTTACAGATATAGCTGGTTTCCTTTCTGTTGCATGGATTGCACGGGCTAGCATTATTTTCTTGAACCTGCTGCAAGAGCTGAGTCGCTGCAGGAGATGGAGGGTTTCCTCCTAGGTATATGAATTTCCGGATAACCGCTAAGAGGTCGATTCGATTTACGGCACTGGTGTGGCGGATAACATCATAAGATCTCGTGCGTTGCACGTAGATTCGTGGGTAGAGTGATACTAGCGATTAGGTGACACCACTAATAGGGTTCTAGCACTATGAATTTGCAATCGGTAAGACGCCTATGCAGTTACTGGATTTGCAGTCTACTACAGTAAGGACTTGTGTTGATCTCTATTTGAGAACGAGCTGCAAAGTTGAAAATAGCCCCGGTCCATGAATTGCAGACTACTTCAATAAGTGTTTGTTGGTCCATTTGTGAACTTAACTCAGCTAATGAGGAAGGGTACACGATATGATGCGGTGCTGGGCCACAGGCCCACCATATGTGTACTGGCTGACTTTCAAGGCCCGAGAGAACTCATGTGGATTCCAATGCATACATATATGTATTGCGGACAAAGGTGTAAATGATTGAATAAAACTTCGATCTACAAATTAATGACTTTTTATTTCTTTAAATTGAGCGAAAAGTTTGCTGAAAAACAGAAGTTACAAAGTCTTGTAAAAAAAGATAAGATTAGTCAGAGCGTAAGTAAGATTCATGCTCATAATGTAGCCTAAAACCTAAGTGGTCATATTTGTGTGTGTAAAAAATATTTGCATGAATGAAAAAAATCAGCAAGAGAGATTTTTTGTAATAGTAGTAATAATAGATTTATGTAAGTAAAGTTGGCGACTGTAGTCGAGGGCGATCAGAAGGCTCCCTTTTCAATAGCTACTACACTGAGGGGAGGGCGCTACTCCTTTCCCTGGAATGCTCCACTTTACCCTGGATACGTACCTTATATTGCTGTGTTAAGCAAGGAGGTATCAAGTGCCATTTTTAAAGTCTTTGGTATGATGCGATCTAGGATTGGAACCAGGTCTCCCGGACCATTGGCGAACACTCTACCCGCTAGGCCAATGAGATTTATGTAAGCAATAACATATTTGTTCAATTTAAGAAAATTAAACGATGTTGAAATTAAACGTATTCTCGAAAGAAAAAGAATGTAGATTTTTATTTAAAAAAAAAAATCAAAAATAAAAACAAAACCGTAATGTAGTTGTGTTAATATAGAATAAATCCATACCTACTAAAGAAAATGTTTATTTCTTAGCTATTTATAATATTGAGGAAGGCTAGAAATGAGATAAAAAAAGTTGATGATTTATCTATGAAACTAATTGGTTAAAAATGTATTTTTTACAATCTAGGATGGAAAAGATTTCTAAAATTATCTTGGGTTTTGTTTCTTCAAATTTTTCGCAGCAAGTCAAATATTGTCGTTTGTAAAGTTTCTCAAAGAATTTAAAAACTAACAGGTAAACGCTGATTAGTAAATAAAGGCAAAAATACAAATACAAAAATTTCAACCTCTCGAGCTTTTTTTTGTGCAAAATGAACACTTTTTTAAAAGTATAGTAATCAGTTGGTTTTCCATTTATGCCTTTGGTGTCCTGTTCGTGTTGCCTTCCAATTGGTCGAAGTTGATCCTGCTGTCTGCCCCCATATCACGTCTGTAGGGCAAGCAGTTAGCCGGCATTCCGTGTGGATGTGTAACATCCTATTTTTTTCCCCTGAAGAAGAGTTACGAATCATGGAGAATTGTGACATAAAGTATAACATTAGCTTAGTTAAGCACATGGCCAGAATTATGAAGTGCCCAGTAAGAATCTAGTTCACTTTGTAAAGGTCTGCTATATAAGGACCAATATTAGCATTAACATATCCGTGATATTCTAACGCGGAACACAACAGAAGGACAGACAAGATAAATGCATTTGTACATGCAAGGACATTTAACTTTATATATATATATATATATATATATATATATATATATATATATATATATATCAATGGCAATTAATTTCCAACCATTCAACCAAAATACTGAATGTGTCCAAACAGTAGGAAATGTAAACCTATTGTTCCATCTAGAAGCGGTACAAAAATGAAAGTAAGCTTACTTGATGAGAGAAAGTAGCCACGTGGCCTTACCTTTCATTGAAAAGATCCGAAATACGTCTCTCCTGTTTAAAGAAAAGAGGAAAAAAAGCAAGAATGGATTTCTGTCATGTGATACCTCACAAGCACCTAACAAACGCGCTAATTCTCTAAGGGAGATAATTATATATTGTCTCACAACAGTCCTATCAAAAGCTAACGTCCATAATTTTAAAGTATTAAAGCCAAAAAGTAAAATTTAAAAAGCAATGACAAAAGAAAACAGCCGCAGCGAAAAAAAAAAAAAAAAAAGAAACCCAAAAAACATGAGGTTGCATTTTCTATTTCTGTCCGAAAAAAAAAAAAACAAGTTCTTTTCGTTAGCTCCCCCCACGTTAATGAATATCCGAACGTTTAACCTCGAGGATACTAATGAAATAAAGCTAAAATATCAATTGCTATTTGTTATAAATTTCTTGGTCCAGGGGAGACTTGTGAGGATTAATAAATCAATAAAACTTCAATTAAGGAATAAAACCAATAATAAAATACGGAAATAGAATATGATAAAGCATACCACAATTTCACTTTCACCAAAAAGTTAACTTTCGTCGCCCCCAAAAGAAAATAATTGAATGCCAAATCATTGAATAGACGTGCGTTTTGCAGCTCCCCGAAATGAGCAGTTCCATCCACTACAACATTTGTGATAAGAATTCACGAGCTTATCAAAAAATAAAAAAGAGACATTCCTACAAGAGAAGCGCATAAACTAACAATAAATAAATTGTCTATATTGTTAATTTTTTTCCTCATTCAAACTTTTCACATTAAGAGTCTCCAAAATCTGACAACTTGACTAATCTGGAACCAAACTCAAAAGACATATAAAACTGAAAAGTTTTAAATGCTTTAATCCCAAAAGATCATGTTGTTAAAATTTGATCCAAAACTAACTCCAAGAAACAAGTTTCTTGTCTCCGAGAAAAATAAAATATCACAAAATCTTTTTTCTCTTTAGGATTCTGTACTTTATGAGGATCGACTTTAGCTTTCGATTAAGACAAACGAAAACACAAATGTTAAAGGGAATGTGGTAATTTACAAAGCTTTTTGCTTAGATATGGCACAAAGCCATATGAATGGGGCACCCAATGAAACTCGAACGGACAAGTGTGGTTTGCTAGTCCAGCTTGCTGACCATTACAATACCAGAGGAACCCATTGTTAAAGGGGATGTTATGAGAAAAGATTTCACTTTAAATGTTTTTTAAAATAACTATTAACAGTTGCAAACAGAAAAAAAGCATCATAAAGTGCAAAATCATATCTTTTACATAACAGGAAGACTCCAAGGTAGATTATTATCAAAACATTGGTTGTGATACTATGTAGGTGGTCCACCAAGCAGACGATCCCTTTGTCTATTTTGGCGCGAAACCAGACAAAGGGTTTGGACTCGAGATCTCGACGCGACCGGAAGTAGGCAAGGGAACGCCAGTAGGAGTTGGACAAAGGAACCCAGAGGAAGGCAGTTGGGGACGGGTGAGGCGGAAGGGCAGTTGGCAGTCGACACCGGACAGCAGAAGAGATCAGTCGGCATGAGATAGGGTCCAGCAGCAGTGAGGGAAGACCAGTCAAGATGAGTCAGCACTCCTCGTGGTTTGTAGAATTTTCGCTAGAAATACACGCTAGCGTTAGTCTACGGAAGCACAAGGAAAGCAGTGTCACAGAATCACCCTTCTTGCACTTGAGTTAACTCAAGTCCTCGATTGTTCTTTGTTCTTTTTTCTCCCACTCCCTTGATTGTATTTCTGTAGCCTGGAAGAAATGTGTGATACCCCTATCGGAACCACTAGATGATCACCGGCCAAGATTGAAATTGTTTCGAAGAAGTTGATGTAACGGGGACCGAGGGGGTATGGTCACAGGAAAACCAGATTGCTGTTCCTTTAGGACAAAAAAAAAAAAATGGCAAAATAAAAATATACTCTTGATACCTCTTGTCAAAAATTTGTAAATATCGAAATGAATTTGAAGCTGAAGACTTTCAAACTCAAGGGCTCAAAAAAGCCATTACGTCCTGGGAGAGAGGCACAGCGGACCAAAAGTGAAATAAAAGTTGTCAGGAGGTGATTTTCACCAATTATAATGCTAATCTGTAATACATCTTAGAGGCTGCTATTTTTTTTTTTTTATAAAAATGAATTCGCATGTGATATTCTGATATTTAGTGGGATATGTGAATTTGTACAAAATGTTGGCGGACTAATTTTCCGTTTCAAATTTTTCTTAATTTCGTTTTTACTTTTGGCAAATACCTTTTTCCATTTTCTCTTTGGATAAATTCCGATTTTTCCATTTTATTGTATTTCGTAGATAAATTGCAATGAATTGAACAATAGATATCAAGACAGAGAAAACAAAAGCAAAATTCGAAGTTATATCTTATCTTAAGAAATAGCAGATATAATTTGTTGATTCAACAATCTACTCTCAAATATTTTCTATGAATTTTTATTTGCATGTGTTCTCTATCAACTCAGGTACCCCTTCCCACGCCAATATGAGCTGACAAATATATTTCTTCTTACATCATGAAAGAAAGTAAATTTTCTCTGGTCTGTTGTGCGTGTTTGTCGTTTGTCATCTCAGGTACACCTTCCATGCACACATGAGTTATCAAATTAATACTTCATGTGATCAAACAAACAAGAAAGTCCTTATGTTTTGTAACTAGTTAAGTTTCTATAATCTCAACCAGCCCTCCACTAATACATAATCTCAGTCACCCATCCACCACAATATTATCTCCATTAGTCATCCACTACAATATAAATACTTCATTAAAATATAATCTCAGTCATCACTCCATTACAGTATAATCTTAGTTATCCCTTCACTACAATATAATCTCAGCCACTTCACCCACACAATATTATCTCATTCAGTCCTCAACCACAATATAATCTCAGGCAGCCCTGCACTATAATATAATTTCAATCAGTCCTCTACAACAAAATAATCTCAGTCACTCTTAACTACAATGTCATCTAAGTCAGCGAACCTCTACAATATAATCTCAGTCATCCCTGCACCACAATATAATCTAAGTCAGTCCTCAACCAAAATACAATCTCGGCTCTCCACTACAATATAATCTTAATCAACCCTCTACTACAATATAATCTCAGTCGAGTCAGCACTTCACTACAATATATTCTCAGCAGCTCTTCACTACAATATAGTCTCAGTTAGTCCTCCACCACAATATAGTCTTAGTCAGCCCTCAACAAAAATATAATCGAAGTCACCCATTCACTACAATATAATCTCGTTTAGATAGCCCTCCACTACAATATAATCTCAGTTAATTCTCCACTTCTAAATAATCTGTCAGCCCTCCACTACAATAAAACCTGTTACCCTTCTACACAATTTAATCTCAGTTACGCCACTCCCACATTATAATCTCAGTCAACCCTCCACTAAAATTTAATCTCAGTCACCTCACTTTCACAATATGATATCAGTCACCCCGCCACCACCACCACCACAATGTAATTTCAATTACCATTCATTGTCAGTGAACCATGGATATCATCATCATCAACATTAAGGCATGCTAATAGCACGGATTCTTTTGACTCTCTCTATCTATCTCCATCCATCCCTTTCATTCATCGCTCTTAGAAAGTCTTCAACACGACAGCCAGTGTTGGCATAGAGCTAATGTACGCAACTTTTTGCTGGTCGGCCAACAGAAGTCCACAGGAGAACGTCACATGAATTTGTCCGTACATCTCCAGCATTACCCAGCATGTCTTGTTCATCTTAATTGGATGGTTTGTGAGATGGGAGGTAAGTGATCATACAGCTGCTGTTTTGTAGAGTGCTGCTTCCAAGATTTGTTCAAAACACCATGCAGCATCCTTGTGTAGTTCCCATTAAGTTTTTTTTTCAAGGTTTTTCCACTAAAATCCAACTAGTACAACCATACAATAATACCAACACAGCTATATCTTGGAAGAATTCTCATTGATAAAATGGTACATTCAAATACATAAGTTATAATAAGCAAACTGGACGGGACAAAATCTATAGATGAATTGATGAGCCTAATTGTATACTAATGTACTATCTTAATGCCCAGCATGTCTCGTTCGTCTTACTTAGATGATTCGTGTGATCGGAGGTAAGTGGCCGTGTAGCTGTTGTTTAACAATGTGCTGCATCCAAAACTTATTCAGAACATTACGCAGTATCCTTATGTAGTTCACCTCTAGCTTTTTCTCAAAGCGTTTCGGTAAACTATAAGTGGTGCAATCATATAGTAGTATTGAGATGGTAACAGCTTAGAAGAATTCCCATTTTAAAAAACATAGTCTGTTTAATCTGAGTTCTCATAGAGGCTGATGTCTCTTACTGCTTGTTCCAGGCTATACTGCAGAGATTCACCTCGGGCAGGTATATTTTTGAGAAGCATTTGACTATCTGCGTTGTCAACATCAGTGATAGTTTCTGCGAAATATTGTTTGTTTCTTGACTTTATTTTAGTGCGAAACCATTTTCTTTTACTAATGCTAATACTGGACCTTGGTGAGTTGAGACACGACCTAGTATCCTCCCTAGCACCAATCGACCCAAGAAAGCGTTAACAATTTGAGGAAAGGATCTAAATTTAGGTTTCAAATAAAAAGTTTGCGGTAAATGTCCTCAAGAAATCATTTCTTTTTCTGCCTTCATACACTCGCATACAGAAGTAGTAATTCCCACTAATATCTCGAAATTTCTTTAAGACTTTTGAAAAGAAAAGAAAGAAAAGAAAGAAAAGAAAAAGTAGTGCCGCATATCATGTGGCAGACCGAAGTTTTTTTTTATTTATTTATTCTTTTTTTTAAGTATTTGCAAAATTAATACAATGAATGGTGTTTATCTATTTAAAGATTTATGGTTGTTGTTGTTGTCGTTTTCATTGCAATTCAGGGATTTCTACCTGTGAGCATTTAGTCCTTGTGCTTTTGATAAAGCACATCATCATCATCATCATCATCATCCGGCGTTCCAGCAGACTCATTTCCTCCTCGAGACATGCGTCTGGAAATATTGCAGAATTTTGTAAAGATTCTGTTGTTCTCTAATCGATCGGTGAGTCTGCGTAATAATGGCGCCATTTTAATAAACGAGACCAATAGGAACATTCAATAATATATTCAAATTCTTTTCCACTTATAAAGAATACAGTTATTTAATAGATTTTCAGCAATTCTCATCTAATCACCGAAGTTAAGCAACACACCTTATGGTGAGTACCTTTATGGGTTATTTAATGCCGATATTCATCTTTTAATGTTTGATAACAATCATAACTATATTTTCAATGTTCCACTGCAATATCTTTTCAATCGTACCTTTTTATTTGTCTATAATAATGTATGGTTGCGGAAGAATATTATTCGGGGACAATTCGACGAAGTAACACCGCCGGCTTACGAATATGCATATTTGCATGCACACACATGCAAATATGGCCATACTGCACACATATAGAAGATACATTAGCGGCGACCAATAGCAGTACGGCAGTCGTACGTATCACCAGCGTTCCAATCCGACTTCAACTTATACTGCCGACCTCAGCCAAACAACAACAACAATAATAATTTGTTTACACACAGTTATATGGTACAAGTATTCCTATCTAATCATAATGATTTATACATAATTATCTGGTTTCATGTAAATATTCCAATTTAACAATGAACACAGTTACATAGTATCAAGTATTCTATTCTAAAATAAATCATTTTTACACAGTTACACGATTTTAAGCATTCATATTCAATACTAATAATTTTCAAACAGATCTGTCGGACTCATAGATGGGACCCTAACGGATACTACCACTCCAGGTCAGAGTGGAACAGCGAGTAACAGTGAGGAAGGGGTACTCAATGATTTCTAGAGCTCCAGAACTTGAGCCTTATCACCAGATGCAATTCTGTCATACTCAAGACATCTTCCCTTTTTTGGAGAGAGCGACTTCACCCCTTTTTTAAGGGATACTGTAGGCGTATTCTAAGCCCCACCGAGGAGGAATTTACATAAATGGATCTTGTTAAATTCACAGCACGCTATACAAAATAATGTTTTAAAAATTTATCAACAATATTATTGTTTTTATTTAAATTTACCGACGAGATAAACTTGATTGGAATTTGCCCCAGTAAAGTCCTCTCACTGTCAGGTCTGCAAGGACAGTTTTAGTTTAAAAAGTCAATATGACCAACAAGTTTTTTTTATTTAGCACAAAACAAACGAATAGAAAGTTTAGATAAAATTAAGGAATGTTTACTGTAAATTGTAGTGGATAAAGAAAAATAAAATAAAATAAAATAAGTTCAAGTGCAGAAATTCCCAGAAGCCTTTGATAGGAAGTTGGAACGACGCATGCCCAGAAAAAGCACCGTCCCTGCGCAAAAGAGAAATTCGATCCCACTTCAACGGACTGCTCAGACGAAAAGAACCCTCTTTCAAGCGGCTGCTTGCAACGAACACATGGTTGATTAGGTCTAGTAGCCTAACACCATGTCTGGTGCTAGCGAGCCGACATCGCCGAAGCGTATTATAAAAGCACCAAATTTGGATTTATCAACCACCAGAGACAACAAGTATATTTTAACACCTTCTGAGAGACGAGACCATTTCCATTAGTTTCAGGAAGAATTTTCCTCACTCACAGAATGATTGTTGAACCCAGAGATAAAGTTAAAATTTAAAAGATATCTTAATCGCTTTCCTTCCTTTCTTCAGGAATTCCTTTGTTGTCTTCTTGTCTGAGAAGACAAATAACGAATTAAGATGGGGATAAGAAGAAAACCAACGGAATCAGATACGCTAAAACTAAAATTTAACCAACTACAAACAAATCCCCATAACACCTACAAGATCTTTAGATGAACTGGAACCTGCCGCTGAGCCCCATTTCAAAGCCACACTGCTTACTGACTTTCCAAGCCAGGCGTTGACAGACTTATAAACATGCTCAGTGTAAGAGCCATAAATAATAAAGTTTGAGAATCACAGGACATGAACAAAATTCACACATACGTTTTTATTGGTGCATGCTCTTATGTCTACAATCACAAACATCAGACGCTATGCATGAATATCATATTTGAATGACCAAACATCAGTGAGTAAAGTGCTTTGTATTGTGGTCATTTATAACCAAACAAATAGAAACCATGGTGAACAAATGTCATATCTGTACTGGACAGCCATCAACACTAAGAAACTCTAATGGCATTGTCATTCCCAATTGGAAGACCTTGGACTCGTGTTAGCATGAACTTGCTCGAGATAGAACGAAAACCGTATTTAATTATAGTAGACTATACCAGTCACTGGTTCGAGATTAAGGAACTCCATGCAACCATATCTGGAATAGTTATATGTATGTTGTCAGAGATTTGCATCTATAGAATTCCAGACACAGTTATCATTAATTATGGACTCCAATACACCGGCAAGCGATTCAGAAAATTTGACAAGCACTGAGGTTTCATAAACGTTACTTTCACACCACTACACCCGAAATCTAATTGGGAAGTAAAAAGGATTGTACAGATGGCTGGGAATATCCTAACCAAGAATACAAATGTCTACCTAGGCTTACTTGCATATGGAGCAAACCCTAAGAGAAATCTTAATGAGGAGAAAGATAAGGACAAAACTACTGGCAATCCCGGAGGACTTCCTACTCAAAGAATTAATTGGAAAGGGGAAATATTCAGAGAGAAATACACCAATAATTATAACTCATGTCATAGAGTTCAGACTCTACATGCTATCCTAAAAGGAGACTAGATTTATATACGAGACCAAGACAGGTTTGGTGAGGTTACGGAAAGACAAGCCAACCCTCCGTCATGTTAGGTCATAACTGAAACAGGTTCCACGATAAGTAGAAACAGGCGCTTCCTTATTCATGTAGGAAACAAGAAAGAAGATAATTATCTGGACACATCCATGGAAACAATAACCAATTCCTGCAAACTAAGGTACTCTTTCAGTACCCCCTACTCCTCCTACAAAAACAGCAACTCGATCAGGTCGACCACTGAAACCGAACAAACACACAGAAATGGTTGACAACTAACATTGGACTTATACATATAAACAAATGTATAAATGATACGTTTAGAATAAAGGGTTGTATAAATTTAAGGAGAGATGTAAGATCGTAACACATGACGAGACTTATCACGTAACGTAGCACGACGTCACGGAAAGGTCAGATAATAAAAACAAGTAGTAAAAGATAAACATGGTTTTCATGAGTTCTTACAACAAGCTGCACGTTTCTTACTATGGATTCGGGTTGAAATTGATAGAATATTCGAATTTTCTAGAATGTTCCACGAACTGCATAACGTCAAAAAGCTGCATGTGACTCGTGAACCACGGTTTAATCACATCTGAATTATTGCAACGCCCGAATTTAGTAACTAAAAAAGTAAAAGCAAAATTAAAGACAAAATTGAAGACAACAACTAGCAACGATAACCACAATAAGAGGGAGACTAAATGAATAAAGCAATAAGAACAAGAAAGAAAGAAACATTCTGACCGAGAGTCCAAAGATTGCTGGTTGCAGGAATTCGAAAGTAAAGCAAAGAGAATTAGGCAAACACACGTGCTTAGAGTAAAAAAGAAAACGTTGTACAAGAAGCAAAAAAGCAGATCAGTAATACATGACAAAAGAGAGTACACTTCATCGGGCCTTAAATGATTTCTTTTTGTAGAGTCATCTCTTTTGTATCTCACCCCAACTACCCGCTTTTCGCACTGTCCCTAAAACGCACCCTTTTTTCCAGGGTTTCCTGGTGAACTTTTACAGGGCCGGTGTCATTAAAACGGCTCTCTTACTTCCTCCAGCATAGCAGTTTTCACCAAAAAGAAGAAAAGGAGAAGGCAGAAATTAGGGTTGGCCGTTTTTTTAACAGTATAGATGCGTATGCAAAAGTCATTATAATTTTCTTATTAATTAATTCGTATTTTGGTGTTTTTCTTGGGAACATTGTTGAAAGAAATCTTCTTTTATTTATTTATCAAGTTAATGATTTTTGACAAGTAAAGTTTCTTTCTATATCGAGTAGACACGACATTTTTCTAGTGAAAGTCCATGGACAGCTGTCGATTTCGGCTCTATCAAAATTGCTTCGTTTTTTTATAATATTGTGTTGTTAGGAAAGAGCATTTGTTTTTTTTATATGATTCTGGTTTTCAAGGTAACATACCTGGTTTGTATGGCAACTTTTTTCACAGTCAGATTTACTCTCTCATGTCAAACTTTGTACAAGGGCAGATAATCGAATATTTTCCATGTAACACTCATTCTCATCAAGTCATTGTGTCTTGTCACTAATGTGACCACCTTCGAAATATTTAGCAGTGGGTGTTGTATATTGACCTACGACCCGGTCGGGGTGTCAAAATAGGAAATGCGCCTGTGTAAATAACAGGTGCATCCGGTTGAGGAATAGCAGACTATAACCTTGACCGTGGATGGGTTGAATGAGTGCAATTTGTGACGCTCACAAGAAGAAGGTGGGCGTTGAACTATTATATAACTCAGTGAACAGGAAATTCAATCAGTTGGAGACAAGATGCGGTAGAGAAAATCAGCACCCAGAGAGGCTGGACCCTCAGGCCCCCGATTAATCAGTTGGGGATCTGACGAGTTGGAGATAAGATGCGGTAGAGAAAACCAGCACCCAGAGAGGTTGGGCCCTCAGGCTCCCGGTTGAGCAGCCCAGGAGAACGGGAAAGAAACGCAGTTATGGCCAATAGAGTGGGGGTCAATATGTTGCAGTTCTGTTCCCTCTCACACACAAACCTTTCAAATAAAGTGAGAGGCATATTTTTCTAAGAACTGTGTCGCTCGTCTTTATTGTGTCGTTGTTATGATTCTGCACGCATATGCATATGTGTTTGTATAGTTGGTCATGGCTATACAACAGTGGGATCGACGCATGTTTTTCCTAATTTCAATACTTTTAAAAATAAGCAACAAACAATAAACAATTTTTTAAAATTCTTTTAACAACGGTCGTGAATCAGATACCAAAATAGTAAAATTTATTCACTTCTATGCATATATACTGATATATTGTTGTCTATAAAATACATTATCATTGTCTCTTTCTCTAAATAACATTTTTACAACTTGTCACAAAAAGACATTCTATCATCTAAAAGACCTTTTCTCTGCATTTTGTCACTGAAAGATTTTATATCTATGTCTTGTCAATAAAAGACTTTTTCTCAAAATCTTGTCTCTAAAAGACCTCTCTACATCATGTCACTAAAAGACATCTCTCTAAATCTTGTATTTTAAAGACATTATCACTCATTTCTGTCTCTAAAATACATTATCTCTACATCTAATGTCTCTTAGAAACAAAAGATAGTGATAATGTCTTTTAGAGACCAGAGTTAGTGATAAAGTCTTGATAAGTATCGTCATAAGTTGGGTGTACTTGGAATTGTAGAATATGTCTTCAGAAAAATTTTATGCATTTTCTAAAAAATAACTCAGGCATAACACTGAACTATATTTTTGTGAAGATTTATAAGTTAATAAACGTAGTCGTGAGGTGAACGTTTATAGACCTAAGTGGTAATTAATCGTACTACAGATGTAAACAACAGAATTTTAATATTTTAACTTTTCGGTAACTGGAAAAACTTATCAGAAAATAAATAATGGAAAAAAGCTCTAATTTTAATTCCTAGAAGGAAAATTTAAAAAAATGTTTTGACATTTTCAAAAACTTACACACTAAAATCAGCTCTGGGTTCCCCCCAAAAATTTGGGGATCAGAACTCCAGATATCTTTGTGATCACAGGCAAGATGGACAAAAAGTTGATGAATTATAATTTAAAGGTACGTGGTGTATTCAATAAGTTTCCAGACTTTTTTGTACAGGCATTTAAAATTTTCATAGACCCTTGAAAATTTAGTATGTTATTGCTATACATCTTATAAGATGACTGACCAATTTTTATGATTTCAGGTTCAAATGAACAGCTACAGCAGCAATTGGAATACACCCTACTAAAGCCTGATTGTCACAGCTGGGGAATTTCAAAAATGCAATCTGGACGTGAAGACACTTTAGAAGAACGATATGCAATAAAATTCTGTTTTAAACTTGGAAAAAATACCACAGAAACGTATAGAATGCTTCAAACTGCTTTTAGACCATCTTGCATGAATCGAGCATCAGTTTTTGAGTGGCATAAAAGATTAAAGGAAGGTAGGGAGTCTGTGAGGAATGATGAGAGGTGTGGGAGGAGTAAGCAAGTCAGAACACCAGAGTTGATTGGCCAAAGGGTTAGGGTTAGGGTTACTATGTTGAGGTTTTAAGAGAGTTCAGGAAGAGATTCCGTTGGAAGAGGCCAGCACTCTTCAAATCGGCTCAGTGGCATTTCCACTAGGACAATGCACCAGTCGACAAACTCCTTCCTTGTCACAGACTATTTGAGCAAGATGGGCATGAAGACAGTTCCTCAGCCTCCATATAGTCCAGACCTTGCTCCCTGTGACTTTTGCTTTTTCCCTAAGCTTAGAGGCTGTCGTTTTTGAGACAATTGAGGAGATGAAAGAGGCTGTGACGAAGGTGATTGACACGCTCACACAAGAGGACTTCCATGGGGCCTTCCAGAAGTTGTTGGAACAGTACAAGTGCATTGCAGCCGGAGGAGATTACGTTGAAGGGGACTAGATTTTCATGTGTGTACTATCAATAAAAGTGGCCATACGAAAAAAGTCTGGAAACTTATTTAATGATCCTCGTATATTTGTCTCTGCCCCCCACCAGACAGGACTTGACACAAGGTCAATGACCCGAAGGTCGATTATAATGGGGATAAGCAACAAACAATAAATTATAATAAATTATAATTTAAAGGTACATGAATAAATATTACCGTAATTATTTCTACATAACACGTACTCATGTATAACAAACCACCCCAACTTTGGACAAAGAAATTCTGAAAAAAATTCTTGTGTATAATACACACTGATTTTTTTTAGAATATGTAGCAGCGAAATTTAACCTAAATTTAGTTTTTCAACTTTTTATCGGCTCGTACTGAATAAAAACTACAATTTATATAGTTTACATTATATTTTGAAATAGGAAATTTCCATCGTCTTTACGACAAATGAATGGGAATGGTTCCGCAAAAAGGCAACAAATTTGCGGCGAAAATAAGCTCAGGAGAAACAAAATTATAAATAAACCCCTATTACAATGGATATTTCTCTGCAACGGCGTAAAACAAATTAGTTTGGACAATAAGATATAACTTACTTTGGTCACAGCAACCCAATAATAGTGAGACATGTCAAAAGAAAAAAGTTAATTATATAGTTCTCATGTATAATACGTACCCCTAACTTTTATACTGAAAAAACTGGAAAAATAGTACGTCTTATACTTAAATAATTGCAGTAATAAATTAATAATTATAGTGCTGAAAATCGGAGAATGATCCTTAAGGTTCCCCCGGAGAATGGATCAAAAAACCGTACAGAAATAAGGTGGTTAACTAAATTATTTTGTGGACGATAATTTTTCTTAAATAAAATAAAATTCATAACGTTACCATAAAGAGATTCACTTAATGTGTGAAACCACCACGAAGGAGTTATTTTTCTTTCGTCTTTTCTTGAATTTTAGGTAAGAGATGAAATACTGAAGTGAGTTAAAACACTTCTTCTTTGCACCATTATTGAATTCTGGTGAGGGTTAACACCTGTGTAGATCTATTTCTATCGTGCCCCAAGCAAATACAAAGTGAGTGAGGAAACAGAGGAGATGTCGCTTCTTCTGAGCAAATTCTTCAAAAGTTGCGCCGTTCCAACAATTTTTAAAACTCTTTAGTTCCTTTGTGCAATAAAAATCGAATCTCAGTACTTCTTTTGTTATTAGTATCTTATATTGGATGCGCTCGTTGCGTAACGGTTATCGTTGCAGGAAATGAAATAGCAACCCGAATTCAAAACCTAAATAGGGCTGTTTGCATTTCACATAGCGCTAATACGAATTGGGAAAGGCATGAGTTCAACAATTCTCTTCCCAGTAAATAATGGGGAAGATTTGGACTTTTTCACTTTGGTAGAGTAATCGGTCTCGGAGAAGGATAACTCTGAATTCAAACAAGTGTCATACCTGATGAGGGATGGACTCCACTAGGCCATTCTTGCTCAAGACACAATATAAGAGTAGTGTCCCTACGACCAAACCAGATAACGAAAGATGTCTATATCAATATTTATTCAATATAATCTATTGCTTGTCTTTGGAAAGACTGTCTGAACTCATTACTTTATTCGATCAACCATCAAGTGAAATTTTGCTGGCTGCAAACAAGCGTGACATCAGAGCCTCCTCACTGACCCTGAACAACACCGTAGAGTTTCATATTTTTCATGTCACAGGTCACATTCCTAATATACATACATATATATATATATATATATATATAGTCAGTGACCGAAGAAAGTAGGTGTAGATTATTCGCGTATAGAATATATGAGGAATATCATATAAATCTATGTGAGTGCTCGATGTATGGCTATTGTTACATCTCTTTTTCCTTCCAGGTTTATATAACAAAAATCACATACAGGGCGTATATAGTGCAATTAGAAGGAAATTCAAACCTAGTTAAATTGTCATTATAAATTTATTTCACCGGAGAATATTACTATACACTACGTCTCGTCAGATGACTTTACATGTTAAACTTGAGGTTCCAAAACAGCAAATGTGGATTACAGTCTATATGTGTATGAAAAAAAAAAAAAAAGAAAAAAAGGAAGACTTATATAAATCTTAGATTCTCTGGCGAGGGCAAAGGGGGTCAAAACAATAAGGTGTTAGAAACATTAAGAAACAAGAACAGGGTGTTCCTGTAAATAGACCCATCTCAATTTGAGCGCATGCTAGATCTTCCATAGCAGAATCTTTTGAATAATCTAAGCTTGTAAACAAAATAGTTATCTCCATATATTCATCGTTTACTTTTAATACATATGTTAATTCTCTCAGCTGATGTGGTCTTAGACTTTCTCCTTAAAATAAAATAAAAATAAAAATAAAAATAAAAAATAAAAAACTTTTTCGGCAACCACCAGGTGCCTTTAATTAACCCTAAAAATGGTCAAGAGGAATTAACTACTCCAGAAAACAAGACCTTAATTTTTGAATTAATATCCAAAGACCACAGAATCTCCTCCTATACACAAATCTCCCCGTCAGAATAATATCAACTACTGAATTAAATGTTATTAATTCCAATAAAGATCTTCATCAATATCCCTGCTATTGCCTAGAGTAGGGGCTTCCGTGGTCCCCAGTTAGGATAATCTAAATTTTCCTTTATGTCAACATTTAAACACAAGTTCATTTCGTTCATTTAACAGTAGTCTGCGATCTCTAAAATTAATAATAAGAATTTTTTCATCGATACACAAGTTACATCTTTTGTTTCCAATTCCCAGTGGAGATACCTACATAGACCCTTTCCCTATCATTATTATGTTCCATGGGGAAATGCCTGCCTGGTCCTTCTCCAATCCACGACTTAGGAACCAAAGCGCTCTATCTAAATGTTTTTGGAACCTTAAGGACCAGGGGCTGACACCCCAAGTAAAGTGGAAAATATTCAGGTTGTCTTTTACTGCGAATAGCTTCAATGGTAGATGTAACTTGTGTAACTAGGCAATAGCAGGGATATTGAAAACTTTTGCCATCGCCCGAAAATTTAAATTTATATAGGTTTTCCTTTTTTATTTTTACACATATAGACTGTAATCCACATTTGCTGTTTTGCAACCTCAAGTCTATGTAAAGTCCTCTGATATATATATATATATATATATATATAAGTTTCATAAATAATGACACAATTACTGAAACTCAAAACTTAGGTGATCTGTGGGACTGCGAGATCATAGTATGCGAATTCAAGCTCCAGTTGCGCTATTACGCTCACTATCGGACGAATACCCTTAAGAAAGGTATGAAACCTTTTATCCCCCCAGCTATGGGTTAAATATTATCACTGGTCTTCTTCTACATGGATGAATTTAGCATTAAATAACCTTCGAAGGTTTATAAGACAATAAAGAAACAAAGGAAGAAAACAAAAAAATTGATCAAAGTGTTATTCACGGTGCTAAATCCCGCTATCGCTCTAAGCCAAGGTCAAAAAATAGGAAATTCCACGTCCATACGGATCACTGTCTAACTGCTTAACCAACAGATACAGTTTGGAAACACATCGTGCGACTCCAGTTGACAAATTAGAAAGCATCAAAAGCAACACCCGCTGAAACATATAAATACGCCGGAGTTAACCCTCTTTGCTTTCTCTTTTCTCTTGACAGCCAGTGAGCTCACTTTTGTCTGGGCTTTGACCCTGGCACAGCAACACAGGATAATGCTTTCTCGTAGCAGCGTCAACTAAACACCAATTGACCACGGACCTATGTGGTGGACATTCAAACAAAACTCTAATAGATTCACTCACGCGGCGTAGCACACACGGTCGTTCTCAACTTCGCGGCTAATTCATAAATTGAGCTTTACACAGTAGTCCTGACCAGATAAACGTTCAAACGGCGACTCCATAAGTAACTTACCGACTGCAGCAGATGCAGCGTAAAGACCCTTCCTAAATGGTTTTATCCCGTCATGGCTTTTCTGTTCCCACGTAAAAACATGCAACGCAAGAGATCCTTGCATGGTAATATCCTGTGCAACATTGTATCTGTTGTAGAGTAGCTAAGCACTTTTTCAGCACTCTACCAGATGGACTGGTTCATAGCAATAAATAGCCTACGATCAAAGACTTCGAGGGATTGATTTAATAAGCTAGTTAATATTCGAACTGATCTTACTCGTTTGGCTATACAGCATTTGATCCTCCTCAATATTTTGTGAATTCTCTAGTAAATTGTTTGTACTATGTCTTTTTTGTTTGTATCCGTAAGCACCGGATACTGGTGCTGAATGAATAAATTAAGCACTTATTTTTCTCTATGTATCATTCACCTCGACGATACAACAGTATCCATGCCCCTTGCGTGCCGCATATCGACCCTTCATTATTGCTCTGTTTGTAACCAGCTCGACAATGAAACGCCTGTTCAAACTACTCGCGTTTTCAAAAAGAATGCTCGTCCATCCAACTATTATAACGTCAACCAAAGACTTGCAACAAAAAGATCTTCTTATCGCAGCAACATAAAGCGAGTAACCGAAACTCTGACCGCCAAAATTCTTTATTTCTGCGACTGTACAACATTAACTACAAACCAAACAGAACCCTTCGCCGAACTGTATAAATTGCTTTTCTATATATTTATGAAGACATCGTTCCCTTTTTTTTATCTCGTTATTTGTAATTTATTTCTTTATCACTGTACCACAAACGACGGGTGATGTAGTGTTTCCTTCGCTGGTCAGCAAGTTACCCCTCTTTCACTTTCTTTCTCTCTTTGTCTTCCCACCACGTATGACTACGCGCTAATATAGCAAAAGAGATAAATACAGGGGCAGTCTTCCTGGTAAGATATTCTGAACACTTCTTAAACTGGACGCGAAAGAAATTCATGGGTATGGACTACAGAACGGGAAAATTATTGGCGATGCACAAGGCCTTACACACTATAAATAATGTCTGATTACATGTTAAAAGAAATGGAGAAGGAAGAGGACTTGCCTATATTAAATATTGAGAACAGCCAAAACCTGCTAACGACCCCCCCCAAAAAAACACATGGACAAACAAGAAAACTGTCATTATAAAATCAAGAAAACAAAATTGGGAAGAAAAACAACTATATAGATATTTCAGAAGAAAAAACAGAAATCTAAAGAAATAAAACGAATTGTTATCTATAGTAACATGTATGACACAATAAAAAAATAACTAACAAAATATGTAGGGATTATATCTCTTGTTTTCCTTTTAGTACTTCTAATGGCCGCGAGGTGGCATGACCAAAGTAATATATGAAAGAGCGCAGCAAAGTAAAAACTCTCTTTCTCTTCCTTCCGGCCTCGATAACAAGAAGCACAAACGAGTGTGTGCGTTTCTCAACAGCGGGAAGGTCGCTGCAACCTCGTGTCGTATGGCTCACGATACCATGCTTTGATGTAAGTAATTTCTATTCTATTAGAGACTCTTAACCAATACCAAAAGACTCTTCAACTACGCGATAGAACTTTTCACTATAACGTATTCTTTTACTATTTCATATCCTATCTGTATCCATTCTATCTGGTTTGCTCAGACAATAAATACGTCGTTCTTAATTCGTTGTGAATAGTTTTACATTATTTAGTATGAGTAAATATTAAACCATAATAGACGTCCTCCGCTATAAGTGTCCAAATTGTGTTCCTCACACTCAAATAATTGTGGCGGTAAGTTATGATTCTCAGATATGGCAAATCTACGGAGGTAAACCATTTAAGTCTTTAGTGCCATTGCACACATTATACCATTACAAATGTAAATCATGTCAAGATTACTTCAAATAATTCACAAAATGTAAATCTTATATGAATAGTAAGTATGAACGAAATTTTTTTAATGAAATCGACATCTAAGGAAAATTAAAATCAAACTCGTATAAAAAGAGAATTTTATCGTTAAAATCTTTGTCATTTTTATTTAATAGGAAATGGCTGATTATGGGGAAAGTGAGAAAGACTAGAAGAGTGGTGATAACGAGAATCATTAAAATAAAAATTTTGCTACAAATATCAAAAAAAAAAAAAAAGTACCATTCAACAATTTGGAAAAAAAGCCCATAGGATGCAAATACGACAAAGTTGTGAAGGAACAAGATGCAAAGCGAATAATGTTCAAAGAATGAATGCTGGAGAGAGATTGAAGATTTGTAGAATGGTGGTAGGCCACATTATTTCATTCATAGCATAGTACAAATTTAAAGTTTATTATTTGAAGCTTTCTGGAATTTTTATTTTCAAATACTTTCAATCCGTGGTTGGATGAATTTACAGATGCTAAATCAGCGGATATGAAGTGCTGTATTCATGTTTAACATGACTGAACTGTGTGCCAATTTACAATTTGATATCTATTAACTATCGATTTCTGTTTCTCCATTATCGTCTCGACTTCCTCTTTTTTATTAAAATTAATTTGTAATTGTGCAAAATGGGTTTTAGCCTTTTGGTCGAGTGAGAGACCAGTGGGTCGTGAACTGTATTTGTTACGGCTGTCAGATTTGATTGGACGAAATTATTCAATCAAATTGATGGAGATTTTCGTCTACAAAAAACAACCAAAAAAGTTTTGCAGCCATTTTTTTTCTTTTTTCTATTTTAGTATTATTACTCCTTGTGAGTTTTTCATACCAGCGTTAGCCGTTGGGATTTCACTGGAGTCTGAGTGACGGCAAATCTCCTCAGGTCTCAAGGACTCTTCTCAGTATTCTAGTCGACCTTAACAATGTTATTGTTTCGATAGTCTCGGGTCGTCCTCCGATTTTCAACTCCTCCAGCCTTTTACAAAGCCTTTAGAGACCATTCCAAACCCGGCAATTACAATTGGTATCGCCGTTGTCTTCATATTCCATTGCTTTATTAGTTCTCTGACAAGGTCCAAGTACTTGTTTCTTCCTTTCTTGATTTTCACTCTGTAGCCCTCTGGGACGACAGGTTCTCGTTTTTTAAAATTATTACTAGGCCTAGTCTTCTAACCGGGATTAGGTGATCTATTTGTATTTCAAAATCCCAGAGAATTTTGCGCGTCTCATTCTTCAGGACGGATTCCAGTTTGTGCATGTACCATTTTGTTGTGCGTTCAAATTTCAAATTTTTGCACAATTCCTAGTGGATCATCTTTCCCACTTGTCGTGTCTGGTCTTATTTTTCTTTTTGCGCTACATTCGCTTATTAAGTGATTAATCGTTCCATCTCTATCACTACATAATCTGCACTTGCTATTTTTTGTGTCCTATTGATTTTCGCTCCAATATAATTGGTCCTTATGGCGTTGTTTTGTGCTGCTAATGGTCCGGGAGACCGAGGTTCAAGCCCAGGTCGTGTCATACCAAAGACCCAAAAATGGTACTTGATGCCGCCTTGCTTAGCACTCAGCACTATAGGGTAAGGATCAAGGGTAAAGTGGAGCAATCCAGGGAATGAAGTTGCGCCTTCCCTTTGACCTCGATGTAGTAGCTATTGAAAGGGGAGCCTTCAGGTCGCCAACTTTACTTACTTATTATAAGAAACTCAGTTTATCTCTTAAGGTTTTCATTTCGTAGCCATGTCCATGTCTTCTCGTGAGAGATTCCGTTAGATTTTTGCATGAAATATCCGTGTAGTTGTTTTTCTTCCCATTTCTGTTTCCTTGTAATTGTTCTGTTTGATTATTAATTTTCAATTTTATTTTCAGTTTCTTACACTCATTCACCAGGTCTTTACCCAAGACCTAGGGTGATATATAGACTAAACTATATAGATTTTTGTTGCTTCTTTTGTGTGTGTGTGTGGAGGAGGGTATTTTCCAATCACATTGACAGCACTCTCATCAGAGGATGAACAGCTTCGCAAAATGCAATTTTTTTTTTGCATTTTATATAGGCTAGGGCTGCTATGTATCTTGTTAATGTATTTATCTGTCTCTTTCTTGATCATAACCAGGGCTCCCACGATTACTAGCACAGTGGTACTTTTAAGCAGCCACATTTTCTCAGTGTTTATTTCCAGGTCTTTGTATTTATTTATTCTATTATATTCTTTGTCTCTTGAGTTATTATCTGTTGCCTTTGACATATCAATTAGAAGTCATGTTTTTCTTTTATGGTCCTTAACCACTATATTTCGTCTATTGCTTTTTATTCTTCTATAAGTTTTGATGGCAAAGTCCCAAAGAATAGTAGCTCCTTTTGCTTTTGTTACTGGTTCTGGTTGGTGTTTATACCATTTTTACCATCCAATATTCCACAGTATTTATATACTTTCCTATGAAATAATGTCCTCTTTCATCATGCCTTTCTTTATATTCTATTGGTGTTAGGATTGGGCCACTGAATATTAAGTGTTCAATTAATTCGGTTTTTTGTTTGCACAATCTACATATTGGGTTTGATCCGTTTTTTATAATCCTTGACTGATAGTTTCTCGTCGGTAGGCTCTACTCCTGTGCTGCTATTATTAACTCCTCTGTCTCTGCCTTCAGTCCTGCACTATTCAACCATCGATTAGTCTTTACTATATCTATATCAGCATTTCTAATTCTTTGTGCGTATCGACCATGTACGGTTTTGCTCCCAGGTATTTTTAATTGATTTAATCTTTGTGTTTTTACTTCTTTCTTTATATTTTTTCGGCTACTATTTCTTAAACTTTATGTCAATTTTTTCGGTGGGAGGTCGATTTTATTAGCAAATTTATTGATATGACTTTTATTCTCCGAGAGAATTGTTAGTTATTTTTTCTTTATTTATGGTATGATTGATAACATTCGCTTCATTAATTCAAAAATATTTATAGGTTTTATTGTGTTCTAACTCTGTAATTTCCGTGTTTTTATCTTGAGAGATGTTTTTAGATTTTACTAGTGAGCATTTCTTAAATGTGACTTTTACACATTTTTCTAGACCATTTGGTTTTGGTTTTGGTTGGGTTTAGTTTTATGGCACATCAACTATTGTAGGTTATTTAATGCCAAATCTGTTTTTATACCAACAAACTGTTCTATTTCAAACAATTCAATTTAGTATAAGTACACAGGTACAATGTCAAAAATAGTTCTATTTCAAACAATTCAGTTTAGCATAAGTACACAGTTTAGTTCTATTTGACAAATAGATAGGACCCTATTAGGTGCAACCACTCCAGGCCAGAGTGAACCTAGGAGTGATGGCAATGAAGAGGTACTCCGCATTCCTCAAAGCTCCAGCATTACTTGAACCTCACCATAAGATTTTTAGTGTCATATCGAGGACACTCGTTGCGGTGGGGAGTCTTACACCTCTGCCAAGATGCAGTTGGTGTATTCTGCAGCCCCAGCCCACTAGGCAATACAGAGAGTTAAAAGTAAAAACACTTTTGTTTCAAACAATTCAGTTTAGCATAAGCACACAGTTTAGTTCTATTCAACACATAGATAGGACTCCAAGCCAGAGTGGACCTGGGAGGGATGGCCGTAAAGGCGTACTCTGCATTCCCCAACGTTCCAATATTACCTGAGCCTCACCATCAGATTGTTTGGTGTCATATCTAATGAATATTAGTTGACTTGAAAGTGGTCTGAAACCCAAGTAGAAAGATTCCCATTGCCATTTACTGGATGAATATATGGGTGAATAGACACCACTCATGCAAATGTGTTGGGCAGATCATCCTGACACCACAAAACAACCCACCTGCTGCATTAGGTGCTCTCCTATAAAGGAGGTAAGCTTAGCTGGCTTGCCTTTACCAAAAAGATTCAAGAAGGCAGCCATGTTAGGAGGTGAGTCATTTGACTTCTACATCTCCCTCTATTATGCTACCGTTTCGGGACCTTCTCAAAAAGAGATCAAGATTCAGTTGGAACCAGACCTTCGAAAAAGCATTTCAAGAATCAAAGCAGGTCATTGTTAAACTAGTAAGACAGGGCGTCTCAACATTTGACATCAACAGAATTACCTGCTTAGCCCCTGACTGGAGTAAGGATGGCATGGGAATTTTGCTTCTTCAAAAGCACTGAACTTGTGCAATCAACAGAGCCCTAGTCTGCTGTCCTGAAGGCTGGCGTCTCATATTTGCTGGAAGCAAATTTTGTACCGATGCTGAACAAAGATATGCACTCATAGAAGGTGAACCAGCAGCTATGAGCTGGGTACTTGAAAAGTGCCGCATGTTCATACTGGGTTTTATTTAACACTTGTATCATTCAATCAGTTTAACCAAATACAAAAGAGTTATGTAAAACTCACACACACACGCACGCTCACACACACTCGTGCGTGCATTCACACATTTACTGAAAATCCAATCCTTTTCTCTTGCTTTAATACTAATAGATACATACATGAATGATATATATTGTTACATATATGGTTAAACTTTCAAGCTTACTTTAATCTAGCTCAAAGTTATGAAATGTTGGTTAGATTTACGGTGTAGAGAGACAAAAATAATTGCTTTGGTCGTTATTTGAGTACCTGAAATAAGAACAGCCAACATTCGCAGGATGCCGATTGGATCCCTCGTATTGGCTATCAAGGGAGCACCTGTCGCTCATGACACCCAGACTTTGAATTGGGACCGTGACTTCCCACGTCATGTGTCCGTTGTCCGTTGGTCACGAGGGAATTTAGACTCCTAATTCTTTCTCTTTTTTTCCCGTTTTTCGAATGGAGAAGCTCCAAAATTGGAACCTTACCACAGGACACAGTTTAGTGTCACATTTATGACAAGATGATAAATGGTTGACACCTACTGAAAATCAAATGGTTTGCTAGAAAAGCTTCTTCGTCAATTGAGTCTCGGCGAGATAATTAAAATGCAAAATGATAACTATACAGTTTCTAATAAATCTTTTTGTGGCTTAAAAACAGGAAAAAGAAAAAAATGTAGTGTGTGTAGGAGAAGGTGGCAGACAACTTGATTATCCGTAAATCAGAGATAGGTTTGTGCTTGATCTCATAATCGTTGCTTCTCGACCCGGGAAAGTTAATTCTTTAACGCGTTCCAGAATTGATTATTATAGATTACAACGACATAAAAGGTCTTAGGTAGTTTAATTTTAAAAGATATTGATTCGACGATAGAGTTTCAAAATAAATTACGACATTCATTCTTAAATTTAGTCTCTGTATTATTTGTGAAACAAATCTATATTCACCCGATTTTGTATGTATGTTACCATAAAACAACAACAACAACAACAATAATAATAATAATAAGTGGCAAAATTAACATAAATTTCAGTAGTAGTAGCAGTGTACTCTTCTCATTTCCAAGTCAGGTGACTAGAACTCTTTAGACAAAAACTATTAGAAATATTCAGAGTAACATAGAAGATAAAACAAAAGTGGAAACGAAAGGTAAAGCGCGCCTCTAACTTTTATTCATCTTCGTTGATAGGCTGAAAATTGTTACTTGTTTGTAAATATTTCTGCCGTACTACATGATAATATCTAATGCTTTCCATTTTGATTTTATATTTGATATATATATATATATATATATATATATATATAGGGTAAGAAAAGGAAAAAAATGGCAAAATGAATATATATATTTAGTTGTAGCAGTATTCTCTTCCCATTCCCAAGTCACAGGACGAGAACTCATTTGGCCAAAATTCGTTAAACAAAACTGGCAAATAAGCATTGTGAAAATGATGTGGAATACTTGAAACGCTGAGCAAAAATCTAGCATCAATAAATTCCGCAAAATAGCTCGGATTTAAAGAACTAAACAGTAGTATCAGTTATAAGCCAATCCTTACATCAAGTAGCAGCTTTAGTAGGTAACAAATGAAAATTTAAAACGAACAGTTTTTTTTTTTAATGTGACAATTGAACTTTAACTTAGTTTTTTTTTGTATTGAATTAATTTAGAGGGCTATTGCAATGCGAAATAATAGTTATTTGAGTCTAATTAATATCAAAGTAAAACTTCATTGTCGGAGACTTTTTTTTTAAATAAATGAACACGATGTTGGAGAGTCATTTTTTTTTAACATTGTAAGTTTTTTAGTGACCCGCTTAAGTGCCCTCTTTCTTGAAAGAATACCTAGACACATAAAAAGCGAATGTAGCAAGCGAGCACATAAAGAAAAATCAGACTAGACATGACAAGTGGGAAAGGTGATCCACTGGGAATTGTGCAAGAAATTGAAATTTGACCATGCTGTCATATGATACGTGCATAAACCGGAATCCGTCTTAGAAAATGAGACGCATAAAATTTTGGGGAATTTTGAGATACAAACAGATCACCTAATGCCGGTTAGAAGGTTAGACCGATAGCGTTTCGGGAAATTGTTACTTTCTCTAACACTATATTTTTTAGGCAACACAAATGAATGACGAAACTTTTCTTTAACAACACAACCAAGAAAGTTTTTTTATTTGCAGCATTGAATATGGTTTGCTTTTGGTGCTGCAAGACTCGTGGAGTTTAGGCTTGTTAGTGTTGGAGACGAAATGGCGTAGCGGGATGTTGATATGGCAGCGTGTGTTGCTGGACGTGTGAGGGATTGTGTTTAGAGTCACCGTGTATTTTTGTATCTGGTATTTGGGGGAGAGTCTGCGTTATCTCCATTAATGTGGACCAGAGGTGAAAAGGGAACTAGTGCTGAGAGCGGAGTTACGCTCAGATCGACACAGCCAATTTTTGGGGTGACATGAAGTGGTGCCTGCGGAAGGCATGTTGTATGCATCTAATTCATATTCAACTGGGATTCCTCGTAAAGAATCCATAAATTAGATGGTTCCCTCGTGAGTGTCCATGTTGCTGCTGCTGGTGTTAGAGCCGCAGTGAGATGTCCACACTGGGCGGCTTGTCTAGCTAACAAGCATCGCTAATTAAGAACGGTTAAAGGGACGTCTGCTCTGGTCGCCGTCTCAAGCCAAAGAGAGTGGGTTTGGCCGCTCACCCGTTTTGCAAGCCGGAAATGAAGGTCCGGGCTGAATTGGATAAGTCATCGTGATTGGGTGAAATTAAGTGTTGAAATAAATTGAGCGCCAAACCAAAATACGAGATTTTCCTCTTCTCTACAGACCTAGTAATAATTAACAAAAAAAAAAAAGAAAAAAAAAAGAAAAGAAAACTTGCTGTATAGTGGACTTTACCGTTCCAGCGGACCACAAAATGAAAATCAAAGAAAGCTAAGAGGCAAGTACTTAGACCTTGCCCGAGAACTAAGAAAGATATGGAACACGATAGTGACTATGATACCAATTGTAATTGGCGTGTTTAGAACGGGCTTCAAATCGTTGTAAAAGGGTGCAGGAAAAATTGGAAATCGGAGGACGAATCAAAGCCATCCAGACGATAGCATTGTTGAGATCGGCTAGAATACTCAGAAGAGTCCTGGAGACTTACTGTCACTCAGACGTCTGTGAAAAACCACCAGCTAATGCTGGTGTGAATCATTCAGAAGAAGTGAAATAATAATAATAATAATAATAATAATAATAATAATTGGCTCAGAGATGGAGTAACATACCTACTATCAAAAACAAAAGACACAGCAAATGCAAAAAACTACCAACCAATCACATATCTTCCCACAATATATAAAATGATAACATCGATTCGAAAGGAGAGAATAGTTAAATTCATAGATTTTGAAGACATCTTGTTCTAAATAAAACGGAAGCAAAAAGAATCATATGCCTGCAAAGATCAGCTCCTCATAAACAAGACGATGGTGGAGAATTGTCAATCCTGGCAGGAAAAAATTTGGCTTATATTGACAACAAAAAAGCTTTTGATAGCGTACCCCACGAATGGATTCTAAAAGTTCTAAACATTTTAAAGATATCCAAGTTATAATAACATCCCTAAAATACTCATGATAACGGTACATTGTAGCATGTTTGTTGTTAGCGCAGGGGAGATAACTATTAAATGTTACTGATAAAATATTGTGCGTTATTTCTTTGGTATTATTTAATTATAATATTTTTTATGAATTAGATGCTGCCGAAGGCACCTTTTAAGCTAATATTTTAGAATATTCTTTAAAAAATGAAAGAAAGAAAAGAAATGACACGAAGGGAAACGACAGCAATGGAAAATAAGTTTCATGTCTGCAAAAGTACATGAATATTCTTTAATGCATAATTGAGAGAATAGCAATTTTTGTGAAAATAATAATAAAAAAAAAACCCCACTAAACACTGAATGAATAATAGTAATTTATATTTTCTTACAAAATCTTATTTGATTTATTATTTCTTCCTTAAACGCTAAATTAATCGCGTTGACCATCTCATATATAAAGAATTTTGTTTTTAAACAATAGACATTATCGAAATCTTAATAAAATTCAACTTTTGGTTACAAAAAAAATCATTAGATTTAATTTGCGATGTTAAGTATTTTTTCTTTTGTAAATCTGAAACTATTTTTCTTTTAATCTGACAAAAAGACTACTTCTTTTCTTTTGTCTTTTTTTATTTGGCTACACTGATTGGTCGCTTTGAGCTACGTGCCTCTTCAATATGGACGCAGGACCAACAAAACAATGGCGAAATCTTAATTTAATAGGCTCAAATACTTTATAATAGTTGTGGGAATAAAGAAGAGAGACTGAGAAATTAATAGCGAGCGATCGACTGATGGCAAATGAATGAGTTACATGACGAGGGGCGTGGCAAAAGTGTCAGAATAGAGGTGGAGACATACATGTATACCACCCAAATTGATCAGAGTACCTTGCTAAAAAAAAATCAAACCAACAAACAAAAACAGAAACATTAAAAAGCGTGTTGCATTATCGTGTCTGTGTTGTGCATGAATAGATATCTTCCATCTTTGTTGAATGATGTATATGTATTGGGGACGCCGATGAATAATGGGACTCAGATGAAGGTATGTAGGTGGGTTTATAATTGTTTTACTTGTAAAAGAGCCACTAGCATAATCCAATTGTTCCTGTATGTGTTCTGTGTATCACTGCTTAAATGAATACCGGTATATATATAGAGAGAGTCTCTTGAACAAATGAGGCGTGGCAATGTATGTTGATACTACTAGTCTTCAAGTCTTTCTCTTCAATCTCTCCGTTGCATAAAAAGTATTAAAATACATTTTTCGTGGACTATTATGGAAGCCCATATTGGATATTTATTTACGTATGTAAATTGCTTGTCTTTCAAGCTATTATTCGGCCAGTTAGCGGGGCTTTGAATACGCTGAATACATCTGTTGCATAGGAGTAAGAGCCGCCTCTACAAAAGGGGTGTCCTAGGTATAATACTAAACAGCATCTGATGGTGAGGCTCCAGTTCTGGGGAATGTGGAGTACTCCATCCTTACCATTACTCCCAGGTCCATTTTGACATGGAGTGATAATATCTGCTGAGCTCCCACCTCTGGGTCAAATGAATCTGTTTCAAAATTATTCATATTTGAAAGGAATATTTGATGCCATATAACTGTAAATTGTTTTGTTTGTTTTTTTAATTAAGAATAGTAACTTGAAGTGATTATTGTTTTTTAAGGTTTATAACCGTGTGCCAACAAATAACTGTTATTAAATAAAAATAGTAACTAGAAACCGGCTCATTGACCAAGTGGACAGAGTGTTCGCCAATGGTCCGGGAGACCTGGGTTGCGTCATACCAAAGACTTCAAAAATGGTACTTGATACCTCCTTGCTTAACACTCAGCAATATAAGGTACGCATCAAGGGTAAAGTGGAGCAATTCAGGGAAAGGAGTAGTGCCCTCCCCTACACCTCGGTGTAGTAGCTATTGAAAAGGGAGCCTTCTGGTTGCCCTCGACTACGGTCGCCAACTTTACTTACTTACTAGAAACTATATAATTTTTAGAATTAGATAAGAATACTTGAAACGATACAACTGTGTGCAAACAAATGACTATTATTTAATAGAAATAGGTATTGGTATTCGTATCTTTGTTTAATGGTATCTCAACTTTTGAAGGTTATTAAATGCCAAAGCCACCCTTGAAGAAGAACTGCAGTAATAGTATCTAACCCATAGCTAGGATAAATAGAAATTGTTACTTGAAACTATTTAATTATTACTAATTGATGGGAATATTTGATACCATAAAACTGTGTGCAAGTTATTTTTTTCATTAGATTGGAATATTTGATGATATATAACCGTGTACAAAAAACTCTTAAGAAACCACTACACAAAAAATGTAAATATAAATTTACATTGAATGCAGTTACCTAATTCAAAATAACCCAAGACAGATTGATATGCTATTAAAATCAGTCAATCAATCAATCAATCTCAAACTATTAATTGAAAAAAATTAGTGAATTAAACAGGAGGGTGTTATATGCAGAAATCCCTTCTGATTCACTAATACATTCCAAACTAACCCACAAGCAAAAACTATATAAAAAAAAACGAATAAAACACCACCAACATACATTTCAAAAGCCGGATGTTGTCTAGACGAAAGCTGAAATTAAAACGAATAAAACCCATCACAGCGCAGGTAGGCTCCGTGCACTCATCCGGTTGAAATGTAATTTTATATTTACAATTTAAAAAAATTCTTTTCTTTTTTATTCCTTACCCAATCAGCAATTTTCTCATCCAAAGTTTTTTAGAGCCGATTCGACCCAAACGCGACTATAAAATGGGCAACGAAAGTTCAAAAAGTAGTCGGCTCCGAGACACCAAGAGAAGAACATCGACCGCAACGCTTGCAGCATTCAACATCAGACAACTCGTCTGAATTTTCTAACAACAACCCTTTGATGGAAGCCGCATGACACGTGAATCACCACCCCCACCTACATTCCACCTTTTCAACGACGATGTTTCTCCTTCCCTATCGACATAAACTTTGGTTGACAGCCTAAGTCTGTGATTCACCCCAGCCAACACAAATATTGGAACATTTTACTTCTCGATTTTCACTACCATTCAACACACATCCAAGTTCCTGAAATTAACTCGTTCCTATCAATACAACTACGAACATTTTCTTCTCAATTTCACAGACATTCTTATATTCAACAACACAATTATTTGAACTTTTTGTTTCTTGTTAATATAATTGTTAAATTTTTCAATTGTCTTCTTGTTTGATTTGCAACTCTGTGTTTTGTCCTTTTCTTGCAACCATATGCTTATTTATTACAAGGGCACAAATATAAACAAATATATATGTACTAATTTTATTAATAAAGTTAAAAGTTAGCTGACATGTCTATGTACATTTAAGTGGGGGAGGACTTTCTAAAACTTTAGCTGTCTTAGTACATTTTCTAGATATTCACTAAACTTAACTTGGTCTGGTACTGGGACATATGAGAGGAAGATATGATTTCAGTTGGGAAGGCCAGCATGTTTACCCAGACTGCTAACACTATTTACAAAAAACAAAAACAAAAAAAAAGTTCATTTTTTAAAAATAATCACCTTCTTTGTCAATACACTTCTCCATTGATTCACCCTTACAGTGGTGCTCCAGGATACACTGACTGTATCCTTTACAGAGGGGTAAAACTCCTCATAAAAAGTGGTATTCTGGATAAAGCACTAAACTTCATCTGATAATGAGGTTCTAGCTCTAGAAACCTGTGGTTGAGGAGCACCTCTTCATTGCCATTACTCCCAGGTCCACTTGACCTGGAGTGATTGTAACTGTTGGTTCCCTTCTATGGTTCAAATAGATCTGTTTAAAAATTATTCATATTTAATAGCAATGTGCACAAAAATCTCTTGAGAAATAAAAAACAAAAAATGTAAATATGAGCATATGCTGAATGCAATTCCCTAACCTCAATGCATGAAATAACCTTAGATGGGTTGACATGCCATTAAAATCAATCCATCAGTACACTTATCCATTAATCTCATAAGATGAACATTATACAGTGAAAATTTCAAATCTAAATTCAGCTAATAATCATGTCAAGCCACAGACTTATTGATCCACACGCATATGTAATTATACTAATTAAGTTCAACCCTTTTTTTTTAAATGTGGGTACAGAGTAAGCTTTGGTTTTTGGCATCTATCTTAAGACCTAAAAGCACATGTTTGAAATTATGAGATGAGTTTGAATGAATATGCAATCATTTCTGAGGATGAAGAAGCAGAGGAACGTTATTTTGTATTTCAATTAGCTGATTCTCTATTCTTTTTAAGGTGAATATGTTATCTGATCCATAGTCTTAACTAATTTTATGTTTTATTCATAATCTAATTGAAATCTGCATATATTACTGGAGAAGCTCAATGAGCAAACTGAGTATCAAAATAAAACTTATATGAAAGGCAATACTCAGTAAGATTCTGCATTAAGAATACTAAAAATAACAGGTGTTATTTTAGCTTTTCTTTCTTTCTTGGAGGATCTGCATGCCATCAACACTTTCTACAATAGTTATTTGTTAAGCTTTGCTTAGAAGTGGTGCAAATTCAGAAGCATGATGCATGCAGTGAGAATCAAACCCACAAATAATGGTTAACTAATCTAGCTTGCTAACAACTACACCAAATGAGAGACACTATACTACATGTGATGACCGCTTCCTACAATTGTTATTAACTAAGCTTGGTTCAGTTGTAGCACAAGGCTGAAAGGATGGAGTACCACATAAAGAGCCCACTTTGTCTAATGAGGGTCTCTCCATTATGAAGCGACCAACTTATTTAGCAATGAGTTTAGCCCTGATTGGCTGACCACCCATCAACACAACTGTCATGTAAATTAGCTGCCAGTCCCATTGACATTTGTTAACTCCAAAGGGAATATTATTAAGGAGGACAACTCATGCTTAACATTTACTGACAGAATATATATTAACAGGAACAGATTAGTAGAGTAAGTAAAAGTAAAGTTGGCGACCTTAGTCGAGAGTGACCCAAAGGCTCCCTTTTCAATAGCTACTACACCTCGGTGTAGGGAGGAGCGCTACTCCATTCCCTAGATTACTCCACTATACCCTTGATCCTTACTTTATAATGCTGAGTGTTAAGCAAGGAGGCATTGTTACCACCTAAGGACCCTTTTTCAACTTGTCCTTGGGAGCAGACTTCATGTCTCCTCAGTGAACTAGGAATAGAATTTTCAGTACATCTTTATCTGGGTCATTTTGAATACTATTATGCATGGCCCTCCTTATTATATTCTTCCAACCCCCTTCGGCTTGACAGCCAAGGTTTCAAACTGCTGCCCATTGGTCTTGTGACCCAGCTCTACAGGTTAAGGTTAGAATGAATCCGGCTGTTGACAGAGGAAGATGTGCCTAGATCCTTCTCCCAGTCAAGGAACTATCCGGTAATCCTTTTTACATATGCTGTATTCAACCATTTATTCAGGTCTTCTTGTGTCTGTTTTCGCTGGCCAAACTTAAGGAAATCCCTTAAACTTTATAATCCAAATAGATTTCATGTAATATATTTCTCTTCGTAACGTTAAGAGATTTCATGTTGATTTCAACCCATACATTATATTCACCCTTCTTACTTACAAGTTTTGTCTATTTTACCTTTGTATGCCCCCTCTTCCCCTGTTCATTCCCCTGTAAATAAACTTAGTTTAGCATTTCAAACCCTTGTTTTACTTGACTATTCTTTGTGTCAAATTTTTGTGTTATGATTGCTGGGGACCAGATATACTCCTAGACACTTACCCTATATTCACTGTAGTCATAACAGCATCAAGTACCATTTTTTGAGTCTTTGGTATGACTCGACCTGGGATTGAACCCTGGTCTCCCGGACATTTGGCAAACACTCTACTCATTTGGCCAATACTGAATTATAAGCAAATACTGAAGGGTAAAGAAGAAGTGTGTGTGCACCACATAGCAAATTCAACTAAAGGCAAAAACAAGAGAATGGACGAGCAAAGAAAAAACAACAACCCATAAACACAAAGATAGTCAAAATGTTACTCATCATAAAATGGTACTTTGAAGTAGGGAATATTTTGTGGGAATTGTGGAGAATACCATATGTAATTCAGCTGTCCCATGAGACACTTATTGTTTTAAACAGGCTTTCATCAGATATGAGAAAGAAAGCATGATATATTTTATGCATTACAAAACAATGGACTCTGATTATATATATAGATATATATATATAGGCATAATGGTTGGAGTATTTGGCAATGGTCTGGGAGACGGGTTCAATCCCATGTCGAATTATACCAAAGACTCAAAAAAAGGTACCTGATGCTTCTTTGCTTAACACAACATTATAAGGTACAGATCAATGGTAAGTGGAGCAATTCAGGGAAAGGAGTAGTGCCATCTCCTACATCTTGGTGTAGTAGCTAATGAAAAGGGAGCCTTTGAATGGTTGGCCAACTTATATATATATATATATATATATATATATATATATATATATATATATATATATATATTTACCTAACCCCTGCACATGAGCAGGATGCAACACAAAGTCAATTTTTAACAGGTTTAACTGGTTTGAATTCAGAGTTTTCCTTCTCTTAGACTAGTTGCAACACTTAGGTTAAAAAGCTCAATCTGCTCTATTATTTATTTATAGCTGAGGGAGAATAGTTGGATGCATGTTTTTCCCAAGTTTATTTGTGCTGTGTGAAATGCAAACAGATTTGAAGTTGTGTTTCTATGTCCATTTTCTACCAATTACATCATAAGTGCTTCTCTCTCTCTCTCTCTCTCTCTCTCTCTATATATATATATATATATATATATATATGTTTTAATAGCATAGACACAGTGACACTAGGGAACTGTCATTTTTCTGCCTATGCAATCGTTAGACCAAGTCTTATCACTGTGTTCACACTATAAAAACTTAGATCTACATTACCACAAACATTGAGCACTCTTTCTTTATAAATATAGCAAACCATATAACTACATCATCAATCACACACACACACATATATATATTGATTTATTTAAAACCTAAAAGGAATGTAGTTCCTTTGCCCATCTTTGGCTGTTACATTTATTAAAGGTTTTATCCTTCTCTGACAACTTGTATTAAGTACTTTCTTCTGACTTTTTGAAACATGTTTTTAGAACAAATTTGTTCTCTTTATTATTTATATATATATGTAAGTAGTAAGGTAGACTGGCCTCTCTGTCATAGGTAATGTAACCAACCTAGGAAAATTCAAATATCCTGCCAACTTGTCAGACTTTGAAAAAGGCCAAAGTTCACAGAGAAACAGAGAAAAAGTCTGATTGGATAAGGATAGATAGGTAGATAGTCAAATTAAAAAAAGTGCTGAATACTGACAAAAAACATTTAAGTAGTAAGACTAATAATGACAGGGAAATGAAGATTGATATTTGAGGCTGGTAGATTATTATGAAAAACAGTTCTCATTAAATGATGTTTGCTTGAATTGACATTGGTTGAAAAACTGAAATCTAAAAATGCCTTGAAAATTTTTAGAAATTCTGGCACTGCATAATTTGTATTTGATGATAAGATGAAGTTAAAATGCAAAAATTCACCTTTCTTGCCTTTTAAGTAAGACTAAAAAAACCCTTCTTGTATGTTGTTATTTTCTAATTTCTTAATCACATGTCGGAGATTACAAGAATCTGTTGATAGGGATGGTAAACATGTAGAGACTGTTTGAAATTTTATCATAAAGGTATTCTCATAAAGATGTTAACATTTTTGAAAATCCCCACCCCCCGCCAGTATAAAGATGTGGGACAGGCCGAAAAAAGTTGTCATAGAGATCAAGAAGAGAATGCCAGGTCAGAGGTCAAAACTTGAATTGCAATTTGCCATTTTATCATCTTTTGTTTTTAATGAAAACCTTAAAACAAAAAATGTTTATAAATTTGAACATTTTTTGTTGGAATTTTTAGTTCTGTCTAAACAATACTACAATATAATTATATTTATATTCCTAGTTTGCAAAACTACTATTTACCTATAAATCTAATTAGTAATGTTTAATTGAATGTGAATTTCCCACAGAAACTATTATTGGTGCAGACTATGCAGATGATCTTGTGCTTCCAGCAAATACAAGTTAAATCTCTGTTATATAACCTGGAACAGGCTGCAAAAGGCATCAGGCTCTACATAATTTCAGATAACACAGTTCATGTGTTTTAATTAAGATCTCCTTATAAACCTCTGAAATTTGTTGACCAGTTTATATACCTCAAAAAATATCTCATCTACTGAAAAGCAATGTCAACCTATGCATAGGTAAGGCATGCACTACTATTAACAGGTTATTGAACATATGAAAATCTGATCTTTCTGATGAAATAAAATGGGAACTCTTTTAAGCTGTAGCCATTTCAGTACAAGTGTATGGCTGCACCACTTACTCTAAAAAACACTTGGAGAAAAAGCTAGATGAGAGCTACACAAGGAGGCTGAATGCTGTCTTGTATAAATCCTGGAAGCAAAACAGCAACTGTATGGCCACTTACTTCTCATCTCACAAACTATCTTAGACAAGTAAGTCATGCTAGACACTGCTGGAGAAGCAAAGACAAACTCATAAGTGACATTCTCTTATGAACTCTTACACATGAAGACACCAGTGTTTATTCTTGTAGCAATATGGTTTCCTGATTATTATTGTTTATTGTGAGAGACTCCCTCTCAATGAAAGCTCCCTACCTCTCCATGAGAAATAAGAAAATTTATGCTAATATCTTCCCCCCCAGGTCTAATAGGTATATATACCAAATTTGGTGCTTTTGTGTGGAAATTTTTGTTATCTGGATAGAACAAACAGACAAACTCTCATCAAATATTTATCCTTCTTATATGATGCTTACTACAAAAATAAAAACAAATAAGAAATAAAGATAAAATATAACCTTTGCTGATAAAGAATCCAAAGCTGAATAATATCATATATTATGTTACTGGTATGGGGGAATATTGACAAAAAAACATAGTTATCACCCTTACCAGTGGAACTCTCTCAGCAAAAATATGCCTTTGTAAAAGATACATGACAAAAAGAAATCTAACTTGTTTTCTCTTTGTTGACAGAATGGCTCCAGAGCCCAGTGGATTTGATGTGTGAAAAGTACACGTGCTCTCCTAAAGAGACAAAATCATAGATGACTGGAACTAACTTTGAGTCAGTCTCTTATTTTTTTAACCAACCAACCATACCAAAAGGATTCAGATTATACAGACATTACTTCAGAAATGGACCCAAAAGCATTTTAAATGAGTTTAACCACTGACTGATACATTCTGCCCAAAGAAAAACCTCACTTATATGTTACGCACTAATGTTTAAAATGAAAAAAAGTGATATCTTGGAACTTAATAATAAATAAGAAAATAGTTGAAAACTTTTTATAAAAAGTTTTTTCAATACACTAATCACAGACCTCTGTTCATTTGTAAGGAAATATAAAAGGTTAAGAAAAATAAAAGTTAACTTCTTGCTTATTTAAGAAGCCACTGCCCTAATGCACACACCACAGATACACTGGGAACGGAATATTCCGAAGAAGACTAAGGAACGGTTCTGACGTCTAGTCTATACCATGAAGAAAGAGGTTGAAAGCTTCGCGCCTTTTTCTTTTATACTAGAATCTGTAACTATAGAAACGCTGTTGTGTTGCCATCTGGCAGTCATTAATAAAAGTCATTCTGCAAATAAGGGAAGTTATCCTCCTCATTTCAATATTTTATTTTTCAAGATTAGGTTAGGTTATTTGATTTAACGGCATATTAAACCTTGATGGCTATTTAATACCAAAACACACACACACACACACATAATCTCTTTTCCTTTTTTACCAACCCACCACATCAGCAAGATGTGACTCCTGGTTAATTTTTATGGAGAGTTTATATGATTTGAATGCAGAGTTTTCTTCTCTTAGACCAGTTTCGATACCAAGGCTAAGGAGCTCAGCCTGCCTTACTATTTACCCATAGCTGGAAGGAGGATGGTCAGATTCATACCTTTCCCAAGGGTGTTAGCGTTATGTAAAATTCAGACAGCTTCATCCTGGATTTGAACTCAGTTTTCCGTGTTTATTTCTTTAGATGACATTCATTACACAACTCTTTCCCATTTTTCTTGTCTAGAAACATATATGCACATTATCACTATTTACTATTTCTTTCTTACTCCTTTTCTTCATAAATATCTATGCACAAATGCTTGCATGCATACGAAAGAGAAAGAAAGATAAATAAATGAATGAGAAAAGAGAAAAAGAAATCTGAGAAAGAGAAAAAGAGAAAGAAAGAAAAAAAAATGAAAGAGAAAGTGAAAGAAAAAAGAGAAGGAAAAAAGAAAGCAAAAGTGAAAGTGAAAGAGAAAAGAGAAAGAAAAAAGAGAAATAAAAGGATAGTCTGTTAAGATTTCCTTCTGTTCATATCATGTTGAAAGAAGCAAAAACAATAAGTTTAAACTGAAAAAAAAATGAAAAAGGGTGCAGTTGATACTTTAATTGTATGTTCCTACCACCAATTTTAGCTGTTAGAACTGTCAATAATGTCTTCTCTTGACAGTTGGGCTGTTCTTTTGCTTTCTTTTCAAATGGCATTATATTTATTTTATGAAGTTACAAGAAATACAAGTTGTGTCCAAAATGAAATCAACCTTTGTCAAAAAACATATTGTCTTACCAACACATTAATGAGAGTTGATGCCTTCAAAATAGTTTTTTTCATTGTTGATCTACAATTCCCTATGTTTTTTTCTGTTATCATTATCATCACCATCATTTCTCATCATCATCATTAGCATCCTCAAGTCATGCTGATGGCATGGATTCCCTTCACTCTCTCTCACATTCTGTCCCTATCAACCACTGCTCAATGTAATTCTCAAGATGATACCCAGTTTTTATACAAAGCAGATTAAAGTTTCTGCTGGTTGGCCAACAATGGTGTGTTCATGTGTAGGAATAGATTGGAGAATGCTGCTTATGAGTTTGTCCTTACTTTCTCTGGCATGTCTTGTTTGGATTGTTTGTGAGATGGGAGGTAAATGGCCGTATAGATGCTGTTTTATGGGGTGCTACTTTCAAGATTTATTCAAAACAGCACACAACATCCTTGAGAAGTTCCCATTTCAACAAACTTTCAGGATGGATTTTAGATTTTGGAGCAAATGTTTGCTGAATCCAAATCTGGAGAGTAGAGTTACTGCAGGTTGAGGATTATCTTATTGTTGGGTATCACCCACCTTTTTCCCCACAATGAACTAGTCCATCTGCCATATATAGCAGTAGCTACTAATACCAGGGCAGACTAGAAGGTGAAGAGCAGCTTCGTATAAGAATAGTATTAGAGCGTTGGAGATTGGAGATCGCACTAGATCACCTTATTTGCTACCGTAATAACGAAAGCCAATACTATTGTTGGACTATATCTTTATTCTGTATTCACTAATCCTATGTTCTTGTCTACTAATAGTCTCTCTATTGTATATACTTTTTCCTGAGAATATATCTCTATTTCCTCTCATATCGTGGTTTGTCCTTTATTTAATATTACAAGCATTCACTAACCAGAACACAACACTTATGCTTTGCCAAAAAAATCATGGGTTAGGAATGGCATGCAAGGAGCTATTTTGTGACAACAAGATGCATAATGAGTTTTAGCTTTTAAAAATCATCTACCATGAACTTTCAGAAATTCTTACTTCTTTGGAAACTTCATGGTCAGACTGGCAATGATTTTCACGGAGTCAAGTTTGCACTTTCTCTTTGGGATCATCTTATATTGACATGAAATGTTGTCCAGAATTGAGATTATCTTTAGTGGTTATTCTTTCTCAATTGAAATGCTGGTACCACTTGTGACTTTGTGTACAGCTCAAATGATCTTCCTCATCAGTCTGTTGCTGCATGACTACCTTGTTGGCAAGGCTTTTAATACTCTGACAACATTCCTTGCAAAGGGATAAAACTGCACCCCCTAGAATAGGATGTCTTGGGCATGACACTAAACTCATTTAATGGTGAGGATCCAGTTCTGGAACTCTGGGGAGTGACGAGTACACTTTCATTTCCATTACTCCCAGGTCCACTCTTTGTTAGGGTCCTATCTATGAGTCTAATAGATCTGTTGGAAAATTATTTGCATTAGATAGGAATACTTGATACTATATCACTGTGTATAAATTAGTTAAAAATAGTTACTTGCAGTTATCATTTCTTTTGTTAAGGATTATTAATTACTTGAAACCATATAACTGTTTGCTAACAGATGATGATCATTAAATAGAAATAATTACATGAAACGATATAATTATGTGTTCATAATTAGTATTTGACAGGAATACATGAAATCATACAACTGAATGCATATTATTTGTATTAGATAGGAATACTTAATATCATATAACTGTATGCAAAAAACTCTTAAGAAACAATTACACAAAAAAATGTTAATATAAACGTATAGTAAGTAGTAAAGTTGGCGACCTTAGTCGAGGGTAACCTGAAGGCTCCCTTTTCAATAGCTACTACACCAAGATGTAGGGGAGGGCACTACTCCTTGCCTTGGATTGCTCCACTTTACCCTTGATACGTACCTTATAATGCTGAGTGTTAAGCAAGGAGGTATCAAGTACCATTTTTTTTAAGTCTTTGGTATGACTCAACCTGGGATTAAACCCTGGTGTCCTGGACCATTGCTTATAGACATAGAATAACCCTAGATGTATTGACATGCCATTGCTATCAATTAACCAACATATTGCTGGATTAGAAAAGTCTCTGTAAAAGTTTTTCCGAAGATATGTTCCTTTTCAAAATTGTTCATCTAGAGAAAAAATAAAAATAAAATTACATTGTGCATGCATTTATCAAACACTCTACATGAGCAGAGGATGTTGTACCAGGTCAATTTTTTAAAAGCAGAGTTTAACAGGTTTGAATTCAGAGCGTTCCTTCACCTAGACCAGTTACCATACTAAGGTTAAAGAGCCCAGTTTGCCCTACTATTATCCATGGCTGAAAGGAGAATAGTTGAATGCATACCTTTCCCAAGAGTATTAGAAATGCAAACAACCTTGTCCAGGATTTGAACTCAGGTTGCCATGTCCATTTCCTATAAAAATAACTGTTACACCACAAGTACTGCCAAAAATGTGCTCTATATACATTCACTGAAGGATCTATAACTGAATACTAACCAACATGGCATGAAGTTGTTCCTTGCTACATAATATTTTCAATACAAACATTGCTAAAAGGTTTCATTGGCATGCTGTTTAAAAATATAGTTTTTTGTTTGATATCTTTTACCAGTTATGGGTATATAGTAGGGTAGACATGTCTTTGTGCATACATACAAGGAGTAATTAAATAATATCAAGGCTGAAAAATTGATTTTTTTAATTTCAAATTTAAATATTAAATATTTGACCTCTGACAGGCTATGTAAGTTTAAGGATTTCAAAAACGGGATGCACCAGTGTATTGAGGTAAACAAAAGACAGTGAAAATGCCATGTGAATTGTATGAAGGAAGAGTAATCATGAGGTGCATGAGCATC